>OY726523.1:85945678-86452796 GCA_963383655.1 Bathymodiolus septemdierum
TACACATACACATATGTAAAAACATACATGTGTGTACAAAAACATGTATGTGTGTATGTGTATATACATATATTACTGTGTGTATATGTGCATAGGTGCATGTGTATGTGTGTACACATATACCCATGTACATACATATGTGTATGTGTACACATAACCATGTAACACATGTGTACACACATACACATATCCAAAATTATACATGTGTGTACACAAAAACACGAAAAAACAGTATACATACACGTATTCATCATTTTGTATATAAATACACAAAAATGTATGACAGAATAACAATAAATGGCTTTCTATTGCGATAACTGTTGACTTTTGGTGATCATCTTAAAACCGCTGCATAGACAAGAAAAATGAAAAGTTCAAAGCTTTTATGGAAGCATATGATAGCCAGGACATTGAACTATTGAATCACTATCGTAATTTAAATGTTACCTCTCCATAATCTGATGCACGAAGCGGTAAATAGGGGTCACCAAAAAATATTAAAGAAATTCGATGATAGCATGGATATTTAAATGTTGCATTTTTGCAAACTTTTTTTCGCTCAAATGGTTACTAAATCTGTTGTCTTAAAGTCTAATTACTAAGACATTGTAGATCTTTTATGGCGTCAGAAAAATATTGTGCAATCCATTTTTATATCTAAAAATTTTTTTGGTTTAGTCAAAATGAATATTTTGAAATCTATTGGAAAGCCAATACATTGAACTATTAAATCCTAATCAACATTGAAATATTATCATCCCTGGATTTGATGTACGAAGCGGTAAATATTGGTCACCCCCAAAAAAGAGGAAATTCGATCAAATTTATTTCAATTTAAATGTAGTATTTTCCGGATAATTCTTCGCTAAAATAGTGAGCCAATGTATTGACTCAATGGCTTTTGCCAGAAACACTGTGAATCTTTTACCGTATTAGAAAAATATAGTGCAATCCATTTGTATATCCGAAAAAAAAAATTCTTCCGTCAAAATGAAAATTTCGAATTATACTGGAAAGAAAAATGACCACACAAGATATTAATTGCAAAACCAAAGACGAAAATGATCATTCGGATTATCTGCAAGCGGTAAAAGGTAACGTTTTTTTCAGGATGTTCAGCAAGTGAATTTTCAGATTTCAAACAATCCTAACTCTAATCCGTTTATTTCAGTTTATTCTTGAAGTATCTGGTTATACATTGCCCACGATTTATATCGATATCATTATGTATGACAGAGAAAACCCAGATCAAACTTTGTCGGCAATGAAAATTTAGCACTTAAAAATATATTTCAAAACACGCAAAAATGTGCAAAACGCTCAAAAAACTAAAGGTTAAAAAACATCAAAAAAAATAAAAAAAAATTTGGACTTAGAAATTTTTCGGCTCGAGTACCTATCTACCGCAAAAAAGTAGCCATTTCACAAAAAATGTAGCCAAATGTAGCCATAATGTAGCCATTTACCGCAAAATGTAAATTTGGCTACCCAAAATGTAGCCAATTAGCATGTAAATTACCACCGCTCGGAAAATATGGCTACATTTTACCCATATTCTTCTAACCCTAACCCTAACCCTAACCCTAACCCTAACCCTAACCCTAACCCTAACCCTAACCCTAACCCTAACCCTAACCCTAACCCTAACCCTAACCCTAACCCTAACCCTAACCCTAACCCTAACCCTAACCCTAACCCTAACCCTAACCCTAACCCTAACCCTAACCCTAACCCTAACCCTAACCCTAACCCTAACCCTAACCCTAACCCTAACCCTAACCCTAACCCTAACCCTAACCCTAACCCTAACCCTAACCCTAACCCTAACCCTAACCCTAACCCTAACCCTAACCCTAACCCTAACCCTAACCCTAACCCTAACCCTAACCCTAACCCTAACCCTAACCCTAACCCTAACCCTAACCCTAACCCTAACCCTAACCCTAACCCTAACCCTAACCCTAACCCTAACCCTAACCCTAACCCTAACCCTAACCCTAACCCTAACCCTAACCCTAACCCTAACCCTAACCCTAACCCTAACCCTAACCCTAACCCTAACCCTAACCCTAACCCTAACCCTAACCCTAACCCTAACCCTAACCCTAACCCTAACCCTAACCCTAACCCTAACCCTAACCCTAACCCTAACCCTAACCCTAACCCTAACCCTAACCCTAACCCTAACCCTAACCCTAACCCTAACCCTAACCCTAACCCTAACCCTAACCCTAACCCTAACCCTAACCCTAACCCTAACCCTAACCCTAACCCTAACCCTAACCCTAACCCTAACCCTAACCCTAACCCTAACCCTAACCCTAACCCTAACCCTAACCCTAACCCTAACCCTAACCCTAACCCTAACCCTAACCCTAACCCTAACCCTAACCCTAACCCTAACCCTAACCCTAACCCTAACCCTAACCCTAACCCTAACCCTAACCCTAACCCTAACCCTAACCCTAACCCTAACCCTAACCCTAACCCTAACCCTAACCCTAACCCTAACCCTAACCCTAACCCTAACCCTAACCCTAACCCTAACCCTAACCCTAACCCTAACCCTAACCCTAACCCTAACCCTAACCCTAACCCTAACCCTAACCCTAACCCTAACCCTAACCCTAACCCTAACCCTAACCCTAACCCTAACCCTAACCCTAACCCTAACCCTAACCCTAACCCTAACCCTAACCCTAACCCTAACCCTAACCCTAACCCTAACCCTAACCCTAACCCTAACCCTAACCCTAACCCTAACCCTAACCCTAACCCTAACCCTAACCCTAACCCTAACCCTAACCCTAACCCTAACCCTAACCCTAACCCTAACCCTAACCCTAACCCTAACCCTAACCCTAACCCTAACCCTAACCCTAACCCTAACCCTAACCCTAACCCTAACCCTAACCCTAACCCTAACCCTAACCCTAACCCTAACCCTAACCCTAACCCTAACCCTAACCCTAACCCTAACCCTAACCCTAACCCTAACCCTAACCCTAACCCTAACCCTAACCCTAACCCTAACCCTAACCCTAACCCTAACCCTAACCCTAACCCTAACCCTAACCCTAACCCTAACCCTAACCCTAACCCTAACCCTAACCCTAACCCTAACCCTAACCCTAACCCTAACCCTAACCCTAACCCTAACCCTAACCCTAACCCTAACCCTAACCCTAACCCTAACCCTAACCCTAACCCTAACCCTAACCCTAACCCTAACCCTAACCCTAACCCTAACCCTAACCCTAACCCTAACCCTAACCCTAACCCTAACCCTAACCCTAACCCTAACCCTAACCCTAACCCTAACCCTAACCCTAACCCTAACCCTAACCCTAACCCTAACCCTAACCCTAACCCTAACCCTAACCCTAACCCTAACCCTAACCCTAACCCTAACCCTAACCCTAACCCTAACCCTAACCCTAACCCTAACCCTAACCCTAACCCTAACCCTAACCCTAACCCTAACCCTAACCCTAACCCTAACCCTAACCCTAACCCTAACCCTAACCCTAACCCTAACCCTAACCCTAACCCTAACCCTAACCCTAACCCTAACCCTAACCCTAACCCTAACCCTAACCCTAACCCTAACCCTAACCCTAACCCTAACCCTAACCCTAACCCTAACCCTAACCCTAACCCTAACCCTAACCCTAACCCTAACCCTAACCCTAACCCTAACCCTAACCCTAACCCTAACCCTAACCCTAACCCTAACCCTAACCCTAACCCTAACCCTAACCCTAACCCTAACCCTAACCCTAACCCTAACCCTAACCCTAACCCTAACCCTAACCCTAACCCTAACCCTAACCCTAACCCTAACCCTAACCCTAACCCTAACCCTAACCCTAACCCTAACCCTAACCCTAACCCTAACCCTAACCCTAACCCTAACCCTAACCCTAACCCTAACCCTAACCCTAACCCTAACCCTAACCCTAACCCTAACCCTAACCCTAACCCTAACCCTAACCCTAACCCTAACCCTAACCCTAACCCTAACCCTAACCCTAACCCTAACCCTAACCCTAACCCTAACCCTAACCCTAACCCTAACCCTAACCCTAACCCTAACCCTAACCCTAACCCTAACCCTAACCCTAACCCTAACCCTAACCCTAACCCTAACCCTAACCCTAACCCTAACCCTAACCCTAACCCTAACCCTAACCCTAACCCTAACCCTAACCCTAACCCTAACCCTAACCCTAACCCTAACCCTAACCCTAACCCTAACCCTAACCCTAACCCTAACCCTAACCCTAACCCTAACCCTAACCCTAACCCTAACCCTAACCCTAACCCTAACCCTAACCCTAACCCTAACCCTAACCCTAACCCTAACCCTAACCCTAACCCTAACCCTAACCCTAACCCTAACCCTAACCCTAACCCTAACCCTAACCCTAACCCTAACCCTAACCCTAACCCTAACCCTAACCCTAACCCTAACCCTAACCCTAACCCTAACCCTAACCCTAACCCTAACCCTAACCCTAACCCTAACCCTAACCCTAACCCTAACCCTAACCCTAACCCTAACCCTAACCCTAACCCTAACCCTAACCCTAACCCTAACCCTAACCCTAACCCTAACCCTAACCCTAACCCTAACCCTAACCCTAACCCTAACCCTAACCCTAACCCTAACCCTAACCCTAACCCTAACCCTAACCCTAACCCTAACCCTAACCCTAACCCTAACCCTAACCCTAACCCTAACCCTAACCCTAACCCTAACCCTAACCCTAACCCTAACCCTAACCCTAACCCTAATTAGAGGAAAATATTTTTTGCGGTATCCAACGTAGCCGCGTCTTTTTCTACCCCTTTTCTTGAATTTGTAAATTCAATTTTTTTGTGGGATCTAAGTTTGGGTGGGAAGAAGAAAATGACACAAGAATTGGAAATTCGGGTTTCAAGGAATTTTTTGGAATGACTACCAAAGTCTACCGCTAACCCTTTTGCTATCCGTTTGAGGGTTAGCAAATTTTATTGCGGCCAATAGGGGTTAGCTAAATGTGCTAACTTTTGAGCCCTTAGGGTTAGCAAAGTTCCCTCCAAATCTTAGGGGTCTCGGCCAAAAAATGGCTTTTCTAGGAAAGATGGGGTAGTTGGGCTGCCCAGTTACCTCCATCCAAAATTATTTTGCATATATTTGAGCAGTGAAGTTTATGTACTTTTTTATCCTTAGAGATAATTTCATGAAAATTGCAGGGCATGTAGGTCTTAATACTGTGACCTTGCACCAGAAAAAGTTTTGAAATCGGTCTACTCGTTTTTGTTATATTGCAGTTTTATGGTTTTCGTGTGTAGTCATTTACCAAATCGACAAATATTTTCTCAACGTTTTAGATTGACTGTATTTTTTTTAATTATGAAGAAATGACTTAGGGTTAAGGACAAAAAGTGAATGTTAATCATTATCTACAAAGGGGTATAAAGTATTTTTTCGAAAAGAAAGCTCTTCCTAGGAAACTAGAGCGATTTAGAGTGTTACCTTTTACGCGAAATGGGATTTTTCGGTAAATATAATGTTAGCTCTGAATTTGCATAAAATCAATTAAAAACGAATAATTTTTACTTATTGGGTGTTTTAATGAACGTGTTATCACTTTTAATGATAAAAACTACCTATAGCATAAGAATCGGTCCAAGAAATGATAATTACAACGTCCTTATTTACATTTTAATGCTATAAAGAGTCGTTACCTTCCTTTGATCAGTCATTTCCATTTGGGACTTCGAAGAGAACAGTCGCAAAAGGTCTTATTCAGCATTTAAATTTACTTTAATTTGTACTTCTAGGGTAAGTCCCAAAATCAAAAGTAAAATAAACTCGGAGAAGTCACGAATAAACCAAATAATCAGTACAACTGTCATATTCCTGACTTGGTACATCTATTTCCAATGACAATAATGCGTTTCGTAAGACATGAGATACGAAAAAAAGGAAAGAAATAATTCAAATTCATGATACATTAAGGCGTAGATCTTCAGCAAAGAGCAAACTCCGTGAGGGTATTGCACAGCCTTAAATATCAAATTCGTGTAGCCATTTACCGCAACAAAGTAGCCTATTACCGCTATAATGTATCCATCTACCGTTGCGGGATTTGGATACTTTGTCGCGGTAAATGACAACTAAGTAACGGTAAAATGCTACTTGAATGCGGTAACTGGCTACTTTTTGGCGGTAAACGGCTACTTCGTGGCGGTAAATGGCTACTTACAAAAGGTATTTGGATACAAAACATATTTCTACACTTGTTTTCCATTGCAGATGTCGGAGAGCCTTTATTCTGACGATGAAATACCACCTTCTTCACCTATACAACCAAAGGGTCGGAGACTAAATGTAGTAATATTTAGGGTAAGGGTTAAAAAGAACTTCAGAATGGGTTGAGAGGCATCCCACAGTAGAGTCAAGTACAGCAAGTAAGCGAGAACAGCAAGCAAAACCAGAGTCAAGTACAGCGAGTACAGAAGAAAAACAAGCAAGACCAAAGTCAGGTACAGCGACGATAGGAGAAAAACATGTAAAACCAGAGTCAAGAACAGCAATGAAAAAGGGAGTAGAGTTTCAGTCTTCGTCTTCAAGTGATGAAATTAGAATCAAAAGGCCTAAACGAGAAACAGCTTGCTCAAAAGAACATAAGATAAAACCTAAAGGAAAGAAAAAAGTTATCAGTAAAAAGCCAGCCGTTAGTCAAAACCCAAAAATAAGACAGAGAAAACAATGCAGTTTGTGTGGTTCGTGGCAATTGAACATCTGGCGACATATGCACGAAATGCATGGAGATGATAATAAAGAACAGACAGGACATGTTGCCGCCCCAACCAGTACAACATGTTAAGATTTCTCAACATAAGATAAAAGTAGAGGAGAGCTCTGTCATTTCGATATCAGACGAAGAACCTGACGATAAAACTAGAGAAATTCCGTGTACACTAAAGACAGAGAAGGACTCAGTTATTGCGCTAACAGAAGAAGATATAAATCAAGATGAAACACTTAAGGACGAGACAGTGAGACAATATTGGGGAATCCTCCAAAAACAGAACTTGTACCCACTACCTTCTTCAAAGTTAGAGACTATATTCTTTTGAGACTAATTCAAACAAACGCACAAAGACCCGGCGCAGTAAGATCAATAACACCCAGGGTTTTACAGAACGCAAAAGTGACAGAGCATGGTGCTGTGCTTACGGTAGGTGTTAAGATCATTTCATGTCTTAGATTTATTATTTGAAGGGTGTAAAGATTGATTGATTGATCAATTGATCAAATCTGGTTTAACGCACGTTTCAACAGTATTTCAGGTATATCGTGGCGGTCAATTTTAGTGGCGGAGGAAGCCGGAGTACCCGGAGGAAACCGCCGACCTTGAGCAGGTAACTGACAAACCTTATCACGTACGGTTACAAGTCGAGTGCACCCTTTTTGCTGTTTACAAAGCGGAGCACGAACTCACAACGCAGAGGTGATAGGCTACAGTGATTGTACAGTTAAAATAACTACCTTAACCACTCGATCACAGGGTGCAAAGAGATATCAAATATGATAAAAGCAAAGTTATTTAAAAAAATCCAAAAACACTGCCATCTATATTTTTTTCTGTTTCTTTTGAATAGCGCGACTCCCATTAAAAAGTACAAACGTTATTCTTTTTGTTTAATGTTGCCAACTACCGTAGTAATGTAGCCATATACCGCCAGAAAGTAGGCACTTACCGCGACAAAGTATCCATTTACCGCATCCAAGTATCCGTTTACCGCTGTGAAGTTGCCGTTTACCGCAACGGTAAATGGATACTTTAAAGCGGTAGTTGACAACAATGTACCCATTTACCGCAGCGATGTTGCCATGTACCGCGACAAAGTATCCAAATCCCGCAACGGTAAATGGATACTTGATCGCGGTAATTGACAACAGTTTTGCGGTATATGGGAACATTGTTGTCAATTACCGCTGAAAAGTATCAATTTACCGCTGCGGTAAACGACAACTTGACAACGGTAAATGGCTACTTCCGCTGCGGTAAACGACAACTTGACAACGGTAAATGGCTACTTGGATGCGGTAATTGGCTACTTTCTTGCGGTAAATGCCTACTTCTTTGCGGTAAATACCTACTTGAAAGCGGGATATGGATACTTACCTGCATCATTCTAATAATATGTCATTTCTTACAGGTGGCAGAACATAAGACAGCCGCACAAGGCCCCGCACATCTTGGATTGACACCACAATTATATAGATATCTCATAAAACTACACCGATATGTTAAGATTAGTACCAAATGGCGCGACACATGTCACATTCAGCAGCAACTGCGAGTTACGTTTTTTTTTTTGGTTTCATTTCAATTTCTGATACAAAGTTAAAATAAGCTACGACGACAGTGGAAAGAAGCACTGGACCAGAGCCTACATTCCCACATGCACTCACTCATAAAAAAACATATACACTCATACACCAATACAGACATACACATATACAAACATATATGTACACATGTACACTTATATATGTGCATAGATAGAAGTAAAAAGAGATATGGGGTAAATGTCGATGAGAACACTACTCATATATGTCTGTATGTGTACAAATACATGTACGTATGTGTGTACATAATTATGGAAACATGTGTGTATGTGTGTACACATACAACATGTGTATGTGTGTACACACACATATATATATATATGCGTATGTGTGTACACAGACATATGTGTGTATATTTGTACACACATGTGCGTACACAAACATTTATGTGTGTATGTGTGTACTCATACATTAATGCGTGTATATGTGTACACATACACACACTCATGCAGACACACGTAAACATACATACACATGCATGCATATACATGTTTTATGTGCATGCTTATACACGTGCATTCGCATGCACCTGTGTATGTGTGTACACATATACACACATGTACATGTGTATGTGCATATGTATATGTGTATGTGTACACATATATAAAGAACCATGTAAAACATGTGTACACACATACACACATGAAAAAACACACATGTGTATACACATACACATATGCAAAAACATACATGTGTGTACAAAAACATGTATGTGTGTATGTGTATATACATATATTACTGTGTGTATATGTGCATAGGTGCATGTGTATGTGTGTACACATATACCCATGTACATACATATGTGTATGTGTACACATAACCATGTAACACATGTGTACACACATACACATATCCAAAATTATACATGTGTGTACACAAAAACACGAAAAAACAGTATACATACACGTATTCATCATTTTGTATATAAATACACAAAAATGTATGACAGAATAACAATAAATGGCTTTCTATTGCGATAACTGTTGACTTTTGGTGATCATCTTAAAACCGCTGCATAGACAAGAAAAATGAAAAGTTCAAAGCTTTTATGGAAGCATATGATAGCCAGGACATTGAACTATTGAATCACTATCGTAATTTAAATGTTACCTGTCCATAATCTGATGCACGAAGCGGTAAATAGGGGTCACCAAAAAATATTAAAGAAATTCGATGATAGCATGGATATTTAAATGTTGCATTTTTGCAAACTTTTTTTCGCTCAAATGGTTACTAAATCTGTTGTCTTAAAGTCTAATTACTAAGACATTGTAGATCTTTTATGGCGTCAGAAAAATATTGTGCAATCCATTTTTATATCTAAAAAATTTTTTGGTTTAGTCAAAATGAATATTTTGAAATCTATTGGAAAGCCAATACATTGAACTATTAAATCCTAATCAACATTGAAATATTATCATCCCTGGATTTGATGTACGAAGCGGTAAATATTGGTCACCCCCAAAAAAGAGGAAATTCGATCAAATTTATTTCAATTTAAATGTAGTATTTTCCGGATAATTCTTCGCTAAAATAGTGAGCCAATGTATTGACTCAATGGCTTTTGCCAGAAACACTGTGAATCTTTTACCGTATTAGAAAAATATAGTGCAATCCATTTGTATATCCGAAAAAAAAAATTCTTCCGTCAAAATGAAAATTTCGAATTATACTGGAAAGAAAAATGACCACACAAGATATTAATTGCAAAACCAAAGACGAAAATGATCATTCGGATTATCTGCAAGCGGTAAAAGGTAACGTTTTTTTCAGGATGTTCAGCAAGTGAATTTTCAGATTTCAAACAATCCTAACTCTAATCCGTTTATTTCAGTTTATTCTTGAAGTATCTGGTTATACATTGCCCACGATTTATATCGATATCATTATGTATGACAGAGAAAACCCAGATCAAACTTTGTCGGCAATGAAAATTTAGCACTTAAAAATATATTTCAAAACACGCAAAAATGTGCAAAACGCTCAAAAAACTAAAGGTTAAAAAACATCAAAAAAAATAAAAAAAAATTTGGACTTAGAAATTTTTCGGCTCGAGTACCTATCTACCGCAAAAAAGTAGCCATTTCACAAAAAATGTAGCCAAATGTAGCCATAATGTAGCCATTTACCGCAAAATGTAAATTTGGCTACCCAAAATGTAGCCAATTAGCATGTAAATTACCACCGCTCGGAAAATATGGCTACATTTTACCCATATTCTTCTAACCCTAACCCTAACCCTAACCCTAACCCTAACCCTAACCCTAACCCTAACCCTAACCCTAACCCTAACCCTAACCCTAACCCTAACCCTAACCCTAACCCTAACCCTAACCCTAACCCTAACCCTAACCCTAACCCTAACCCTAACCCTAACCCTAACCCTAACCCTAACCCTAACCCTAACCCTAACCCTAACCCTAACCCTAACCCTAACCCTAACCCTAACCCTAACCCTAACCCTAACCCTAACCCTAACCCTAACCCTAACCCTAACCCTAACCCTAACCCTAACCCTAACCCTAACCCTAACCCTAACCCTAACCCTAACCCTAACCCTAACCCTAACCCTAACCCTAACCCTAACCCTAACCCTAACCCTAACCCTAACCCTAACCCTAACCCTAACCCTAACCCTAACCCTAACCCTAACCCTAACCCTAACCCTAACCCTAACCCTAACCCTAACCCTAACCCTAACCCTAACCCTAACCCTAACCCTAACCCTAACCCTAACCCTAACCCTAACCCTAACCCTAACCCTAACCCTAACCCTAACCCTAACCCTAACCCTAACCCTAACCCTAACCCTAACCCTAACCCTAACCCTAACCCTAACCCTAACCCTAACCCTAACCCTAACCCTAACCCTAACCCTAACCCTAACCCTAACCCTAACCCTAACCCTAACCCTAACCCTAACCCTAACCCTAACCCTAACCCTAACCCTAACCCTAACCCTAACCCTAACCCTAACCCTAACCCTAACCCTAACCCTAACCCTAACCCTAACCCTAACCCTAACCCTAACCCTAACCCTAACCCTAACCCTAACCCTAACCCTAACCCTAACCCTAACCCTAACCCTAACCCTAACCCTAACCCTAACCCTAACCCTAACCCTAACCCTAACCCTAACCCTAACCCTAACCCTAACCCTAACCCTAACCCTAACCCTAACCCTAACCCTAACCCTAACCCTAACCCTAACCCTAACCCTAACCCTAACCCTAACCCTAACCCTAACCCTAACCCTAACCCTAACCCTAACCCTAACCCTAACCCTAACCCTAACCCTAACCCTAACCCTAACCCTAACCCTAACCCTAACCCTAACCCTAACCCTAACCCTAACCCTAACCCTAACCCTAACCCTAACCCTAACCCTAACCCTAACCCTAACCCTAACCCTAACCCTAACCCTAACCCTAACCCTAACCCTAACCCTAACCCTAACCCTAACCCTAACCCTAACCCTAACCCTAACCCTAACCCTAACCCTAACCCTAACCCTAACCCTAACCCTAACCCTAACCCTAACCCTAACCCTAACCCTAACCCTAACCCTAACCCTAACCCTAACCCTAACCCTAACCCTAACCCTAACCCTAACCCTAACCCTAACCCTAACCCTAACCCTAACCCTAACCCTAACCCTAACCCTAACCCTAACCCTAACCCTAACCCTAACCCTAACCCTAACCCTAACCCTAACCCTAACCCTAACCCTAACCCTAACCCTAACCCTAACCCTAACCCTAACCCTAACCCTAACCCTAACCCTAACCCTAACCCTAACCCTAACCCTAACCCTAACCCTAACCCTAACCCTAACCCTAACCCTAACCCTAACCCTAACCCTAACCCTAACCCTAACCCTAACCCTAACCCTAACCCTAACCCTAACCCTAACCCTAACCCTAACCCTAACCCTAACCCTAACCCTAACCCTAACCCTAACCCTAACCCTAACCCTAACCCTAACCCTAACCCTAACCCTAACCCTAACCCTAACCCTAACCCTAACCCTAACCCTAACCCTAACCCTAACCCTAACCCTAACCCTAACCCTAACCCTAACCCTAACCCTAACCCTAACCCTAACCCTAACCCTAACCCTAACCCTAACCCTAACCCTAACCCTAACCCTAACCCTAACCCTAACCCTAACCCTAACCCTAACCCTAACCCTAACCCTAACCCTAACCCTAACCCTAACCCTAACCCTAACCCTAACCCTAACCCTAACCCTAACCCTAACCCTAACCCTAACCCTAACCCTAACCCTAACCCTAACCCTAACCCTAACCCTAACCCTAACCCTAACCCTAACCCTAACCCTAACCCTAACCCTAACCCTAACCCTAACCCTAACCCTAACCCTAACCCTAACCCTAACCCTAACCCTAACCCTAACCCTAACCCTAACCCTAACCCTAACCCTAACCCTAACCCTAACCCTAACCCTAACCCTAACCCTAACCCTAACCCTAACCCTAACCCTAACCCTAACCCTAACCCTAACCCTAACCCTAACCCTAACCCTAACCCTAACCCTAACCCTAACCCTAACCCTAACCCTAACCCTAACCCTAACCCTAACCCTAACCCTAACCCTAACCCTAACCCTAACCCTAACCCTAACCCTAACCCTAACCCTAACCCTAACCCTAACCCTAACCCTAACCCTAACCCTAACCCTAACCCTAACCCTAACCCTAACCCTAACCCTAACCCTAACCCTAACCCTAACCCTAACCCTAACCCTAACCCTAACCCTAACCCTAACCCTAACCCTAACTCTAACCCTAACCCTAACCCTAACCCTAACCCTAACCCTAACCCTAACCCTAACCCTAACCCTAACCCTAACCCTAAACTGATAGCATTAAGATATTGCAACTCGCTGATGACACAACTTTATTGTATATTTCTAAACAAGAAATATATTTAGCATTTAATGAAATGGAAACTTTCGGGTCTTTTTCTGGATTATTAATGATTAAAAATAAAACTGGGGGTAATTGGGTATGAAAACTTAAGCACAGTAAAGATAATATAGAGGGCATTTAATGATCAGAAAAACCTATAAAAAATTTGGTGCATATTTTGGTAACAATAAAGAAGAGTGTGAAAAATTAAACTGGGAAAATAAAATAGATAAAATGAATACTTTATTCTTCTCTTGGAGAAATCGAAATTTAACTATTCTTGAGAAAACTATGATTATTAAAGCGTTAGTCATACCTATATTTACTTTTGTTGCTAGTGCATGTGTCGTGCCAGACAAATATAGAAAAGAAATTGAAAGTAAATGTTTCAAATTCATATGGGATGGTAAACCAGACAAGTTAAAAGAAACACTATGATAGGTAATTTTGAAATGGGGGGTTTAAATATGATAGACATAAGAAGTTACTTTGCATCACTGAGAGCATCATGGGGAAGAAGATTTGTTAGTGGAGAAATGGACAATTGGAAATTAATGCCATATAAATACTTAAGACAACTTGGTAAGAATTGGTTGATGTTTTCAATGAATTTCGAATACAAAAAAATTTAAGATTATTTAAGATATATTCCTGAATTTTATAAAGAAATATTGCAAACCTGGATAAAAATGGGTGGGGGTCAAACAAAAACGCTATCACATTTTGCAGAGATTAGAAAACAGCTTATATGAGGAAATAAATTTATAATGTTTAAAAATAAAAGTTTAATGTTTGATAATTGGATAAATAGTGATATAATTTATATTAATGATATTTTAAATGAAAACGGGGAAATAAGTCAGAATTTAAATTTAGATAAATTAAAATACAAGAACAATTGGATATCTGAATTTATCTGCCTAAAAAAAGCATTACCTAATGAATGGGATCATACATTACAGGCTCAAAACTCTATTAAAAGTGTTGTAAAATTTCTAAAAGATAAGTTTATAGTAAATGGAAAATGCATAGACCGGTCACAACTGTCCAACAAATATTTTTATAATAAATATATTAATGTAAATTTGCTGAAACCAATAGGTATAACTACATGGTTAATGTACTTGTCTATAAATGAAAAAAACAAATATGAGTCAGCTTTACCCTTTCATTTTTCATTATTTAGAAGAAAATAATCTAAAAATATTCAGATGGAAATTATTGCAATATATAATTCCTACAAAGAAACTATTAATGAAATGGAGAATTGATATTAATAGCCAATGTAATTGCTGTGATCAAGATAAATACTATCTACATTACTTTATGTCTTGTCCTTATCTGAAAGAATTTTGGGTGAAAATACATCAAATATTGAAAAAAATCTAATATAGAAAATGTTGTCACATTAAAACATATTGTTTTTGGGTATAAGATATTTGATAAAGATTATTTTGATTTCAACTATTTTTTTTAACAATTTAAGGATTTTCTATATACAAAGCATATTATGTATCTGAACAAAAGACTAAACAAGTAAACATATATTCTTTATTTGTGAGATAATATATTACGAGAATAAGCCAGGTGCAAAAACTCCAAAATTGTAAACTGTTAGCAAAAATAAGGGAAAATTTTGAAATGTAAATATGTATGCATTGCATATATGTATATGTATATGTATGCATGCATATGTATGTGTGCATATGCATAGATGTATGTGTGTAGATGTAGATGCGTATTAATATGTATTAAGTCTGATCCTCATCAGTTATATTATATTATTTGAAAGTATTTTAATTATATAAGAACATATTAATATGAAATACTTCATAAGTAGCTTGGGTTTTTGAAGTAAGAATGTAACAAGCATTTTGAATAAAAATATATTGTTATTAAGCAAAATGTTGATATTCACTGTTCATTCACATTTTTTAGCAAGGAAAGTTATTCGAGAAACAGGGCTGACTCCTTCATATAACAATACAGGACAAGTTAGACATGCTTTTCTGATTGGTACAACCAATGATGAGATTCTTACAAGTCAAGTTAAGGAGGAACATGTTAACCTCGGTGACATTATTCAATTTAGTTTCTACGAATCCAGCCTGAATTTTGCGCTGAAGACATTGATGGGTTTTAAGTGGGCAACTGAAGTTTGTAGTAACGCACATTTTATTATAAAAACTGATGATGACGTTTATGTTAATATAAATGGATTACTTAGAACACTGTTGATGCATGGTAGTTCATTAAAAACCTCTGTTGCTGGATTATTTGAAATGGTTTCATTACGAGACACGAACCCTTCCTCAAAATGGTATGTATCTCCTAAAGAATACCCTTACCGTCGTTATCATATGATATGTCATGGTTTTGGGTACATCACTAGTATACATACGTTACACAATATATTAAAGGTATATGTCAATATACCATACATCCATTTAGAAGATGTATGTATAGGATTCTGTGTCAAAAGATGAGGCTATAAACTGGTAAATATCGGAGGTTTCTTTCGTGAGGAAGACATAGAATACTCACCATGTAATTTAAAGCATCCTAAATCTGTACTAGGTCACCATGTCAGTCTGCATCAAATGAAGGTCGCTTGGAATACACCATGTGATAATAGTTTGATGCTTAGCATAATCATGACTGCTATTCCCAAATTTACTGTTGTTCAAGTGCTGGGTGTCTTTATGTAGAAGATTTTAACAACACAACAGATATTTAGTTTAAGAATGATTACTTTTGATATATTTATTGGAGATCAAACATTGTGAGTCTTTGCGTACATGCTTAAAATATTGGTATTTACCACCACAATGAATGCTATTGAGATATTTGCTTTGCAATGTGTAAACCATACCAACGATCGAATGAAGTAAATACATTTCTTTTGATAATTAGCAGAGACTGGTACAAATAAAAAAATCACATGACATGCATATTCAATTTTACACAGACAAAGTACATTTAATGTATCAAATCAAACATTACACTGAAATTTCCAAAGCCAAGAAGAGTTTCAAAAGGCAATCACTTTTTACATATATGTTCCTCTTGTGTAGAGGATAAGAAATTGATGGTTGTCTTTCATTTTAATGCAATATTTCAGGTATTTAAATCACCCAGCATACTAGGTTTATCACCCAAACTTCTACATTTGTATAAATAATACCTTAAAATTTAAATGACTTGACTATTAGTGTTAGCTGGATATAAAGGCTTCACTATGCCCAATATAATATTAGGTACATTTATATACTGCGTATTAAGACCACAATTTTCAAAAACATTTAGTAATGAAAACCATTTTTTTTTCTATAGATGCATTTCCAAAACAGATGCAATAAACTATCTTTAATTTCTGTACAGAAAGCGCATAGTTCTGTTGTGTGACCTAACATGACTTTCTTTTATGTTCTCTAAGTACAATTTATAAAAAATATTTGCATGGTTTTTTATCACTTTTAAATATGTCAACAATGTCATTTATAATATCATGTACATCCCATACTCTGAAATAAGCTTTGTCCATTTCCTTGGAACTGTACCCACGATATCGTAATATTCTTATTATATATATTTAGGTTTGTGCTTATCATATATTTGTTGTGAAATTCCTGATATTACAAAACACTGTTTTTATCTTCAGACATAATATCATTAATGAAACAAATATCATTATAACAATATTTGCCAATAATAAAAAAAATAACACTTCTTTTAATATTAAAATTTAGCCAAATGAGTTGATTCAAGATGTTAATAATATTATTCTTCCTTTTCATCTTTTGGTGGCAACAGTTCTGACCAATTAAGAAGGATATCTCTCCAAAATGGATTTAGATTATCAGATATACTTTTCAAACCCTCCTTTTTTAAGCATGATATTTTATCTCCGCCATATTTTTCTATTTAGCTTAAAAGTGAAAATTTCTCAGGGGACATTTTCATGGAACCAAGAAGTTTATAAAGCTAAGGCAATTTAGTGCATTACAGAAAGATTCAATGTGTCAATGTTAACCCCTCTTCTTCATAGTAATTTACAATAAATTTCTTTTAACTTTGTCAAGCTTCCGATCCCGACGGGGCCGTACTATGTGATTGGGTATGGTGGGCGGCGGGCGATGGGCGGCGGGCATCCACACAGGTTTCGCACGATAACTTTAGTTCTGTATATCAGATGGTTACCAAACTTGGCTACATGATTCCCCTGTAGAAGGGGAATAACCTGTTTATTTTGGGGTCATTAGGTCAAAGGTCAAGGTCACCATTACTATTAATAGAATGTTTAACAACAGGATCGTTTCTGCACGATAACGTTAGTGTTGTATATTGGATATTTACCAAACTTAGCCACATGATTCCGCTGTGAAAGGGGAATAACCCTATTTAGATTTGGATCATTAGGTCAAAGTTCAAGGTCACCGTTACTATGAATATAATGTTTGACAACAGGATCGTTTCTGCACGATAACCTTAATGCTGTATATTGGATTTTTACCATACTTGGCTACATGATTATTTTGCGTTTGGTGTTATTTTACTTTTGCTTCCATATAACGGTTCAAGCTGTTTGAATATGCATATTTTAAGATCATAACCCTAACCCTAACCCTAACCCTAACCCTAACCCTTGTTCATTTGCTTAATCAGTATAGGTTTGAAAATACCAAAGGGGTAATCAAAATGCGTATATCCAAGAAGAACAGACAATACAATGGCCAAAACAAAAAGTACAAAAGGACAAACAATGATCTACAAAACATACACATAAAACTACAGATCGAGTAACACGAACCTCACAGAAAACTGGGGCTGAACTCAGGTTCTCCGGAAGGGTTATTATTGAATCCATTGCAGGTGATGTCGTAAATATATAAGCGCTATTCACAGGACAATACGTGCCTGGGTATGAAAAAATAGATCTTAGCAAAATAAGACTGTTTCAACAATATTTCATTTATATCGTTGGCGGACAGTTTTAATGATGGAGTAAACCGGAGTACCCGGAGAAACCACCGATCTGTCGCAAGTCACTGACAAACGTTATCACATAACGTTGTACACCTAGCAACGATCCAGATTCGAACTCACAACATCAGTGGTGATAGGCAATGATTGCACAGGTAGTAGTTGTAAATCCAACTACAATACGATCACAGCAACGACGGCCCCTGAAAACAAGACTGAGAAACGTTAAAATTTGTAAGCTTGATGGAGATATACTCAGTGATGCCGAATGTATCTCCCTACACATTATCAAAATGCAGCACCCAAAATGACATTCACAACAAATCGGTCTTTCTTGTCAGTTCGGGTATAAATTCGTTATTTATGAACCTACCAGTGATCATTGAGATTGTTCTACTCATCGACACTGGGGTTATGCCTAATTGATTGATGATGGTACAATCCCAATGTCCACCCACAGGTAGACACGTAGATAAATGACATTACTCCAGATACCAGCCGTGCAGCCTCTTGTTTATATTATTGAATACGTTCTGTGTGAATACTTATACAGTATTTCAGGCTGTGCATACATATTAAACTAGTATTCGACGTCAAATAGTGTATGTGATCTGACTTTTTGTGATCAGTTCTAGTGTCTATGACTGGAGAGATGTTATTATCTTCCACTAAGGTATGCAATGGTATGTCATGTCCGACGTTTATGAAAATGCACACTATCAATATTCTCGTGTAAATAATCTTAGGAAGATGTTGCATTCCAAAAAAATATATATTTAAGGCATTCTTATGTATATGTACATATATAAACAATTAAAAATATGTTCAACACACATATATTAATTTTTTCCACTATTATTTCCACGCTACATCGTGTTCAACACACACATATTAATCTTGTTCACGATATATCGTTGTAAAAACACACATATTGATTGCAAAGAAAAAAGGTATTCCTTCCCACGATGAAACCACCGCGGACGAAAAGATCAGTTTACCTGTGTGGTTGATAGCGGTCGTGTTTTCCGCGACGGAGAAAACGTGGAAAGAATTATTTTCCCGGGCGGAGATGTGGGCTTTGTAAAACAAACCACGCTGTTCCCTCTGTACACTATCCTACTTACAATATATTGACATACAAGTACTATTGAAGTATAATATAGAAAAAAGTATGCTCTTACATTCTTGATAATCTCTAAAACTGCTTCATACAACAAATTGTATATTGTCTAGTAATTCAACAAACATAATGTATTTAAAGCAACTTTCGAGTGCAACGTGCAAAACAAAATAAAATTCGTATGAATTAGACCCAATTAAACAAATAATCACTAACCGTAGCAAATGTTAGAAGTACAATAAACACAGTTCCTGATCATCCAATCATTGCGAGTTCACTACCAATATTCATTCATGCATATTAAAGGGAATGTTGGTATTCAGAATGAAAATTTTAGTCATAATGTTATGTTAGTAATGCCCTATCACACACTGTTGAGCGGTATATATATAATACAAAATGGTTGGTGATATATGGAGGTAATTTTGGAACATACCGTTCCTCATCTCTATGTTAATATGACTGTTACTACATGGAGGTAATTTTATTTCATACCGTTTCTCATCTCTGTTAATATGAGAGTTGCTACATGGAGGTAGGTTTATAATGTACCGTTGCTCATCTCTATGTCAATATGACTGTTGCTACATGGATGTAATGTTATAACGCACGTTGCTCATCTCTATGTCAGTATGACTGTTGTTACATGGAGGTAATTTTATAACGTACCGTTCCTCATCTCTATGTTAATGTGACTGTTGTTACATGGAGGTAATTTTATAACATACAGTTGCTCATCCCTATGTCAATATGACTGTTGTTACATGGGGGTAATTTCATAGCATATCGTTGCTCATCTCTGTTAATATGACAGTTGTTGCCTGGAGGTAATTTTGTAACATACCGTTGCTCATCTCTATGTTAATATGACTGTTGCTACATGGATGTAATGTTATAACGCACGTTGCTCATCTCTATGTCAGTATGACTGTTGTTACATGGAGGTAATTTTATAACGTACCGTTGCTCATCTCTATGTTAATGTGACTGTTGTTACATGGAGGTAATTTTATAACATACAGTTGCTCATCCCTATGTCAATATGACTGTTGTTACATGGGGTAATTTCATAGCATATCGTTGCTCATCTCTGTTAATATGAGAGTTGCTACATTGAGGTAATTTTATAGCATACCGTTGCTCATCTCTGTTAATATGACAGTTGTTGCCTGGAGGTAATTTTATAACATACCGTTGCTCATCTCTATACTAATATGAATGTTGTTACATGGAGGTAATTTTATAACATAACGTTGCTCATCTCTATGTTAATATGACAGTTGTTACATGGGGGTAATTGTATTACATACCGTTGCTCATCTCTATGTTAATATGACTGTTGTTACATGGGGGTAATTGTATTACATACCGTTGCTCATCTCTATGTTAATATGATTGTTGTTACATGGAGGTAATTTTATAACATACCTTTACACATCTCTATGTCAATATGACTGATAATATATTGAGGTAATTTTAATACATGCCGTTCCTCATTTACAGGTTATAAAGACTGATGTTACATGGAGGGAATTGTATAACGTATCGTTCCACATCTCTAGACTAAGAACTTATCGATGTTGATTTAATATGCCTAGCAACTTTAAATGTCTATCTTTTATCAAACGACGACGATATTCATGTTCAACACTTGCTATTGTGTTTTTGTTATGCTTCCTCATCCTGTGTATCCTCTTCAATCTACAAAAACGTCTAGTTTCTTTAGACCATGACTATGCACAGGCTACGCATGAAAGGAAGCAAGAAACCAATACGGAAATAAAATATATACACGAGCCATATAACGTCTGTAACGGATTTGTTCAACAACAGCCACATTCATTGTTGATTTTAGTCAAATCAGAAATAGCTAATATAGCTCAAAGATTGGCGATTCGTGCTACATGGGGTAGCATAAATATCCCTGAAATCAGTGTAATATTCACACTTGGAACATCAGCAGATATTCAAGGATTCATAATAAAAGAAGCAAAACTTTATGACGACATCTTACAAGGTGACTTTCCTGATACGTATGCCAACAATATTTACAAGACAGTTATGACTTATCAGTGGATAGTGGACAAATGTGTTAATACATCATTCTATTTCTTTGTAGACGATGATTTCTTCGTAAATGTTAATCTAATTCATCAATATCTGAAAGAACATTCAAGCCAAGTTAGCCCATATCTGTATACTGGTAAATTAATAACATATAATAGACCCGTTAGGGAGAGAAAATCTAAATGGTTTATATCTGTTGAGGACTACCCGTATGAGTATTACCCTCCATACTTAGCAGGGGGCTCGATTATAATATCCGCTAATGTCGCCAAATTGTTTAGAGAAACGTTCCCCTATGTAAGGTATATATTCATAGATGATAGTTATCTTGGAATTGTGGCTAATGCTTGTCATCTTGTACCATCGAATGAGGCCCGAATTTCAATTGACTATTCGGCCGTTGAACCGGAACGACTAAAGTTCATGTTTTCATCTCATGGCTATGGTAATCATGTTCATCTACGTGGAGTATGGGAAACCTGGTTATAACCTAGTAAGCCTAAATTGTGATACAGACAATGTTCATTAGATTATACTCGGTAGATAAAGACCTAATAATCATTAACTAAATTTGATATCTATGCTTTTATTCTTGTGAAACATAACGCTAAAGTTCACTACACTATGCTTGGTAGAAAAGAGTAATCTTATTATTTAAGACAAGCACTGCATAGAAATATTATGCCTTTTTATTACTAATTTATACTTCTCTGATGACTTAAGCACTGTAAACTTCTAATAGTTATGATCGTGAGTGAGTTACAACGTTATTTTGTCATGCCTGACATATTTTTATACTAGAAATATTTCCAAACGAATATAATGCAAAATGAGGTTAATTATATGTCACGTGTTTAGTGTAGGGTTATACTATAATGTGCTTCGTTTCAAAAACATGGCACCACCCACGACTATGCTATATTGTAATTGAAACGTCTAATAGTTATGAGCATATGAGTGAGCTCTTGCTCTTCTTCCTCACACTTAATGTACTCAAGACTTAGTGTATTTACTCCATGCACGCCCGTACTGTACAGTAAATCGTTTTTACAGTTAAAAACAGGTTGGAACACTATTTACATGTGGGACTGCATGCGAAGGGTAGTGGGCCCTATCCCTGCATGGAACTGACCGATTGTACTGGCCTGAAGTACTGCTGGTAGTATGCTGTTCCAGGTGTTGATGGCACGATAGATTGAATCGTGATACATATCTGTCCGTGTATATATCGTTCTGAAGGCTACAACCCTCTAGTTCTGCATTGATTTCAGCTAAGTTATATATGATCTTATACACCAGAACATTTATTGCCCATGTGCTCCTCCCTTCAAGAGATTCTCATTTTAAGTTGGAAAGCATAGATGTAACTACTCCTGGTTCTTGGTCTTGGAAGTTATTCGAACAAATCGTGCTGCTCTTAGATGTACATAGTCTAGTTGGGATATCTAGTTTTTGTTTTATGGGTCCCATACAGCAATTTATGTTATAAAATGAGCTACTCTGGTTATCATCTGATATAATTGATATATATATAATATTGAGGTGTGGTTTGGTGTATGACAAGCTTAACACAACCAGGCTAGTGATGATTTTGCAAGGCCGAGATATGTGTCAGTGTTCTTTGACAAGTAGTCTTGGTGGTACCATGAAAAACGCATTTATCACACGCTATGAACTTTTGATTCAAGAAAGCTTGAAATGGATATCTAATATTAGTTCCGGGGTTTAATTCGAAATGACAACCCAACATTGACGGCTGTTTGAGGATTTTACTGTAAAATGTGAATGGGCATGGGTGTTGTTTACGAAACAAATACACTGATTGTATCCATACTTTTGCGCTCTGAATGCTGCTATTCTTGATTTGATGATTCATAGGCTCATTTTCTGAACCATGGATTTGCTAGATGTAATTGTAAACTGCAAGGATCACTTTCAAGTCTCCATGCGTAGCTCGTCAGATATAAACAATCAAACCGGAAGTGCAAATGCTAATATGAAAGCAAAAGTTATTTTCCCGGATAACCATTACGCCACCAATGCGGTTCATACAGGTTCAATAGAGAGAAATTGTGAAGTGTCAATATAACAGGAACCATAAGTAAAGTAAGGCAATTATACTATGACAACTGTTTACTAACAAGAAATTGGACGATAGGAAGGAACCACAAATGGGTCAGATATTATACACGCGTAAAATCATACTATCGTCCAATTTCGTGTTAGTAAACAGTTAGATCAAACTAAATCACATGTATGATGAGATATGCAGAAGCAATATCTGTGAATCTTCAAACATGTGTTGATTGAATTTGATTTTGACTGTACAGACCACACATGTGTAAATTAACAGCGTTATTTAGCCAAGTGTGACATATTTAACAATGAAATTCGTGAATTAGTTGTAATATTTATTATATAGATACAACATGTCTCGATTCGAATTTAGTATAAAATGAGCTTAATTGCACTGAGTTGGATTTTATAGTGCTAGTTCACTTAAGCAACAGTCACTGGGTAAACATGTCGGTCCACTCGGACACATTATTCTGATTCCGAGCCAACCAGTATTTTCTCTTTTTCCTTAATGCTGCATGCTTAGCGGAGAAGCAACAAATACCAATTTTATAGTCCTTGGTTTGACCCGATGGGTGATCGAGCCAATCATCTATCACACTCGAGGCGAGCACGCTAACTATTACGCCACTGATGGGGTTCATAATGGTTCGATAGAGAGAAATACTAACAAGAAATTGGACGATAGTATGATTCTGCACGTGCATAATATCTGACCCATTTGTGGTTCCTTCATATCATGCTTTCCTTTACCTACACTGGTGTTCAACACGATTTCCATATGAGATGATGTTCGTGTATCTTAACAGTAACACTAATGGTGTCAACCCTTCCGAAGTACTTGCGTTAACCCCCGGTTTATAGCAAGGTTCGTGTTACTCGATCTTTAGTTTTATGAGTAGTGCTTTGTAGATTGTTGTTTGTCCTTTTGTCCATTTTCTTATCGCCATTGGGTTCTATGTTCTTCTTCGATTATGGATTCTGATTAGCCCTTTGGTATTTTCAAACTTTTCTTAGTCTATGCATTTCCAATTCGTGACTGATGGAACGATGCATGAATGAAGGATTATATTTGCATGTGTGCGTTGATATTACGACCCACCAAGGATGTGATAAAGAAAGCAAATGATGTTTATTCCATCTATTATATAAATAGCTGTGAGTTACATAATTTGTCGCGTTAAATGAAAATGATAATTTCACAATGAAATTGACTGAATTTTATCGTATTGATGTGAAGAAACAAAATGCTGAATACACATTGATTTATCGTGGAAATAAAAGGGAAAATTCTACTGTGAACTATCTTTTTTTTTCAATTGAAATCTTTATTAAAAACTTTACATTTGTTAGTGAAAAAGTCATAAGTACCAGTACCTTATCCTGGCCTCGTTAATATTAGTAGCATGCTATATAAATAGTGTTAGTCATCTTAGTACAATACAATTACGATGCTTGATGTATTTATATTTATTAAAATCGATAAAAAAGACTATGTTTGAGCATTTCTGCTGTCGAATTATATCCTGCACTTGTTCAGTTTGAGCAATCAAAATGCATTGACTGGTTAAATGTTTGTTATATACGGTCACTGATCAAGACATAATTGTTTTGGTACCTGATTGATGTTGAGCTACGATAATATACGGTAACAGTATACGAGTTTATTTCACAGAGGATACCATATAAACGATTAGAACAACGCTTCTTTCTGCTATTTTTAGACAATTTCGCAGTTGTTGTTTTTTGTTTCTTTTTGACATTGCTGAATAAATACAATATACGTATACTGTTGCAAAAATGTAATATTCGTTTGCGTTCACGGTGAAACAGGACAGAAAAAAGCTCACAAAATTATACTTTTCTACCTGTTTTAAAGGTCGTGCAAATAAAAAAGAAAATTGTCTATGTAAATAAATGGAAAAAATTAGGTTGACATGGGATAGAAGTGGCACAATAGCTCATCGTGAGATATGAATGAGGTTATTGCTCAGCATTAATTAGAAATATAATTATATCTCATCATGCCTTATTTAGCAATAGAATAAGGATTCATTATTGGTAAGCAAGAGAGTTATGGGTTTTCATGAGTATTAAATGTAGCTGTATTGCTCATTATGAGCTAGAGATATTGTATGGTTCATCATGAGTTATGAGTAGAGCAACAGCTCATCTTGAGGTAGGAATATAATTTGGGCTCATCACTAATTATTAATACACTAATGGTTCATCAAAAGTTAGGAGTAGAGCTCTGGATTATCATGAGTAATTAATACAATTATGGTTCCTCAAACTAAACTACAGATGGGCACATATTTAACCTGTCTGCTCAAATCCGCCTGGTCGGGTTCTAGCCTGAATTCATATGGTGCATGAAAAGCTTGAAGATACCCAAGTGGAAATCAGAAGCCGTAAATCGACAAAGGAGAGACAGGACAATGACAAAAGGAAAACGGATGAACACTGATCTACAAAACACACCCCAGAAAACCTAAGACTGAGCATCACAAACCCGTCGTAGAAACCAGATTTAATAACAAGCTGACTCTTAAGCTGAAATTGACCTACTTCGGGTTTGTTGCTACAAACCAGACCCAATAACAAAAGTTAACTTGTTAGTACCTTTGCTTCGTCTAAGCAAAACTTCCATCACAGTTAATCAAATTGTAAGACTGTTTTTGAAAGTTAACTTCCAAAGGAGTTAATCTAATAGTAGGTCCACTTTATTCCAAGAGAAAACCAGCTTGTAAGTCTGCTTTCATTATGTTTCCCTAAATAATGTATCTTCAATCGTCCAACTGTAACATATCTGAGCATGCATTACTAAATTTATAGAGAGGTGCTAAAGTTAACCGCTACGCAATGTATCATATAATCTATATATATATTGTACAATCAAGTTAACAGATAAAGTCGTGTTCAATTAAAACCGGTTTACCATCGGTGCTATTCCTATGGTTAGGTGAAAATTCCATTTAGCAGAGAGGTGGCAAGATGCTGGCATGCAACAGGCAGATATTAGTAACAGACGAATTGCAGTCAAATGTGGATACACAATTCTGTAATTGAACGTCTAATGCAGAGCCTGCAAGAGACTGGAAAGGTTGATGAACATCCACGATCTGACAGGCCCCACAAAAATACACCTAGAGAGGATAGGTTAATAGCCCGGTATGTCAGGCGAAATCGTTATTCTACATCATCTCGTATTCGGAATTAAGTGAATTTTGAGGGTGATGTATCTGTAACGAATGTTAACAGACGCAATGAATAGTGCATTTGTGCAAGTCGACCCATAAAATGACCGCAACTGTCATTGCGTCATTAGAGGGCTCGATGGAATTGGTAATGTGACTATCTCTGTTGGAATATTATTAGTTGAAAACGAGTACATTTTGGTCAGGCGAAAGTATATTTGTTTTTGCACCCCGTACCGCATTTTTGATGATCATCCATTAAATAGCTGACACGCGATCTTTATGGACGGTAACGCTAGACCGAACACAACAAGCATTCTAAGAGATTTCAGGCAGCAATAGGCGATTGACACATTTCAGTAGCCTGTCATGCAGATGTGGAATTTGATTGGCCGTAATGCGAATCAACGTAATCCACAGTGTCAAATTGGGTGTGGAAGAATCGCGGCTATTCCCATAAGAGTAGCTTTGCAGCCTAGTTCGTGGATTGAATCGGCAAGAGCGGGTGCTTTGACGTTATCATGGTGGTTATGTTCTCTACAGAGTAAATGTGCGCGATGAGCTTTTCTTTCCATCTATTCAAAATTCTGGAAATATTATGACTTGTACGTTTTCTTATATTTGTTGAAAAGCAATAACCAAAAAGTATTTTCTTTTGAAGTTTTAAAATGCCCGTGTTATCTCCCTTTTCCACTAGTAATAACTACCAATTTGATTTCATAATGAACTCCAAATACGACACAAATTTTAGCCTGTAATCTAATTCATAACGAAATTTCAAAAAGTATTCGGGTTCAAGTTCTTTCATCCTTAGATTGCTTTTTTTTTAAATGAAAACAATAGTGAGTGGATCTAATCTTTAGTCGAATTATATATATATATTAGTCGATGTGTGTAATCTAGCTGATATATATAACATAGTATCAACAATCACGGGACATGTAGCTTGTTTTTTTATTCTTTTAAGTTGTTTCTTTGTTTGTTGTTGCTTAACGCCACTTTCAACAATATTTCAGTTATATCTTGGCAGTCGGTTTTCTTGGTGGAGGAACCCGGAGTACTCGGAGAAAACTACCGATCTGTCGCAAATCACTCCCAAACTTTATCACATAATGTTGTACACATCGCCCTGATCGATATGCGAGGAAAATTGAACTTGTCATAACGTCTGGCCAGTTTTTACAAGCAATTCTGTCGTAATATATTGTTCTCTGGTGAAGCTAACTCTTACATATTGAACAAGAGAATACAGAGATGACACAATTTTGGCTGAGTTATGTCAGGTCTGCAAAAACGAACCATAATCTGCTAGTCGGACAACTGTTCCTAATGTATCTGCAAAAGCGGACAATCTGACTCTTTAAGTGAACTTTTTAATCGGTGAAGTCTGCAATCATCTATATATAAAAGACTGATATGATCCACATGATAGTCAAGTTGAACAAGATACTTTAGGGGTGCATAGTTTTTTTGAATAGAGATTTCGAATAATAACATTTTGCTGGAGAATACATGGTATAGATGCATTGTTCATGGATTTCTTATTATTATGCAATTATTGACTTTTGTTGAGGTTAATATAATAATCTATCGTTCCAAGATATATGATATTACCCGAGGCCGAAGTCGAAATGAAAGTCAGTAATTGTTTTATTATATGAAACTGTTATTAATGTCCTCTGTGTCATGTTTTATAAATTGGCATTAAACGCCACACGTATTTTTTGTCTTTATTTAATGTAGCAAGAAAGATTTATGCATAGTGCAAATATTAATTTAGATCGTTCCACGGGAGCCGTTGGAACGCTATATTAACCTCACGTGACGCTAATATTAACAGTAGGGGTTTTCACAGAAACTTATGTTTTCAAATCACATCACGCATCATTTAGCCAATCAGATAAAAGAAATATCTATCGTCATATAATAAATTGAATTATTACATTGCTAATTGCACGGAAATAAATATTTTGTATTTTAGCTGCCGTGCTTATCTCAGGTGAGCTATACACGAAGTATGAGTCCATATGGACAAGCTGCATTCATATTTTCTAGTAAATATATATAATCCCTTAGGGATATATTGTTTTCTCGACTTGTATTAAACAGCGTCTTAATGTTCTACCTGTTTCTATATTCTGTATTTTACCTGCAGTGATTATCACATGTGAGCTATATACCAACTTTGTGTTATAATATTATCCCGAAACACATATAAACATAAGTTTCTGTGTAAGCAAAGTCGTCTTGACATTACAGGTCATTTATATTCTCTGCTCGTGTGATTTACTGTACTGAACACATTGCCTATTTGTACACCACATGGAAAGCGACAATTTAAACATCAAACTTTAATTGTATGGAATAGAAATGCCGTCTACAGGGGTATTTGATGGACAAACACTGTTAGAAGTAAAATGCCCTGTGCCAACATCTAACTGGACAACATTAGATCAGCTGTTTACATCTGGCAAATATGATATAGGAAAAAATGAAAATGGTGTTTTTACTTTAAAGGAAAAGGGTGGTAGATGATTTTTCCAACAAATACAACTCACAATGTATTGTACAGGACTTCGCAAGTGTAAATTGCTCATATGGCTAAGTGCGGATGATCATAAATTTGTAGATGTTTTTTATGATGAAACTTACATTATTAATCATGTGAATAGATTAAGGAACTTTAATGCCAAAACACTTCTACCTTGCATAGTTGATGAAATTCAGGAAGACCGTCTGATGATGAATAAAACTTTCAACAAGTTTATGCATATTTAAGTGGACTACGCTGAAAATGTTGCAAATTTTTTGTCTGTGATATAAAATGTTTTTAAATTTAAAACTTATAAAGATTTCATGAGAAGCTATATTCTTGTTTATCATGATTTCATTGATTTTTGGTGTTTAATGCCACTTTCAGCAATATTTCAGCTATATCATGGCGACCAGTTTTAGTGGTGGAAGAAGCCAGAGTACCGGCAGAAAACCACCGACTTTGGACAAGCAACTGGTAAACTGTTATCACTTGCGAGTGCACCCTTTTAGTAATTTCCAAAGCCTAGCGCGAACCCACGCCGTATTGGTGATATGCTTGTACGAGTTGTTAGGTAATCCAACTACCTAGCTCATTAAGCTATCCGGGCCCTTTATATTCTTGTTTGTCATTGTTTGTGACATTTCAATGTGATTGAACTTTTACCATTAGCATGAGTAACACGGCAGATGCCACTAGTGGAGCTGGAACTGCTTACCCTTCCAAAGCACCAGAGTTCACCGCCCGTTTTCGTTACTCATTTGTAGTTTTCTGTGTTGGTCTTTTTTTGTTGATTGATGTTTGTCTGTTTTGAATATCATTTTTTTGCCATGTTTTTGACTCAATATTTTGATTCGTGATTTTTGGATGATGTCTTTTACTCCACAGTTAAGCTTTTATACAAATGTACTTGGATTGACAATTTTACATGCATCTGCTTGTTACCATCAGTCTTATGTCAATACATGTATATTTATGTACATGTAAAAAGCTGTACCCCATTGTGTTGTGAAGGTAATCATGTATTTATATAGTCGATACCATGCTGTGTCTTAATTTATTCAGCATTGCCTCTGGACTTGTTATAATCTTTATCTTAAATACATGACATGTGCCATGTACATAATATTTGTTTATTCTCGCTGTCTAAAATTTGTACAATGCAACTGTTGAAAGGTTTTATCCAAATACATCAGTTAATGAGTTATACATCAGAGAAGGTTCATCATAGAACCACTTTCATTTACATGAATACATATATTATACATGTAAGTGTTTGAGAGTGTTTTCATGTAATACCTATTACTGATTTTTGAACTTTTTAATTGATGTATTGTGATGAACTTTTTACTATGAACAAAGTTATTTAGACTTGTATTGTTTACCAAACTTGGGTTTAAATGGATGATCATGCCACGATATAGCTGAAATATTTCTAAAGATGGCGTTAAACACTAATCAATCAATTTAAAAGAAAGAAAAAAATGACAACAAAAACATTTTCAGTCATCTTTTTCATTAGTATCTCTGATGAGATCAGACCGTAAATTTACAAGAGCAGCACACATTATTAAAATATCATCAAACAGTTTTAAAGATGCCACAGGCACAGTACCACTTAAAATCTTGAACACTTTGAGTCTCCGGATGGCCCTTTCCACATGAATGCGCACCCTGGCAATCCTCCTTGTCAATGCCACATCCTCGGCACTTAACTGAGGTTTATTTTTTGTGAATGCTGGAATGCTAAGCTTTACACGCAACGGAAAGAGCAAGTCATCTATAGTAAAATCACGGTCTGCCATAATCTCATCTCCTGGGAGCAAATAGTTCATGAAACCACTTTTTTCAACAATAAATTTATCACTGGCACGACCACCGAAAGCCTTGGATATGAACATTATTTGTCCATATGTGAATATTCCAACTAAATACTTCACTGTATTATGGGACTTATAATTGCTATAAGTTTCACCTCGACTCCTTAAATTAGTGGGCCTTTGAATAAATGTTTCTGCACAGTCAATAATGCATGTTGTTCGCGGATAGTTCTCTCTAAATGAATCTGGGCAACAGTCTAATAACTTCCCTGGGAAGCCAAATTATCAAAGACTTTAACTTGTCTGATAGTACAGGAATCCAAGAATCAAATATTGTGCAAGCTAGACTACTTGATATACCAAATCTTCGACCCAAGTCCTCAACAATCAGATTTAACTTCAGTTTCAAAAGTACAAGCATTATCTGATCTGTCACTTTCAACTGAAATTTAAAAGTATTAAACTGAGACATACACTTCACCAACGTAAAAAAGACCTCTTTTGTCACCCCAGTGTACAATAATGCATCACTATCAGTGTTTATATTTAGAGCAGCAAACATTGTTCCCCCATCACACTTTCTTTGAACGCCCTTTTCTTCAGTCAAAATTACGTTGGTTTGAGAAAATCGCGACTGGAAATCTGTCCACTCTTTTCCATAGGTATGATCTGTTTGCGGTAAATAATCCGATTCCATATACTGGGTACCAATTGTACCGGTAGTTGCGGATTCTACAACATTAAATGTGCAAAAGGCCTCAGGTAGTTTACTGTCAGACGAAGCACTTGTGCCTGGTTCATTTTCTAGAGTAGAGTCAAATTCGCTTATTCCCAAATCGGAATCGGAACTATCATCATTTAATTTTCTTTTTTTAACTGCAGAATCCTGTCTTAGTGTCTTTCGTCTACCAGGAGTGGCCTTGATTTCATATCCCAACTTAAGCTTAGGATAAGGATTCCAATCGGTTGGTTTTCCATCGATAAAATGTTCAGAACAGACGAATACTTTTTTCGGCAGTTCCTTCCGATTTAGAGCTTTAATCCACTCAAACCGCATAGATTCCTTGGATGGCATTACATGTAGTCTGTATGGAATAAGACATGGACATTGATCATGTATCTGACCGTGCAATTCACACATTGATTTCTTCCATAAGAATATTTTTTTGCGATTATTTGAACAAGCATGAACTGCACATGAGTTCCCACCGCTTGTTTTATATTCATCCTCACGTTCCATAACAAAAATAAAGAAAAATCGTGAAAAACAAAATGTAAACAAATGATCGATAATGCTGTGATTAATGCACGTGCGTTATCTATCATTACTGCTATGGTTGACTGTGGTAGAAACAAAATAACTCAGGTGATTTCATTATATTTTTGATTGCCTCTTTTTTTAAATCCAAAGATCTACATACAAAGTAGTATCATGGTAGACCAATATATTAAAATAGACTTCCAAAAATAAAATAGCATGGCAAACCATGCAAGCATTTTAAGTTGGTTTTTTTTTCATTAGAAATTGTATATATTCTGGGCAAGAAATTGACTGCACACGCAAGCAAGTCATTAACATATATTTGTTCAGAAAATATATCTTGCAGATGGAAAATATTATTGAATAAACAGTTAAACATATTTCATTAAATAAATGGGTTCCTGCTAATACTTTACTGAAATATTGAAATAAACAATTTTCAATTTATGCATTTCTTTCTCATGTTTGAATAAAAAAAGATCAAAATAATTGCATTGACCTGCTAATCATAAAAAAAGCATGGCATCAATTGCCACTTGACATAGCGCATCCAATAAAAGTTCCATACTGTTATGATAGCTGAATCACGAGAAGATTTACAAGCTCCATTGAACGTTTTTGGAGAATACTGCCAAAAATGGAAGTTGAAAGTAAATATAGAAAAAAAACAAAAATTTCATTTTTTCTAGGGGACGGCCTCTTGTAGGATATACATTTTTTCATCAAATGTATCTAAAATACAAATTGAAAATGAAATACCTCGGAATACTTTTAAACAGAACTGGTAATTTCAATAAAGCAATTACAAAGCAAGCAGAAAAGGCAAAACAGGCTATGTATGTAATGTAGTTTTAAGCCTATGCTTATTTATCGGTCGGAAATTTGGGGATTTAGCAAAAATATTGATTGTTTAGAAAGAATACAATTTCGATTTTGCAAATTACTATAACAATTAAAATCATCGACACCAAATTATATGATTTATGGAGACCTGGGATGATTTCCTATCGAAATTGATATGAAAATAAGGAGTTGTGTCATTTGGGTCAGTATTTTTTTGGGGAAAGAAACAAAACTTTCGTACTTATCATATGAACATTTATACACGCTTTCTATTGAAGAAAATGTTCACCTCGTTTGGATTAAATATTTAAAAGAACTTTTCGGTGAAACAGGGAACTCTAGTATTTGGATAAATCAAGATATTCCAAAGTCTAATTGGTTAATTTCGAGTATCAAACTACCCCTGCATGATCAAATTAATCAGAACTGGTATTCCCTAATTGAAAACACTCAAAAAGCATTGAATTATAAAATATTTAAAGAAGATTTCGAATTTGAAAATGTTATATAATTATTTTAGATCATCTGATATATAACGATGCAATTTTCCACCTTTTGTGATTACGTTAGTTTTTTTTTAAATATTTTTTTTAATGATTATTACATGAAAGTTAAATATATTAACTTCTGAGTTGTCAAAACTACTATGAAACATGTCGCTAATCGAATGATTTCTTTTTTAGAAATAATTAAGACACCATTTTTTTATGAAATGCAAATGATTACTGTTGTAGACATTTACCCATCTTATGTACATAGGGAATTATTAAATAATATAATTCCCTGATTATTTATATTATCTCTTTGATAAAAAAGAGTTTGCATCATAACTATGAGCATCTGTTGTATCCTTAGCTAAACCGGATCTGTTAACACCACCATTATAAAATTTATCAAACGTATGGACAGATTTATATCTTATAATTAACTTATTGTGACATGTACAGTGCAAATCGACACAAGCGACAGAGAAAGGGAAATAACTATTTGGAAATATTTATTTTTCATAAAACTCTTCAGTTTGTCTTTTAATATAAGAAAGCTGACAAATTTCTTAACATTGACGAAATATTTATTTTTTATTTTATTATGAGAACGCTGATAGATAGAGTGGACTTGTGAAATGATAAATGCCTCACGAGGACAGTTTTATTCTCACTTCAAAACATATTTGTCTTTCGATCTACAAAATATACACACTAAGCTAAAGATTGAGTAACACAAACTCCACTAAAAAGCAGGTGTGGACTCGTTTAACCATGCCACTTTATTTACGTACATGTACCGATCCAGGAATGCGATAGGTCAAGTATAAATGTGTTAGAGGTGTCGATTTTGTCTCTGTTTCTGGGATGTTTCTGTTGAATATGGGAACTATTCTGATGGTGTGGTGTATTTTGTTTTCATTTTATTTATTTAACATTTGAAAGTTATACTGATAACTATAATAGTTTCTTGCGTGTTTCGAACGATTGGTAGTAAAAAGCTTTCAGATATATCCTTACCTGTTCCGGTTGCAAAAGACTGTAATAAAAGCATCAATTGTACAGGTACACATGAATATTTGATAAATTGACTTATTCTGCATAATAGTTAGAAATTGACGTATGCTTAGAAAATATGGAACTAAAGAACATTCGAATGGGTTATTGCCAGTTGCAATGACATGGGTGAAAACAATAGGCCTAATTAGTTTCATTCATGTATATAAAATGGGATTAATACATTTAATTGATCTTCACGCTTAGAAATTATGAGTAAATGACATTCAGATATGTCATTGCCAGTTCCAATAACAGAGAATGGTTAAACAACATTTAATGGTGATTGTTGTTTACCACCAAATGAGAGATATTGCAGCTATATCACAGTGAAAACAAGCTATATTTCAATTAGATGGAAGGGAGGACCCATATGTACTAGAACAACACGCTTGGTTAGATTTTCACAGTGCTAGATCACTGAAAGAGAAATCCACGGATAAACATGTCAAGCCACTCAGACAACGGATTCTGATTCATACACCTTAATGTTGCGGACAGTGTGGTATTTTGTTTTTCGTGTTATTCTATAATTTTCATTTGTCTCAATTAATTGTATCTGCATAACAAAATATATTGTAAAACCGTTTTTATTTTATATAAAAATTTGGAAAAGCGATATCACATTCTAATAACAACAAAGAATATCCCAGTTTTCCTGGAACCGAAAAAGAAACGGTTGAGCAAGTTGTTTATAGGCAACGAGCACAGATAGACAAGAAAATATGATCAAAACTACAATCATGGCTAGGGATGTTCCTTTACGCTATACTTGTGGCTGTAATATGTTCACACAATGACGTCTCAACAGCGTATCTTTAAAACGACCATGTCCTAAAGATGTTGAAAACAGTCAATGTAGTAAGTATAAGGTGACATTTGTCTATTTTTCCGATCCTGTGTAGGTCCTTTGGTTTACTTGCTCTCAAAACTATTTGAACTATTTAGGTTTCTACAAGGTACTTATATTGTCGGAAAATATCACATTAATTTGTACCAGGTAGAAAAGCGAGTCTTTTGTTAGGTTTTCTGTCCTGTTTCGTAGTGAGTGCAAATTAATTTAATATTTTCAACGATTGACATATATTGCATTTATCCTGCAATTTGACCAATTCCCAATACAACTGACAAATTGTTTAAAAAGAGGAGAAAGAAGCGTGGCTCTGATCGCATGTTGGTGGTGTCCTTTTATAGGTTCCAGACTATTACAGTCGCTGAACATGGATCAGGTACCAGAAAAAGATATCTTAGTAAGTAACCGTTTGTAGCAATAATGTACACAGTCAATGCAATTTGTCTGCTCAAATTAAACCAGTGCAGGATAAAACTAAAGAAACAGCGGTGCGGTGAACAAACGCTCGAATATCTTTATGCCGATATTTGATTATAAACAACAATGCATCTTTTCTTGTTTATCACTGTTTGTTTGTTTGCATTTAATAATGTACACTCACTGCAACACTAGTGTAGCAGGAACTGCTTACCTTTCTGGACCCCCTGAGTTCATCCCCAGTATTTAGTGAGGTTTGCGTTACTTGATCTTTCTTTCTATATGTATGTTTTGTAGAACATTGTTTGTCAACGATTATTCATTGATCAACATAATAGAATGTAGACATCAAATGTATTACCTAACTTCCATACACAAATGTTACCTCATTTATGAACTGATCGATGTTATAATAAAGAAAACGTAGATATCAAAGTTAGTCCATACGGCGGGTTTCTAGAATAATCTTCGTCAGTTAAACTCAAAATGAAACGACTGGAAAGCCAAATAAAACAATGGTTTTAGGGGCAAGAACCACAAAATGTCTGAAAAGCTAAACCAACATTGGCTAAAGTCTCCTGTGACAAAAGGAGGAGAATCTAAATTTTATTGTTAACGCTTATTAGAAAGAAGGAAGAAGGAAAATAACACATGGTTCTATCGTTTTAAAAAAAATACTGCATTTTACACCGTAATCTTTTGATTTTGAGTGTACCTGATGAAGGTTTATTCCAGACACGCGTCGTGCGCACCATAATATATATTTATTTGTATTACTGTCACCAGGTTGATACATCTGCTGGTGAACTATTAGTCCTCTAGGGTATAATCCATCTGGTAGTTTTTTTTTTGTCACCATATATTTTTATCGAAATTTCCAGCAATGCAAATAGTATTAATACTAAGGGTTCCTCTCTGTCGTGTTTATGTCCTCTGTGTTTCTTTCTCCCAAAAACCTTTCAATTATTTGAATTTCAAATAGTTGTGCTTTGAACGTACCTGATGAAAGTTATTCCAGTAACGAGTTTATGCGCTGAATATGATATCTACGTTTTTATTTATTAAGTTTTCCCTATTGGTACTCTTTAAGGATAAATGCCACTTGACCTTTATTTTCTCTGTACTGTATGCAAACATATATAGCCTAAGGTTAAAGGTTACGGTTATAGCGTTTAATGCCACTTTCAACGATATTTCAGTTATATCGTGGCGGTCTGTATTTATTTGTGGAGGAGACCAGAGTACCCGGAGAAATCCATCAACTTGCCGTCAGTCACTGACAAACTCTATCACATATCGAGTATGCCTCGCCATTCGCCAGCAAATTATTACTAAAGCAAACAGACGTTTACCTTCTGTTTATATATTACCATATATTTGTCCGTTGTTTTTGTACATTGTTTTTTGCTTCTTTGAGCGCTTTCACACAAAAATATATTTTATATAAATAAATGTTAAATACATCCGATTGAACAATCAGCAATAGTGAATCTAGAGACACAGGCAACATTGGACTTAAGACAAAAAACGAAGACAAAGGAAACTACACTGAAAACTGATAGTGAAGCAACACAAACCCCACAACACATTGGGTGAACTCATTCACGACTTATTACCGGGTTTGTTACTAGATTAAGACGACGGGTGCCACTAGTGGAGCAGCAACTGCTTATTCTTTCGGAGCACCTGAGGTCACCCCCGGTTTTTAGAGGGGTTCGTGTTACTCGATGTTTAGTTTTATCTGTATGTTTTGTCGATCGTTGTGTGTCCTTTTGTAATTTTTCTTTTGGCCATTGTATTGTCTGTTCTTTTTCGATTACGGTTTCTGATTACCCCTTTGCTATCTTCAAACTCTTCTCAGTCTAGACATTTCTAATTCGTAACTGCTAGAACGATGAATAAATGTAGTATTATATTTGCATGTGTGTGTTGATATAACGACCCAACAATGATGTCACAAAGGAAACAAATTCATTATATAAATAGCTGTGAGTTACATAATTTGTCGTGTTAAATAAGCATGATAATTTCACAGTGAAATTGACTGAATTTTGCATTTATGTGACAAAACTAAATGTTAAATACACATTGATTTATCGTGTTTAATTGATAACTTTTAAACATTTATTATAATAACATTAGTCGTGCTGCTGTTTCGGCGTTTGTGGCTAGTTTGCTTAATTTGGAAAAGGGACACAACTGCACAATCATACGAAACGGTTGAAGTAGACGTAACTATAAAACAAAAACCCCCCAAAATAGCTCCCAGGGAGATATGGCGCGAAATATAGCGAGAGTGGAACTAAAAGCGACAATTTCACTGTGAACTATCTTTATAACAATCCTTGGCAAATTACATACTGACTATTTGAAATTGCATTTATTAATTTGTGTAATAAATATTACTTATTTAAAATCAAATATGTTTGATGTATTTGTGTTTATTCAAATCGATCAATGCCTATTATGCTAGAGCATTTCTGCTATCGATTTTTATACTGCACTTGTTCAGCTTGAGCAGTCAAAAAGCATTGACTGGTTAAATGTTTGTTACCTATGGTCACTGAGCAAGACATAATTGTTCTGTTACCTGATTGATGTTGAGCTACGATAATAAAAGATAAACGATTAGAACGACGCTTGTTTCTGCTCTGTTTAGACAATTTAACAGTTGTTTAGTTTGATTTTAGACATTGCTGAATAAATTCAATATACGTACACTTTCGGGAAATATAAAATTCATTTCCGCTTGCTGTGAAACGGACAGAAGAGCTCACAAAACGATAGCTTTCCTAACTGTTTCAAAGCTCGTACAAATAAATTATTTTTTTCGACGATGTATATTGTCTATATGAATAATTGTGGTGCTCCCTTATGCATATATGGCCTAAGCACGTGCTAATTTTGCCTGAGGGTTTTTCCAGCACTGTATACAAGTCTGCTGGGATCCACATATTCTCGGGGTGTATATTTCTTTCTTAATAAGATTTCGAATAAGAAAATTCTGCTGGACATTACATGGTATAGGTGTATGGCTCGTGGTTTCTCATTAAATTCAAATATGCATTAAGAGGTCACATTTGGAACAAAGATAAAGTGGCCGTATAAGACAGGTGACCTTTTAAAAGAGGTTCAATTGATATGCAAATTTAGATAACAGGACAAGAAAAATGTTACCTTGCAATACAGGTGACTGCTTAATAGATGTGACCGTATGTGACGTGTTTGTTTAGTTGAGTTTAATATAATTGTATTGCAAATAAAACAGCAATGGGCTCGGACAAAAAATTATCACAACTTATGGACTGTTCTCACTCTACAAGTAATACACATATTAGAATGTGAACAAAAATAGCACATACAGAAATATAAATAATACTTAGCACAATATAGTGAAACAAGGGAAATAAGTTGATGTTGATGTAGACCAGATGGCAGACCACTGATTAAAATCTTTTCGTTTGTCTAATATATGCACGAACTTTATTGAAGATCATATAATTTTCATCTATATTAGTTTCATCGTTTCCAAAGAGTCATGTTTCTATGGTTTAGCTGCCTTGTTTATCACATTATGAGCATATACAAACCCTGAGCCCATATGGATAAACTGCATTCATATTTTCTAGTAAATATATATAATTCCTAAGGGATATATTGTTTTCTCGACATGTATTAAGATGCGTCTTAATGTTCTACCTGTTTCTATTTTCTGTATTTTACCTGCCATGATTAACAAACTTTGTGTTATAATATCCTGATTCACATAAACATTATAATGACTACATGTAAGCAAAGTCGTTTTGACATTACAGGCCTCAAATTACATCATGCATCATTTGTATTCTCTGCTCAAGTGATGTTCTGTAAATGACTTCTCCTACTATTATTTAAACCTGATGGTTTATATGTATGATTGATAATTAGAAAACATCAAACATATTTCAGGAATTCAATGATGAAGAAACGGCGCCTATTTAATCAGCATTTAACACCACGAACAACATACACACTTTTCAAATTCTTTGTGATTTTATGTACTGAATACATCACCTCTTGTTTAAACCTGTGTCTACAGTTGACAGGTAGTGTACATGTAGTTTACAGGTAGTATGCATGAGGTTTACAGGTAGATAAATGATATACATCAAACATTCAAATATTTATCAAGAATTCAAGGATGATTCATCTACGATGGAGTATATTTAAGCAGTATTTAACAAAAAAAAAGCATGCACAATTATCAAACTTTTATTCTGTAGAAAGTATACCTTATTGTATGCAGTGATTATGTATTTTATCATAATATCACAAGTTCAAAATAAAAACAATAAACAATGGAATACAGTTGCAAACAGCACAGAAGAACAATTTGAATGTGATCAATGCTTTTCAGTTGATTTTGAAATTCTCATGCAGATTCGGTTAATTTGTAAACCATACCAACAATGGAACGAAGTGAACATATTAATTTTGATATTTACTGTTCCTTCAAATTTTTTAGAAAGGAAAGTGATTCGAGAAACATGACTGATTCCTTAATATAATAATACAGGACAAGTTAGACATGCTTTTCTGATTGGTACCACCAATGATGAGATTCTTACAAGTCAAGTGGAACAGGAAGATGCTGACTTCGGTGACATTATTCAACTTAGCTTTTACGAATCATACCGGAATTTAACGCTGAAGACATTGATGGATTTTAAGTGGGCAACTGCATTTTGTAGTAACACACATTTGATTATGAAAACTGATGATGGCGTTTATTTTAATATATATGGACTATTTAGAACACTGTTGATACATGGTAGTTCATTAAAAACGTCTGTTCCTGGACTATGTGAAATGGGTTCATTACAGACACGAACCCTTCCTCAAAATGGTATGTATCTCCTAAAGAATACCCCTACCGTCGTTATCATGGGATATGCCATGGTGTTGGGTACATCACTAGTATACATACGTTACACAATATATTAAAGGTATATTTCAATATACCATACATCCATTTAGAAGATGTATACATAGGATTATGTGTGAAAAGACTAGGCTATAAACTGGTACATATCGGAGGTTTCTTTCGTGAGGGAGAAATATAATACTCACCATGCAATTTAATGCATCCTAAAACTGTACTGGGTCACCATGTCAGTTTGCAGCAAATGGAGGTCGCTTGGAATACACCATGTGATAATGATGCAGTTTATATATAGAATAATAATGAATACTATTCCCAAATTTACTGTTGGTCAAGTTCTTGGAATCTTTGTGTAGATGATTAAAACAACACAACGGATATTTAAAATACTAATGCTTACTTTTGATATATTTCCTGTAAGTCAAACATTGTGTGTCTTTGTGTACATGATAATACAGCAAATATCTAATTATATTTCAAACTGAACTATAGATTTGTATTGTGTATTTATTAAAGTTTGAATATTAAAGCGGTTTCTGTTTCTATTCTCGTACTGGTTTATCACGAGTGAGGAATAGTGCTATTACTCATCATGAGATAACAAGAGAGCAATAACTCTCCATGAGTTAAGAGTAGGGTTATTCGTCAATATGAGTTGTGAGTGGAGTCATGGGCCATCGCGACTTATATTGGGTTATAATTAGTTCTCAATAGAGTTATGATTTGTCATAATGTAGATATTTAATCATGGTTCATCATGAGTTAGAAATAAAACTACGGCTCCTCTTGAGTTTAGAATAGAGATATGAATCATCATGAGTTAAGAACAAAGGTATAAATCTTGATGAGGCAGGAGTAGAGCTCTGGTTCATCATGATTAAGGAGTAGAGTTACTGGTCACTATGAGCTATAAATAGAGCAATGACTTATCATCAGCTAAAAATAAAGCTAAGGCTCACCGCGTGTTAGGAATATATGCATGATTCCTCCCCAGGTATGAGTAGAGTTAGAGAACACAATCGCCAAAGCAAAAATGATAAAAGAAAAAAACAACGATCTACAAAAAAAAACCATTACACATAGAACTAAAGATCGTGTAACAGAAACCCCATTAAAAACCGGGGGTGAAATCAGGTGCTCTGTAAGGGTGGACAGTTCATGCTCCACTAGTGGCACCCATTGTGTTACACAAGTTACAAACCCGGTGATTAGACGAGAATGAGGAAATGACCGGGCATTGCTTATGACAAGTATCACATATCCGTGGTCATTTGTGACACATATACCCCACAGCGATTAACTAGGTCATGGCAGCGACTGTTAAACTTTTGAAGTTGATTGGTGCATAGTTGTGGTTTTTTGGAGTAATATTTCGAATAAGACGATGATGCTGGAAATTAAATGACATAGATGTATTGTTCATGGATTTCTTATTATATTGAATTACTGTATTGGTAATTACCCGCTGTCCTTATCAAGTGTGAACTTATATACTTTGTGCTATATTATCCTAATTCATATGCATGTATATACATAAGAATGTTTCCGTCTAAGGAAAGTGGTCTTGACATTACAGACCTCTAATTATATCAGACATCATTTTAGTTCTATGTTGATGGGATATTCTGCTACTCCTGTCTAAGCCTATGATTGATGACTAATAAACATTCAAGTATTTATAAGTAATTCAAGGACGATTCATCTGATGTGACCGCTATATAATCAGCATTTAATACCACGAACAGCATGCAGTCTTTTCAGATTCTTTCTAAGCGGATAATAGTTAGCATGTTCGTATTGAATGTGGTAGATCGTTGATTCGAGCCCCGTTCGGGTAAGCCTAGAGACTATTCCATTGGCATTTGTTGCTTCACCGCTAAAGGTTGGATCGGAATCAGGATAATGTGTCTGATGGGGGCGGGGCAGGGGGCATGTATATCTGCGGACTGCTGTTTCTGTGAGCTAGCACTATTGACTATTGAAATCAACAAAGCGCATTGATCTAGTACTAAACAGCCATACTCATTATTTCTGTGATATTCAGCTTGTTATCGCCATGATATAGCAGAACAATTGCTGAGTTAGAGATAAACATATGTATCGTGCTATGGGTGGTTAAATTAGAGCTTAACCCCTTTTGTATCTTCAAACTCTTCTTTTAATAGTGTTTCTGATTATACGTCTAACCCAGGGTCAGCTAGGATCATTTGCAGTCGATGGGAGATAACTCACACAATACATAATTCAGAAAAGTTAGAATGTATTATCTTCATAAATAAATATATTTCCATTTACAAACAAAAAATTTTTCACTGTAGGTAAGACAATCAAAATATCTAGTGTCAACAATATTTAAATATCAACTAGAATTATTACTTATACTAAAATTTCCTAGCTTCAAAATAAAACAGAAAAAACAACAACACAAGGATTAGTTTATCTTAATGATAATTTCCAGCAAAAACAAATTCACCCGTCAGAGTCCATAAATGTGGCTATTCAACAGTTTACAAAATATTTAATAATTGACTAACAATCAATATAATTTATCCAAACATCTATACTGATATCAATAACTTGAAGTGATAACACATAATTGATGAATCAAATGAACACATTGATAGCAGAATTAAGAATAGGATAGTTCCGCCTATTTTGAAATAAACTATGAGAGCACCCATTATAAACCTGAGATATTATATACCTTAGATGATCAACAATGCTTTAGTTCATTATTAACAACTACATGCAGTAATACTAAGTTGTGCTTACTTGTTTGCTTGCTATTTTGTTCATACAAGAGTGCATGCATGTATCAATTTTAAAATGTCTGATTTTAGCAACATATGCTAAAATAACATTGATGTTTATTAAGAAATGGATAATTGAGTAATTATCGACATTTGGCAAAGCTCTGTATTAGCGACCAATGTTAATCATGTGAACAAGGATATTTCTAATCAGTCTATTTGAGTAGCTGGATAACAATATAGCAGTGTTCTGTACAGCTACCTATGCTACACACGTGAACAATGACGTCTCTAAGCATATATTATTTGACTGGTTTGATAACAATTTAGCAGTGTTTTGCATAGCTACATATGCTACACATGTGAACAATGACGTTTCGAAACATATATTATTTGACTGGTTTGATAACAATTTCAGCAGTGTTTTGTATAGCTATCTATGCTACACATGTGAGTAATGACGTTTCTAACCATATATTATTTGACTGGTTTGATAACAATTGAGCAGTGTTCTGTATAGCTACATATGCTACATATGTTAAAATTAACATGAAATAATTACTTAAATGTATTCAATATGATTATAATTTAGCAAGATTCTGTAATGACAACCTAAGGCAATAATATGGATCTGAGATTCAAAATGATTATGTTGGAAATGCTACTATATTTGGCTATGTCCTGTATTAACAACATATGCTAATAATGAGCACCTAAGACTTTCAAAAGTAATTTTGCATTTTAGATTAAATTATCTTCTATGAAATGGAAAACTATTTAAAAGATGAAGTTATTCTATAAAATTACAACCTCTAAGAATATTTGTGTAGAAGAATCCATAAATATTACAAAATTACAATTACAATTACAATATTACATAATATTTCTATTTAAGATGATCAACGTTAGAAAATACCCTATTTTAAGCTCAACTATTGAATTAACAAAAATAAAGAAACTGAAAAAGATACTGTCTTAAATTCTAAAAATTATTTACTTTCCTTAAATTTTACTCTTACAAATATTTCCTTAATTAAAAAAAAATCAACAACAAAACTCCAAAAAACTGTATGTTTAAAAAATTAGCTGACCTCTAATGTAATTTCGAGCGTGGCCGCTTTTAAGCTGATGTTTGACACGGCTGTGTGATTCTGGGGCAATTTCTGTGCGATCGAACAGCACGCATGTCCAGAAAAATAACAGATGTACAATCGCCAAAAATCGGTAAATTTACTTTGCTAATTTCCTATTAATGTATTTCAAAAATGGATTGAGCACAAATTGATTGCATTATAAATAAAAACAAAATATACTGGTACTTTGAATGCGAAATAAATACAGTTCTGAAAGCATTGGCCAATGGAATCGTTTTCTTCATTTTATCGAAAGAACAAACGTGTAGTGACAATCACAGGTACTTGTGGACAGGAACCTATATTGCTCCCTTTTTTTTTTCTTTTTTTTTTTTTTTTAACATCGACTTTTTTTCATATAAACAACATTTTGCAACTTTCTATGTATCACTGTATGACATACATTCAATAAATACAATCAAACAGTAGTTTCTATCCATGCCGGGTTTCTGACATGACATAAGGTAGAAGGAAAGTCACTCTTCTTTGTTTACATTGGGGTACTTGTTGTGCATTCATCTTAAATTTAGTGAATAAAAAAGGCCTACCTGTCTGGAAATTGGCTTATTCACACATCAATATTTATTTACAGCAGCTGACAACTCTCCATGGAACATGTTCCACTCGCGATTTGCGATTTTCAGACGACATTTTTGAAAACTCGAATTAAAGCTACGGAAGTGTGATTATTAACGACATTTGCTGGTCATTTGAAATTTGACGATACGGTAAAACGCGAGAGTTCCGGGTAAAATTAAATTTTGCGCAATTTTTTTTTCGCGTTTTACCGTATCGTCAATATTTCCCTTATGCGTTTCTTTTTTTGTAGAGTGTATTAAAGGTATTTTTATGTCAATATACCATACATCCATTTATAAGATGTATATATAGGATTTTGTGTGAAAAAATAAGGTATAAAATGATAAATATTGGAAGTTTCTTTTGTGAGGAAGACATAGAATACTCATGATGTAATTTAAAACATCCTAAATGTGTACTGGGTCACCACGTCAGTCTGTAGCAAATGAGGATCGTTTGAAATACATCTTGTGATAATGGTTTGACATGGATTCAGCTGATGTTTAACATAATAATGACTGTTATTCCAAAATATACTGTTGGTCTGCAGGGTGACGTCGAACCAACTTCGGTAATAGGTCGAAATGGTTGGTTGTAGGTCGGCGTCGGTTTGACGATGTTGAATCAACGTAAGATTAGCGTAGGCAAAACGACGGTCGAGTTTCCGTTCTTCAGCCGACGTTGGGCTAGATATGGCATAATGACGTTCAGGTTCTCGCCTTCTCGCCAACTTAGGGTTAGATTTGACAGACCAACTTTGACAAATCGACGGTCGACGCTTGGTTTGATCATTTGACGTAATATTGTTTATATCTTAATTCTAGATGAACCAGTATTTAAAACACACACACACAGACACACAAAACAATGATTGTACATGCAATCTAGTACGTGGGGATTTCATTTATCATCATTAACAACATCGATACTGATTCCTGTGGTTTTCCCGCGCGACAAAACCTGATACGCCATTCTCATTTTGAGACTCGCGGCTAGCAGAAACTCTCTTAATTTTATTGACGCTTTAAGTAATAAGTATAGCTGATTTACATGGAATCTTTTAAGCAACGATTTATTAATTCCACTTTTGTAAACAAACGGTTGAGTAATATTTTTATATAACCAAATTGTAATTTATTAGGCTTTTGATTTATTTAGCTTGTGGGGATAACTCTATTTTAAAATAGGGGTAATGATAACCCTGCAATGAGTGACAGAAAAAATGGTTTAACTATAGCATAATTTTGTCAAAATTTTAGTACTATATTAAGAAGGGCGAAGTTGCAACACTTCCCCTCTTCTGAATAAAACTTTAAATGGGGGTTTAAATCGGAAGTTTGCTGTAAAGCATTCAGGGATATTTTGAATTTGATTCGTAATTTTTCAAATTTGTTTATGAAATTGAAATTGTGCAGAGAGCGATTATGCAGTTACAATTTACCAAAATGTGAATCTGGTGGGTCACATTCTTCAAAGTTTATCGCTATATATATGTAACCGTTTTAAAGGTTAAACATGTAATTTAATACTTCAGAGGTAAATTTCGTGCGTGTAGTGATCAGGAAAGCTTAGCTGATAGACTATAGTGTGTAATACTAAGCGAAGAGGTCAGATTCCTAAAAGGATGCCATGGCAACCATATGTATGAAGGAATCTCGGGGAATAAATGACATGTAATATTTCAGAGGACCATTGCATGTTGTCTAAGCATTTCTATTATAGTCAATGTGTATATCATGTTGGTACCTGAATATACTTGTATGCGTAACTATGTAAATAAGACACAACTATAAGATAAATGCAGCACTAAAGTGAGATAGTAGACGCGGTATTACATTGCAACTTATAACTTTATCCCAAACCGAACAGACGTTGATCTTGCTTTACAGGAAATCCCCAGATGTTGTGTATCAAATATAAAATTAACTTGTGGGAATATTTTAAAGTGATTAATTATTACTCATGTAAACATAATTATATAGTGGTAAACAGTTTAAGCTAATAAACATTGGTCATGTAGTGAGGCTGCACACATCATAGTTATGATATTTAAGCTAAAATCGTTACAGGCAAACTATATACCCCTAACAGGTAAATACTTGACAAAGAGAAATTACAAAAGAACAAACAACGATCTACAATACATTCATTTAAAACTAAAGATTGAGTAACACGAACCCCAATAAAAACCGGGGGTGAATTAGGGTACTCATTAAAATGTTCCACGTGAGTACAATGTGGACCCCAATATAGAACGTATGAACAGGGTTGTTTCTTTTTCTTAAATGGCGAAGTCATAAGTTTTAACTACTTACTCTTCGTGACCTAAAAAAAGCTGTTATATTTATAACAGAAAAAAGATGGTCTGAGCCGTCATTTAAATGTTAGATATATTTGTAACTAGAATAACAGGTCGTGTGTCACTTGAAGAGAAGCATCTATTTATACTGCCAGAGCACCTTCAGTTTTAGTGGCTTTCGCGTTGTTTGATCTTTAGATTGATGTGTAGCATTTTGTAGATAGTTATTTGTCTTTTTGTTCTTTTTTCCTTGGCCATTGTGTTGTCTGTCCTTCTTCGATTTACTAATTCTGATTACCCCTTTGGTATCTTCAAACTCTACTTCCTAGCAGACAAGGTTATCGAAAGATATAATAAAGATTGATTATTGCAAACTTCCATCAATCAGTCGTTCAGTTATTATCACGAATAAATGTTCATGAATATCTAAAATGTATGCAGAAAGAAGAAATGGGATAAGTGAGACAACGACTTTTCCCTGTCACTGGGAAACTACGGGGGGTTAGGAAGAGATGAAAGATGCAGTCTCCTGTAGCAAAGATAATGCACCTATTATGTCGGTAGATCTATCATGACCAATATAACATCTGGTCAAGACTACCTGTTTTTTGCGATGTTGATCGTCAGAACAAAGAGTAGTTCTGCTAACCAATGAATGTGCTTCGTGCAATTTCTTATGTATTTACTGGATCCAACTGTCCTGTCAGCGTTTTAAAATATATTCCACTGTTAAAAGCTTACAAATCAGTATATGGAATAGAACAATTAGAAAATGGTTTCTAAATAGGTTAATGAATAGTGTTGGCTACAACTATTATGATCTAACGTTAATTACAGTATAATTTTACCCAATGACAGCCTTCAATTAATCCCGATACATGCACTGTGCGCCCTGTCCCGAGAAACATTTGAAGATACTAAATGGGTAATCAGAAGACGTAAATCGAAAGTGTGTTCCGAGAAACGATTCAAAAGACGTACAATGTAAATCGAAGGACATACAATGCAATGACTAAACTAAAAGGCCAAACAATCATCTACAAAACACTACAGTGAAAGTTAAAGATTGAGTAAGACGAAACCTAATAAGAATCCGCTTGAGAACAGGATTTTGGGTGGTTGTTTTATTCTCCACCTTTGCATATTATTGTCATTTATTCAGATGTTTTATTATTGCATAATTGTTTGAAAAATTCAGTTTTATAATGATTTTATTGTATTCTGAATAAATGATCTGTATCGTAAATGTTTGATCTAATTACACTGCAAATGAACTCAGACTACTTGAAGGATTATGTTTTTACTGGAGCAAATGAAGCTGCAGCTTGGTATGGTCTGTCAGTCGTACACACACAAACGCATCATATTTATTAGTCATGGTTTTAGGCTGTCCTCATTCTTTTCTTAATTTCATGGAAGCATATTTGGGTGACAAAAAACTAATTTTATTGTGAATAAAAGCATTTTTGGCATCAAATGTTTGCACACCTTGATATTTTAGTAGTCAATCAGTAATTATTTCTAATCAACATTGTAATCTGAAACTTGAAATTTTCCACATGGACAATCAGGGAATTATGCAGTTTCATGACTTCATGCAGTAAAGGACGTCATGGTCATCGCGTGAGCAGGTCAAATATTCAATTTAATTTGCTGTAGATAAATTTCTTGACCAATTGTGAACAAGCGCGCACTTGCGGCTTGCGTATGTAATGGTACTTGGGCATTTTTAAAATTGTTTTTGATGCTGCCAGACGCTATCCTGTCAGTTACATAAATTTGGGATCAACTGGAGTATGCGGAAGAAGTAGTTCCTAAGTGCGCATATATAATGCGTAATTCGGTCTAGCTTGCCTAGATTTGCAACATTATATCAAATAATATATATATAAACATATATACATAGACATAGACACATTGACACATCGAAATGTGTGCAACGTGTTAATTACCCACCCACCTGCACCCTTTAATAGTATATCTCTGTGTATTTTACAAATTGTATCTATGTATTTGTAATGATACATGTTTATTGTCTGTATTAACATGAGTTTATGGTGGCGGTGTTTTATTCCCAACCTTTGCATATTGTTGTCATTTATTGAGAATTTGTATCGTTGCATAATTGTCTGTACAATTTAGTTTTATAATGATATTATTGTATTCTGAATAAATGACCTTTATCGCAAATATCGAATCTAATTTCACTGCAAATGAACTCCTTGAAGGATTAAGTTTTTGCTGGAGCAAATGAAGCTGTAGCTTGGTATGGTTTGCCAGTCGTACACACAAAACATAAAAAACGCATTAGATTTATCACTCATGATCTTAGGCTGTCCTCATTATTTTCTTAATTTCATGGAACAACATATGGGTGACAAAAATATATATTATAACAACATAAACTGTGCATATTAAAGACATGTCTTTGACTGCTTAAAACTGTTTAAATGTCGTTCTTATTTATGACTATAACTCTGCATACCTGTAATGTAATAATCCAAGACGGTTAAGCATGTTGATTTTCGGAAGATCGTGTATGTGAATATGCCAGTAATATCATACAATTATTTCTACCTATGGTTGAGACAGACAAAACAAAAATACATTGACTTTAAAATTGTAGAATATTATAGTACAAAACAGAATACATTAGTTTAAACATAGAATATGATTATACAACGTCATTTTTCTTTATTATCCTATGTTGTGCATATACTATGAGTATGTGTCCATGTATTCAATGATCCAGAACGGATAAGCATGTTGATGTTTGGACTATCGTCTGTGCGTGTTTGACTTAATTATCAAAAGGATGTGGTATTTGAACAAGCTTGAACAATATTATTTCGAAATATACGTGCAAAAATAACTTTTCTAGTTTTCATGGTTTATAAGATATAGATATATATATTAATATCATAAGCTTTGTATATTTAAATTATGTAATATTTGTATATGGAAGACATGTTCTTGACAATTTAAATGTTTTTTTCTTCCTTCTTTATGGCTATGACTATGTTTGCCTTTATGCAATGATCCAGAACGGTTATGCAAGTTGGGATTCGGTCCGTCTTATATATATGCGGGTTGGAATTTTGTTATGCAGTATTATCGCTATTGTGTATACTTTCCTTTTGATTTTTAGAACCAACATGTCTCATATCACGTAAGTGCTGAGAAGATTCAAATTATCGCTAATCCCTGAGCGTTGTCAAGGACGCTTAGAAATATCGCTGTTTTCTAATATGACGTTATAATGACGTCACATTACCAAATCCTTGGTAAGGATACTATCATAGCGATACAAAAAGTAAAGATGTTTTTTTTTTAAACTCGAGGACGTTTCTCAGTCATTTCTCATCTCAGGGATTCGCTCTTCGATGAGATGACTGAGAAACTTCCTCTCGTTTAACAAAAAACATCGTTAATTACTTATTATATGCTAAAAATAGAAATTGAAAGATATACTAATTTATTTTATTCTCTAAATTCTTAAATAAAAAGTACATTTTTTCTAACACAACTGATCTCAAACTTTGATACCAGGCTAGGACATAACATATATCAATATTACTATTGAATTCACTTTAAGCGAAGAAAACTATTTATGATCAAATAATAATACCGGAAAGCATGTACCCTCATATTCTGGATATTCGGGATGATCTGAAGGATATGTAAATGTATACACTGAATCATGTATATAATGGCTCCAAAGATAACCTGACAAAATTCTCCTTTATGAGCATATGCTCTTTATATATAGGGTAACAATATATGCACTATTCATTAATTGAAAAACTGAGACTACTCTTTATAGACAGTGATTGCCTACGATTCGATACGATGTTGTAGAGATCGTGGTTCCTATCAGGATTTCCTTGATATATGGTTGTTGCTAACAAGGAAGCTATTGACCCAAGGGTTCATCTTAGTGAAGTTGAAGTCATCACTTCGAAAGTTTCACGGTCACCACCATGACTTTGTTGACCGCTGTGGAATATCTGTGTCACCAATGACCACGGAAATGTTCCACTTGTCGTAAACACTTCCCGGTCCTTTCCTCATTCATGACTTATCACCGGGATTTTAACTAGATTAATACGACCAGTGTCACTAATAGAGCAGGAACTACCTACCCTTCCGGAGCACTTGAGTTCACCCCCGGCTTTTAGTGTGGTTCGTGTTACTCGATCTTTCGTATGTTTTGTAGATCGTTTTTTGTCCTTATGTACATTTTTTCTTTTTGCCATTGTGCTGTCTGTTATTCTTCGATATACGGATTATGATTACCCCTTTGGTATCTTCAAACTATTATTGCTATATAGATGTGCTCCTTACGACAGGATTTACTATGTATATATATATATATAATATATATTATGATTATGTATCTTTGTAGGGCCTGGGTGGCTCAATGAGTTAGGTAGTTGGACTACCTAACAACCCATACAAGCCTATCACCAATACGGCGTGGGTTTGCACCTGGCTCTGTAAATTACAACAAATGGGTCCACTCGACTCGCAGCCGCAAGTGATCAAGCTTACCAGTTGCTTGCCCATGATCGGTGGTTCTCTCCGGGTGGCTTCTTCCACCACTAAAACTGATCGCCATGATATAGCTGAAATATTGCTGAAAGTGGCGTTAAAACACCAAAAGTAAAAACTATAACTTTGTACTTTTCTTTTTACTGCTAAGCAGCACTAATTGAGAAAGACATAATTTGTTTATCATGTAATGGTATTTTGTCTCATACAGTTCAAACAGTATTACATCGACGCATATTTATTAATTCGAATTTACTCGATCTTTAGTTTTATATGTATGTTTTGTAGAACGCTGTTTGTTCTTTTGCACTTTTAGTTTTGGCTATTGTGTTGTCTGTTCTTCTTCGATATACTGGTTCTGATTTTTTTTGTCTTCAAGCTTTTCCGTTCATAGGAATTTTACTTTAATTTGTAATTTGTTGATGTTCATTCACGTACGAAATCTTATCAATAGCTCACACACTTTCTAAGATAATTTTATACGTTAACACAAAACTTTATAAGAATAGTATTTATTGTTTATATATATATATATATCCTATTACAATTGTCAGAACTTTTCAAATTGCCTTAATGTTTCATAAGAAGAGTTTAAAGATATCAAAGGGGTAAGCAGAATCCGTAAATAGAAGAACAAACAATACAATGACCAAAAGAAAAAAGTACAAAAAGGACAAATAACGATCTACAAAACACGAACCACACTAAAAACCCGGGGAGACCTCATGTGCTCCGAAAGAGTAGGCAGTTCCTGCTCCACTAGTGGCGCAGATTTATTCATGTTGCACTTATTTGTGAATAACCATGCCTGATCTCGAAGGCTTTCACATATCTTAGTCTCATAGTCAGACGGTGTCCACGTTGGTACGAACATATCGTCACATTTCTAAAACACAACCAAATTAACCTTCATCGTCAACTTATATTCTTTGCGAAATTTTGAAGGACTATTAGGAAGACATTTCTTTGGTAATTAGGATACCTGTCCTCAAGTATGAACATATTTGACCGTTAAATCACTTTTAATTACGCCTATTTCATTCTCCTTCAAAATAAGTTATTTTCGTTTCTTGGTAAAAAGTGTTAATATAATATCAATAGTTGATTGATCAAACATGTGACAGGAATGTGGTACAATGGACTCATTTGTACAATTTAATATATTGTTTGAATTTTGAAAATCCATGCACCCATAATGCAATGCACATGCAACCTACGGCGCATCACAGCGTATACTATTAATGCACTTCGTTGGAAAAAACATCCATGTAGCATAAGCTTCTACATAATTACTAAATATACGCGGATCTTCCTTTAAAACTGCAAATGTGTTTTTACTTGTACGGGATCTTATAGAACTCATTCCACCTCCCTTAATCTGAAGTCCATGTTTCCTGGTATCTTTGAAGACTGTTTCTAAGCCATACTGCTTTCCATTATATCGTGCATAAGGGTAATAACAAAATTACCGAACTCCGAACACATGCATCATTCCATATTATAAAGTTTTATTCTCTAATCATTAGTTGTATGATAATAGGTTTCCATGTGTATCCTTTCAGATATTTTACATGGTCAAGGTATTGGTCAAATTCGAACGTCCTTTCTTCACATTTACAATAGTTGTGCATTGCTAGGCATTAGGTGTTGGTCAAACCTAAGTCGTAAACTATCAGCTTTATTTCGGGGTAAAAATACAATAATTGTTGATGAATGTGGTATTTTATCAAACCCCGTGACTCTCCATAATGGTTGGCTGACACTGAAATCACTACAACTTGTGGATGACTATTGTTCTCTTTCTGTGCAGATAACATTGTAATTCCTTCATTATCAAGGCTTAAAATCTTCATATATGACTTAGAAACATTGAAAGTATAATTTTCTACAGCTAAATTGTCGGCGAACGCTTGATACAACTCGCAACATGAAGGATTGTCGCTGTATATCGGATGTCTGTTCCTATCTTTGTTTATTGTCCAGTATATTAGACAGATACTCGTTATCAGGAGTAAGCTCCCTTTGATGATTGTTCTGGTTCGTATGGAAGACTTTATCATCATATTATTATACCTCTATCACCTTTTAAATTTAATTAATATCAATTGAAAATGAATTAATAACCATCGTAAGAAAACATATTGTAAATAAGAAATAAGGGTAATAGCAAAATTCCCGAACTCCGAACAATCTACCAAAGGGAAAGTCAAAACTCATAAGCATATAAACAGACAAAATCAGTCATCAACCGGAAAACTGTGAAAACCGTAATGACCCTGACTTGGTACAGGCATTTCTAAAGAAATGATGGGTTGAATCAGATTTGAAAGCGCCAAACCCCCCGCTTTCATTACGGCTCAAAGATTCCGGCTGTCACTATAACAGTATTTATAACAATACTGGAACAAAATAGGTAAAATAGATTTGCAGAATTTCTTCCATTGATATATCCTCCAGAGCTGGAAATTAAAGAAACAACAGATGCAGCTTCGTCTGCATCATTTTTGAACTTATACCTCGAATTTGACGACAGTGGTCAACTCAGTACTCAAATGTATGATAAGCGGGATGACTTCAATATTAAAATCATAAATGTTCCTAATATGTGCAGCAATATACCAGCTTCTCCTGCATATGGTGTTTACATCTCGCAATTTACTCGTTACGCAAGGGCCTGTAGCAATTATTCTGATTTCTTGAAACGTCATATTTATCTGAGAAACGGGCTACTGGACCAGGGCTATCAACATATTCGCCTTTTCAATCTCTTAAAAAGTTTATATTCCGATACCAAGATATTGTGGAAAATTATTCTGTCTCTGCAGAGACGATAATAAGCGATATATTTTCATAAGGTAAATATGGAAAATGTATAAAGATAAGGATTAAGTAATCGTGGTTTAGACATGACGTCATTCAACATCTCATTAGAAATCAAATTCTGTAAGTAGATGACCGTTTAGTTAAACCGTTCTGCAGAGACGATAATAAACGATATATTTGCATATAGTACTCCGTTAACTATCATTATGCCTAATTTGGCCCGGTATTGTTAAAAAAATGCTGCTATAGTGACAACCGGAACCTTTTAACCGTAATGGAAGCGGAGGTTTGGCGCCGTAAAATCTGATTCAACTCACCATTTATTTGGAAATGCCTGTATCAGGTCAGGGTCATTGCGGTTTTCCCAGTTTTCCGGTTGTTGACTGATTTTGTCTGTTTGTTGAAATATGAGTTTTGCCTTTCCCTTTGGAAGATTGCTCGGTGTTCAGTAATTTTGTTATTACCCTTATTTACTGAACATCATTTTAAATGAATCGACTATTTTTTAGACAACTCCACACAACCCTTTCTAAAGACAAATAATGTATTGTACTCAATTTTGATGTAAGCAATTTCCTAGGTTAACTAGTTTTCTTTGTTTCAATTTTAGTTTATTTATCTTCGTCCCGTGACTTGTGTACCCAATGTGGCCAGTGTCTATTGATTGTCCATTCTTGATTGGTCATTCGGTTTTCCCTAACGCTTACATATTGTAATCCTAAACAGGATTTTTGAACTGTCATATAGCATTCTACTGTTGGCTAGGAATTCGCACTAAGAACAGTTTGAAGATATCAAATGGGAAATGAAGGCATTAAGTCTAGGATCGGCAGACAATATATAGGCCAAATGAAAAAGGACAAACAATGATCATACAACATTATATAGAACACTAAAGAGTGAGCAACATTGACCTCAATTAAATTGGGGATGAAATAAGGTGTTTCGGAAGGGTAAAATGTTCCTGTTTCCTTCACTAGTGTCACCTGTCTGCGATTTACGGCTTCTTTTACCCATTTGGAATCATTAAACTTTTAATATAACATACAAGGTGTAAAGTAAATTGATGAAGTAAACGTATTATGTAAATGTACAGTTATAAGTCACTATTCACAGTTTTTCACTCATCACAAATACAGCTTTAAGTCACTGTTCACAGTTTTTATCTCAGCACACCTACAACTTGAAGTCACTATTCACAGTTGTTATCATCACAACTACAGCTTGAAGTCACTATTCACAGTTGTTTTTCATCACAACCACAGTTTTGAAGTCACTGTTCACAGATGTTATATCATCACAAAAAAAAACTACAGTTATAAGTTACTATTAACAGTTTTTATCTCATCACAACTATAATTTGAGGTCACTGTTCACAGTTTTTATCTCATAACAACTACAGTTTGAAGTCACTGTTCACCGTTTTTATCTCATCACAACTACATTTATAAGTCACTATTCACAGTGTTTTTCTCAGCACACCTACAACTTGATGAAATTATTCACAGTTGTTTTTCATCAGAACCACAGTTTTGAAGTCACTGTTCACAGATTTTATCTCATCACAAAAACACTACAGTTATATGTTACTATTCACAGTTTTTATCTCATCACAACTATAGTTTGAGTTCACTCTTCACAGTTTATATCTCATAACAACTACAGTTTAAAGTCACTCTTCACAGTTGTTATCTCATCACAACTACATTAATAAGTCACTATTCACTACAGCTTGAAGTCACTATTCACAATTGTTTTCTCATCACAACTACAGCTTGAAGTCACTATTCACAATTGTTTTCTCATCACAACTACAGCTTGAAGTCACTATTCACAATTGTTTTCTCATCACAACTACAGCTTGAAGTCACTATTCACAATTGTTTTCACATCACAACTACAGCTTGAAATCACTATTCACAATTGCTTTCTCATCACAACTACAGCTTAAAGTCACTATTCACAATTGTTTGCTCATCACAACTACAGCTTGAAGTCACTATTCACAATTGTTTTCTCATCACAACTACAGCTTGAAGTCACTATTCACAATTGTTTTCTCATCACAACTACAGCTTGAAGTCACTATTCACAATTGTTTTCTCATCACAACTACAGCTTGAAGTCACTATTCACAATTGTTTTCTCATCACAACTACAGCTTGAAGTCACTATTCACAATTGTTATCTCATCACAACTACATTAATAAGTCACTATTCACAGTTTTAACTTCTCATCACAACTACAGCTTGAAGTCACTATTCACAATTGTTTTCTCATCACAACTACAGCTTGAAGTCACTATTCACAATTGTTTTCACATCACAACTACAGCTTAAAGTCACTATTCACAATTGTTTTCTCATCACAACTACAGCTTGAAGTCACTATTCACAATTGTTTTCTCATCACAACTACAGCTTGAAGTCACTATTCACAATTGTTTTCTCATCACAACTACAGCTTGAAGTCACTATTCACAATTGTTATCTCATCACAACTACATTAATAAGTCACTATTCACAGTTTTTACTTCTCATCACAACTACAGCTTGAAGTCACTATTCACAATTGTTTTCTCATCACAACTACAGCTTGAAGTCACTATTCACAATTGTTTTCTCATCACAACTACAGCTTGAAGTCACTATTCACAATTGTTTTCTCATCACAACTACAGCTTGAAGTCACTATTCACATTTTTTTCTCAGCACATCTACAACTTGAAGTAATATAGTAAGAAAAAAGCGCGGGAACCGGTTGCGCATGCACACGCGATCATTTCTGGTCAGGGCCGCTTCCCGTTAGGGCCTCTTCCGGTGACGTCAATGACGGGGAGGACAGCTTCCGGTCACGTGACTTCCAGTGACGTGACTTCCGGTAGATCTACCTTTCAATCCACCTGAAATGCGACTTGAACCGTACTGATGTTCTACTGTCTTCCGTCTGTAGACAGAATTGTTCCCTTGCTCTAACTTCAGTTCTAGTTAACATAGCCTTCTGACTTTTTAATACAATGAACTTTGCCACTGAATAATTGTTGCTATTAGTAAAAGGTCATAATGGGAAACTTGGATGTATTGTTATTGTACATTGATAAGATTTAATAAATTGCTTTGGAAAATTCCCTTTCAGAAAAATGCAAAGCGTTATTATGTACATGTAGCTGTTTTTATATAGAATGGGATCAAAAGAGGGCATATCAAATTTTTTATTTTTTTATTTTGCATCACTCGAGTACAAAAAACGGAAAACTAAATCCCTATTTCCAGTACGGGCCGCTTGGATTGTTTTAATAGTAATGTATCTAACTTGTACAATAATAGTGTTGTTAAATAAACAAATTGATTTATATATCGCCAATCGAGTGTGCCTTTCAAAACTTGGTCAAGTATTAAAGATAATCAAATATATACAGCTATTTCGAGTTACCGTACTGGCGGGTGTCTATTGTCACTGATATGGCAACATTCAATTCTTGTGTTTTATATGCATTATGATTGTCATATGGAAGCAATGTCTTACATGTATCACATAGGTCATTGATCGATTACAATTTTATTTTATTTTTTACCAAGCATATTTTTTTAAAATATTGAATCATTTAAGTAATAAGCATTTTATATATGTTCCGTTTGTCTTAGGCAGATTTATGTACCCCCCCCCCCCCCCCCTCCTCATTAATAACTTAACACCGAGTATGACTACTAACCATAATTTATTAAGTGAATAAAGCGACGGGTGCCACTAGTGGACCAGAACTGCACATCTTTCCTGAACTCCTGCGTTCATTCCCGGCTTTAAGTGTGGTTCGCGTTGCTGAATCTGTAGTTTTCTGTGTATTTGTTGTCGATAATTGTTGTCTATTTGTCCTTTTTTACTTGGCTATTGAATTGTCTCTCCCTCGAATAATGGTTTCTGATTACTCATTTGGTATCTTGAAAATTGTCTGATATAATTTATGATTGTTAAATTTCAAACCCGTGAACACTTCATACGTTATCCGAACAAGTGATCAAAATATTTTGCCTAGCAATTGCAAAAATGATATGATATATATGATATACTGTTTGTAAGTTGATGTCGATTCTCATCCCGATTCGAAAATCGCAGTGTCGATAAAGTTAAAAAGCATAGCGTCTAAAACTATGGAAAACAGCTTTTCAACTAGTAAGAAAGTACAGAGTGACAGTCTAATTTATCACATACAAACATGTCTAGACACAAATAAAAGTAAAGAATCCGCGATAAGAAGAGCTTGAAGATACCAAAAGGGCAATCTGAATCCGTATATCGAAGAAGAACAGACAACACAATGGCAAAAAAAGAAAAACAATTACAAAAGGACAAAGAATGATCTATCAAAATAAAGAATATTTACCAGCAATCACTATCACACAAGTTTTGAAACTGAACACACGTCTGGGAGTCAAAAGTCTTTCGGTATGTTAGAGTGGTACCACAAAATGACAATTCCATGATTCGTTCAAATGTTAATATCGAGTGTGTCTACTGTTGGCATCAAGCGTGGACTGCACATGGCGTGTTATAGAGTTAATAAGGTTATTTACAGTCATCTGAGGGATGTTGTTCCATTTCTGAAGTAATGCCTGCTCAAGATCCGATAGGAAAGCTGGCGGATTATCACGTCTTCTCACCCTTCTGTGTAATTCGTCCCAGTAGTGTTCAATAGGGTTAAAATCGAGGGAGAATGCTGACCACGGTAAGACATAATTGTTGTGTGCCTGAAGGTAAGCTGTGCAAATCCTGGCGACGTGTGGGCGAGCGTTGTCTTGCTGTAATGTCAGATTATGCTGTTGTAGAAATGGAACAAGATGAGGAGAAAGGATTTCGTCCCCATATCTGATAGTGTTTATGTTTCTCCGTAGAATGTGAGACTGCGTTCTTCTCCCATACGCTATGCCACCCCAGATCATGACGCTACCACCGCCAAATCGGTCCCTCTCGATAATACAACAGTCGGCATATCTTTCATTTCACCTACGGTAAACACGACGACGACCATCTGTTCTAAAGATATTAAACCTTGATTCGTCTGTGAAGAGAACCACTTGCCAACGATGTCGCCTACAAAGTCGGGGATCATGGCCCCTCAACCATTGCATGCGCGCAAGTCGTCGGCGAGGAGTACGTGGATTTCCAACATGTGGACGATATGCTCTGATACCAAGTTATCTGAATCTATTGCGCACATTTTAAGCACTTATACAGCCGTTATTTGTTCCTTGTGTCGTTATGGCAGTTTCTACAGCTGTTCGTGTCCGATTGCAGAGATGCGTAAGTCTCATAAGGCGGTCTTGTCTGGCAGTTGTGACACGTGGACGGCCGCTCCGTGGTCGATCGTTAGTGTTTCCAAAGTGTACAAAACGGCCCTGTAGACGATGGACAGTAGTTTGATGAACACCTAGAGCAATTGCTACTTGCTGTTGAGTTGCACCTTGGTGAAGCATAGTGACAGCACGGTTGCGCTCATCATTGCATAAACGTGGCATTCTGCAACACCACTTTTAGTACGAAATGACAACTGGGTTTGTTAAATGGATACTTTGACTACCTGTAACTTTCAATTTGATTGATTTCAGCAACGCGGTCTTCGCGGTAGCATGAAAAACGTGCAACGGCCCGTAATGCACTCACCATATGATTTAAATGTACTGAATAATTACTGATTTTAGCTCTAGGTAAATGTATTAGAATGTAGATACACGTGTGTTTATATTTGATCCTAAAAAGTGATATAAAAAAATCATGCGTTTCTTTTTTTGTTCATTATATATATCTTATGGGGTGCTGGATCGTTACGGTATAACGATACTATACAATTAAAATAAATTGTAAGCGTCTTAAATGGTTTGTAAAACAACACCAAGTACACAAAACAAAATGTTAAAGAATTATACACTTTGTTGAAGGACAAAATGTTCGTCTCACTGAGATACTTTATCAATATATAATGTCGAATCAAAATGGCGACATTACAGGTTCAAAAAAGTGTTTGACGGTCAATGTACGGGACAAAAGAACAAGATGTTACCTGTGTCACACGAAAATACATATATAGAATTGAAATCCCACATATAAATTAATAAAATTATAATAACAATAATATAAATACACAATAGGGCTACACGTTAGTGTATATTTTGAACAGAAAATATCAAGATCTTCACAACACTTAATCAAAGAGAGAACATTCCCAATGTCTCCTCTGGGAAATATAAGACAAAATCAGTTAAACAAGATCACAGAACGTTAGAAATATATGTTCAGCGACAGCAAGTCTTTTAATTTGTGTGACGTCCAATGCTTAAAATTAAACTTTCAAATATTATAATTCCACACACTTTATCTTAAGACTGATATCTGGTCTGTTAACTGTTTACATCAGACGGAAATGTTAGTGAAAAAACACCAATTGAATATTACTTATTGATAAAACTCCATCCGTTCATAATCGAATTAAAATCTTCATAACCTGGGCTAGATAATTTATCTATCAACTCTGGACCTGTTTTGTAATAAGGCAAGAAACCACTATGGTGTTCCACTTTTATATGTGTTAATTTCGCTATTATACCGATAAACGTGTCCTCAATATGAATTATCTTTATGTATGGAATAGACCGAAATAAAATGTTGACAACCTGCATATTTGTAAGAATTGTACCTCCAATTAAATATGGTGGCCATAGATCATATTCATACTCATCTACAGAAATATAGCACTTCCATGAACGTTGTCTGAATGGCCTACTAAATGATAACTTATGACCGATCATCTTCATATCAGTCATAGCTATATTGGCTAACGCAACACTATATACATTTATTGTGTTAACAAGTCGATCATCGTCTACAAAATGAACAAATTGAGTTTTAATATTCCAATCACTCAGCCATGCGATTGAAAATATAGTCTTGTAGACAAGGTTATTGTAATTATCAATCAAGTTAAATTGAAGAATATCTTTGTAAGTTTCAGATTCAAAATCTACCAGTGTTTGTATTTCCTTGGTATATCCCAAAACAAATATTGTTTTCATTCGGATGCTTTTGACATTCCCATATGTATTACGTATAGCTATCCTCCGACCGAAATTACCAGAAAAGGATTTTATAATGAAAATCATTTCTAAATTCTCACAAGATAGTACTGATTTACAAAATGAAAGTGCAGGGTCGTGCTTAACGGAATACGACTTTGTAACATTATTTAAAGGTTTCTCTGATGTCCACCCCGTCCTTTCAATTTCGTCAAGAATAGATGGTACATTTTTTGCTGGATATTTGAATTCCAAGTAATACATTTTTTCTCCCGTTATAAGTCTTTTCAGGGTAAAACATCCAACTATAAAACAATTGATACAAGCTATTGTCTTCCAGCTAAAAAATAATATAAAACAACTTTCTAATTGATACGACAGTGTACGCATAAATGCGAACTATGCATATGAATTGTTAACATTTGGGTGCATTTTATCAAAGTGTATATGGATATTTTTGGCATCATACTGCAATTTAGCAATTATCAACTAACGTTGTGAGTTCGAATCCCACTCATCCGATGCGCACTCGATACAACATTATGTAATAACGTTTGTCAGTGACTTGCGATTTGTGATGTTCTCCACAAACTCCGGTTTCCTCAATTAAACCGCCACGATATGGCTGAAATATTATCAAAGGTCGCCATAACGTTAACGCTAACAAACTATCAACCTAATACACATCAACATAGTAAACATGACAATACAAGATGAAATTTAAATCAATTAAACATGATTGTATTGTTTTTGTCTGTATTTATTGGGACGTTTCCCTTCTCCAAAATTACGTCACGTGTTCATGTTGACGCTTTACTTCCTTCTCAAGAATTACGTCACGTGTTCATGTTGACGCTTCACATCCTTTCTCAAGAAGTACGTCACGTGTTCATGTTGACGTTTTACATCCATTCTCAAGAATTAGGTCACGTGTTCATGTTGACGTTTTACATACTTCTCAAGAATTACTTCACGTGTTCATGTTGACGTTTTACATCCTTTCTCAAGAATTACGTCATGTGTTCATGTTGACGTTTTACATCCTTCTCAAGAATTACGTCACGTGTGCATGTTGACGTTTCACATCTCTTACCAAGAATTACGTCACGTGTTCATGTTGACGTTTTACATCCCTTCTCAAGAATTAGGTCACGTGTTAATGTTGACTTTTTACCTACTTCTCAAGAATTACGTCGCGTGTTCATGTTGACGCTTCACATCCTTTCTCAAGAAGTACGTCACGTGTTCATGTTGACGTTTTACATCCATTCTCAAGAATTAGGTCACGTGTTCATGTTGACGTTTTACATACTTCTCAAGAATTACTTCACGTGTTCATGTTGACGTTTTACATCCTTTCTCAAGAATTACGTCATGTGTTCATGTTGACGTTTTACATCCTTCTCAAGAATTACGTCACGTGTGCATGTTGACGTTTCACATCTCTTACCAAGAATTACGTCACGTGTTCATGTTGACGTTTTACATCCCTTCTCAAGAATTAGGTCACGTGTTAATGTTGACTTTTTACCTACTTCTCAAGAATTACGTCGCGTGTTCATGTTGACGTTTTATATCCCTTCTGAAGGATTACGTCAAGTGTTCATATTGACGTTTTATATCCCTTCTGAAGAATTACGTCACGTGTTCATGTTGACGTTTTACATCCCTTCTGAAGAATTACGTCACGTGTTCACGTTGACTTTTACATCCCATCTGAAGAATTACGTCACGTGTTCATGTTGACGTTTTACATCCCTTCTCAAGAATTACGTCACGTGTTCATGTTGATGTTTTACATCCATTCTCAAGAATTACGTCACGTGTTCATGTTGGAAGAAAAGCGCTTTGAAGTTCTTTCAGTGTGACACTATCCTTTCATTTACAGCCTAGCAACGTAAAGTCCCCCCGTGACGTAGCGTAACCCCAAGCTGGGTTCCGAGTGCGTGAAATTTGTACGCACGGATCATTCAACAATCTACAGTCGACATTTTTATTAAGCCTGTGAGGGGCCCACGTTACCCGGATCGCATGGTAGTTGGATATACAACTACATATGCAATCAGTGCTTATCAACACTGAGTTTGAATCTCGATCAGGGCGAGGTGTACAACATTATGCGATAAAGTTCGTCAGTCATTTCCGACAGGTTGGTGGTTTTCTCCGGATCGTCCAGTTTCTTCGACCCATAAAACTGACCACCACGATATAGCTGAAATATTGTTGAAAGTGGCGTTAAGCACCATCAAACAGACACAAAACATAACAAATCTGTGATAATTATGTGTCCTATAAATATATATACATACATTGAACGTCGCATAATTTTTCTTCTACACAGGTTCATTTTTAATTTTAATGCGGTCGGCATTGGACTGGTGAAATTGTTGTTTAACAATCGCTTCAACACAATAATCTTTTTATTTCTGAAAATAAACATTAGTGACACCATGATAATCTATGTATTTTTATATCAAACAATGACTGTTCACTATATATCTCAATGTATATCAAGAATAGCAGCAACTGTTTCAAGTATGAACACTATTTGAATTGTGTTGGTACACTTTGGTTATTCGAAGGACAGACAATGCAATGGCGCAGAGAATGGTTAAACTAGAGACATTCGTTAAAAATCAATAAGGCTATGAAACATAAAACAGGAAAAGAGTTGGTTGTGATTATGACAAACATATCATATTCGTGGTTTTCTGTCACAATGATCTTCAATGTTGATATACCAAGTCAAGATGGCGACCGTACAACATTCCAAGTGACGATTTATTAAGAATTGAATGCATTTTTTTGTAGTTTTGTTGGCGTGTAAAAGCGTGGACCGAAGCACATTTTGTACGAAGCACGCATTTACACGCCTATAAAACTAAAAAAAAAATGCATTCAATTCTTATAATTATATTTAAATCACACCAAATATTAATATATTTGAATTTTTCGCTGTGAATTTTATTTGTGTTAGATTATTTGCTGTTGCAAATTACTACCCCATTGATTGCTTACATCTGACATCGTCATGGAGGCACGTGCAAGTTCGGGTTTGAGTTTTATTGGGATGTAAAACATCTCTTTTGTCATCATGTGACCACTTCATAGCCAATTATATTGTAACATTTCAATGAAAAACGGAAGTAATGTAATTATTAAGTATTATTGCATCATATTGGTTTTATCAAATATTAAAATATTGTTCTTTCTACTGCAACATGATGGCGATAAAATGTCAAGACATATGTCATCTGAACAATACAAGGAAATGTATATGAACATTGATAATGTCGTCTTCGTTGTTCTATTATAATTTCAAACGTTTCGTTTTACTTACAGCGGGATCTCAGGCTATATGAACGTGGCTGATGTGAAGATACGGCACCATTGGTCAATGAAAGCTTTAATACTATTTGTGTCGTTACTAACTGACACCAAGACGACTGTTGGACGTCAACCGATACATTTAAGATTAAAATTGTCTTCGATAAGAATGATTTCATAAATAGATGTGTTCCTCTGCAATTTCAACAGACGACTAAGAACTGGATCTTCCATCACTCTATTTGATTCCTAAGTTACACATATGTTCTTGCACACTGTGCTGTATTGCTGCGCCACAAATCCCCTTTTGAACAGACAGTCGGCATATATGGGTACAAACTGTGCCCCTCTTCTTGTCGACTTGTCCTTTCATTCGTAAGAGACAGACTTAGCACAGGGGCTTGTCATGAAAAAAAAGAAAAAAAGCTACACTGATCCTTTAATTTCAAGCTTTGCTATATAGATAACGTACTTTAAATAACTAATCTTAAGTTTTGTGCTTTTGTTTATCACATCTAGCCTATTGAGCCTGCAATGAAGGATACTACGCATACAGCTTCATCTGATGCATACCTTGCCCTATTCCTGAACTTTTAGAGTAAGGGTCGGGTAAGAACGACATATTACGACAAGAAAGATGATTTCAATGTTTTCATTGAGAACTTGTAAATCCTCTTATGATTTATTTGTTAGGAGTTTCCTGTTAACAAGGGTTGCTAGTTGTTAAATTGAAGTCACCACTTCGAAAGTTTTGCTGTCCCCACCATGACTTGGTGAACCATTTTGGAGTATCTTTGTCATAAATTACAAGGGATATACTATCTTTGCCGTAATCACAATCCGGCCCTTTCCTCATGACTGGTGTTACACGTGCAGCAGAAATTGCTTAACTTCCAATACCTCTGCGCTCAGCCCCCACTTAGTGGTGTTCATTTTACTTGATTATTAGTCCTATGTGTAGTATTTTGTATATCTTTGCTTGTCTCTTTGTCATCTTTTGACATTGGGCTGTCTATCCCTCTTTGATTTAAAGCTTCTGATCACCACTTTGGTGTCTTCAAACTTTTCTTTGCATATGATTTGCCAGTTGTTTTGGACTTTTTGACATTGCAGGATACAAACAATATACGTACATTGCCAAACAATGTGATATAATAACGTTTCTATATTTTTATATTATTTAAAAAGTGTTTGTTTTCATGTTTTCCAGGAGATATAATAACGTTTCTATATTATTTAAAAAGTGTCAGTTTTCATGTGTTCCAGGAGATATTATAACGCTTCTATGTTATTTAAAAAGTGTAAGTTTTCATGTTTTCGTTGTCAAGGAGATAACATATTATAAAGTGTCATTTTTCATATTTTCGTGTTTTCTAGGAGAGATAGTAACGCTTCTATGTTATTTATAAAGTGTCATTGTTCATGTTTTCATGTTTTCCAGGAGATATAATAAATCTGTATCTGTATCTGTATCTGTATCTGGTACGTTGTAGAACCCAACTCTGGTTTTAATACAACGGGTAGAGAGCGATGGCTTTCTTTTATTGGCACTGATTCTTTAGAGCGGTCTTAAATGTTTCTAAGGAATGTGCATGTACGACACTGTTTGGCAGATGGCTCCAATGAATTACGGTGTCCACAAGGAAAGAATGTTGGTACTGTTGTTTCTGGTAGTCCGGTAATTCAAGTCCTTTTGTATTATTGCATGCACGTTTCTCTACTATATTTGATGTTATATGATTTTTAAAATGTTTTACTTTGATGTTCCTTTTCGGTCTAGCTAATATAACGAAATTATCTGTTGGTGGTGCCGGTACCATCCCCCCCCCCCCTCCCGCCACATTGTACATTAGGATTAGGCTAAGTCGTCTTGCCTCTAGTGTCTCCAGCTCAAGGTCTTCTCTCATCTCCGTGATGGCTCCTGTTTCTCTACTTTTGTATTCTTTTTTAACGAACCTTATAGCCCTGTTCTGTATTCGTTCAAGTTTTTCTATGTCTCCCTTAAGGTATGGGTTCCAGATGGTAGCTCCATATTCCACGATTGATCTTACTAGGGTAACATATGTGGTCTTTCGGCATGTCTTAGGGACATTTCTTAAATTTCCTCTTTGCTTTTTTAAGCACATACGTTTGAGATTTGGAGTCCTAAATATGGATTGTCCTGTACTTCTTGTAGTGTGCGTTTTTCTAGTTGGTAATATCTAGAAGACTTGTTGTTTATTGACAGGACATAACATTTCTTAGTGTTGAATATCATGCCACATTTATTTGCTCATTCTTCAAGGTGTTTAAGGTCTGCTTGCAGTGTAAGGTGGTCTTCTTCCTTTGTGATCGTTCTATATAATAGGCAATCGTCGGCAAATAAACGGACAGACGAGCTGACACAGTCTGGAAGGACATTAATATGGCATAAGAACATTATCGGACCGAGTACAGTACCTTGAGGCACTCCAGAGTCTACTGATGTTTCCTTTGAACTTTCACCCTCCACTAGTGTTCTCATTGTTCTGATTGATATGAAGTTGGTTAGCCATGAGGGGATGTTTCCGTTGATACCGTATTGTTCTAGTTTGCCTAGAAGCTTATCATGTGGTACTGTGTCAAATGCTTTAGAGAAATCTAAGATGGCAATGTCTACTAGTTGTTCTTTGTGCGGTTCTTGTAGGCAGTCGTTAATTGTTGTGATCATTTGGGTTTCACAAGAATGTCCGGACCTACAACCATGGGTTAAATTTGTTAGTATCTTATTTTTCTCCAGGTGTTTTAGGAGATGTCTGCAGATGATGTGTTCCAGTATTTTGAAGGTGACTGATGTTAGTGATACTGACCTGTAGTTTTTTGGTAGGTGTTTGTCTCCTTTTTGAAGATAATCGAGATGTTTGCATCTCTCCAATCTTGGAGTAGTTCTCCAGTATCCAAAGAACATTGTAGTATGGTTTTTAGTATTGCCGCTAGGTGTATTGCACATTCTTTTAGTATCCGGTTTGGTATATTTTCTGGCCCTGATGCTTTTGATGGATTTATGTTTGCTAATAGTTTTGCTAGGCCCTTTTGATCAATGATGATTGGTCTGATGTTGGTTTTTGATTGTCTCCTAGTCGATGATAGGTCATTATTTGTTGGCTTGGTAAAGACTGACTTAAACTGGTTTAATAATAGATCAGCTTTCCCTTTGCTGTCACTTATGAGGTTTGTTCCTTTCTTTAGTGGTGCTATACCTCCGGATTCTTGACGTTTTGATTTAACATATTTCCAGAACGGTTTTGTGTTGTTTTTGCATAGCCGGTCTATGATGTTTGTGCTTACATAGTCCCATTCTGCTTTTCGTAGGTGGCGTTTACATTCTTTTTGGAACGTTCTATTGTTGGTCCATTTATTAGTTTGTCGTGCTTGTTTGCATAGCCGCTGTTTTCTTTATTAACATGTTTCGCTCTTTCCTCCTGACCCATGTTATGTTGTTTCGTGATTTGATTTCTTTATTTGGAATGTTTTTATTCATGGTCCCAAATAGGTGTTTCGTGAAAATATCCCAAAGCTGATGTACATCTGCTCCATTCTTTTGCTTCTCTTCTACTATTTCATTTAGTGTATTTAGGTCTTTATTTATTGTGTTCCAGTTAGCTTTATTGTAGATGTAGCATTTTCTGGGTGTTGTTTTTTGGTGATGTACTTTAGTCTCAAAATCTGTTATTATAATTTCATGATCTGATATTCCAGGAACATTTACAGATGATTTTACTAGTGTTGGATTTGATACAAATACTAGGTCTAACAGGTTGTTTTCCCGAGTTGGCGAGTCGTGTATTTGGGTTAGGTTGTTCGCACCCATTAGGTCAGCTAGTCCTTAATGTATCTCTCTGTCCGGTCCACATGCTGTTTTTGTGTTTCCCATCTTATGTCAGGGCAATTGAAATCTCCTGTTAATACTATGTTTGTTATGTCGTGGTTTTCAATTTTTTCCAGGGACTTACTTACTTCGTCAAGGTGTGTGTGTTCTCTGTGTGGCATATAGGATGATTCTACTAGTAGGTCTTTGTTGTTTTTCATTTTTACTTTTACCCATTCTATTTCTCCGTCTGTGATGAAAGATGTTTGTTCCACCGAGGTGATAGATTTTTCTACGAGTATCAATTCTCCTCCTGTTAGTGTTCCTCTATCGCTCCTGTAGACATTGTAGTTTGGTGGAAAGATTTCGCAAGATTTTATAGCATCTTTGGTGGGGTTTACTCCTGGTTTGACACCTTGTAGCCACGATTCTGTTGCACAGATTATATCTGGTTTAAGATAATGCAGGGCTGTTTCAAATTCTGCTCGTTTATCTTTAATACTGCGGCAATTTACTGTTGTGATGCGCATGATTTTCTTCACTAGTGTGTCATAAGGATTGCTGGTTAGGTATGATCTATGAGAAATTGGTTCGTATATGTTTGTTAATTCCAATTCGTAACTTCTGAATACGAATGTGCTAACATTGATGCTTTCATATTTGGATCTGTCTAGTAGTTCATAATCCTGTGTACATAGCTCTATGCAGGATTTGTGGTGCCATATGCTACAGTCATCGCAACAAACTCCTTGACAGTTCCATATAACCGGTAATTCACAAAGTCCACATGGATAGACACTGGTTTTCTTTTATGGTCCGGGATGTATTATATGTCTCCTGATAGTGTTATAGTTGGTATTAATATGTGTTTTGTATTTGTTGGTATAAGTTGGCATGCATAGTGGCCGTCTACATGCACTATGCAACTTGGTGTTCATGGATTATATGTTGGTGGCCCCATGATTTTGCTTTATCTTTGGTGTTGCTCAGGATTATGAGCATCAGCAATATAACAGTCAGTGTAAACATGATGATTCAATATAGGGTGGAAAGACCCACGCTGACTAAATCTGCTTACTGCCACTGTTTTGTTCGTGTTACTATAACTGATACTTTCCCAGCAATCTCTTTTGGCGTGTTCTGATATTTTCCTTAACCAGATTTTTGATAGCAGGCTGTCTGCATGGATGTCGTCTGAGTATAGTTTAAAGTTGTAGTATTTGTTGGTCTTCAGTTTCCTGTCCTTTCCACATCAGTACTTGTCTTTGGCTCTCAGATCTGATGAAAAATATGGCGAATGTGTGCCAAGACTGTTGTTTATTTCTCTGACTTTGCCGTTTAATGTGTATATTTGCTTTCACAGGTTTGCATCCTGTTTTACAAATACATTGGGGTCTTTGTGTCCTTTAGATTCATTCCAGTTTTTGATAGAGTAGACTGGTGTTTCCAGGAATGTTACTTTGGTGCCTGGGTATCTGTTGATATTTTGTATAATTTCATTATATTTAGATATACTTTTATCAACTTCTTCGTCGTTTTCTGATTTCAATGAGATGTATGTCTTGTTTTCTTATGTGAGATTACAAGTTCCCGTCCATACGTATAGCCCTATGTCACCGTAGTTTATTATTGTCTTGGATATGCTAGACTTGAGCCACTGTGTGCTATCTTCTATATTTGCTCCACTTGTAGGTAGCCAGACTATTTGTTTTTCAACATCGTGGCAGGCATATGTTTTCAAGTAATTGCCTTTGCTATCTGTTAATATTATTGGTTGATGTGTTCTTTTGCCTGATGGAGGTTCTCTAGGTTTACTGATGAATTTTCTGAGCTTATTGTGTGTCATCTGATTTGTTGAAATGAAGATGGCGGTAATATGACGAGGTGGTGTATTAGGGTTCAGTACCGACTTACCAAGCTAATGTGAATTACATGCTTCTATATATGCTGCACTCTTTATCAAATTTAAGTGATAGTCACAAAAAAAGTTAGCATTAAACTTAGAATAACAAATTTAAGGATATTTCTTCTCTTGATTTCCAATAATGTTTCAATGTTATTAAGAATGTGTTACTTTTTCATATTTTTCGTTTTTCTGGAGATGAAATTTAAATCTTGTTAGCTTGTTAAAACCGTAATATTTTTTTTATCATTGAAGTGACTATCAAAAGGAGTTGATCTTTCATGTATATGTGTATTAGAGATATCGATTTTTCCCTTTTCTACAATATTTCTATTATAGTTTCGATCTGTTCCGTCAATGTGGTATCTTATTATTGTATGATGATTTGTTATTATATGAAAATTAACTTACTAATGTATGAAATCAGCTGTAATAAAAAGGAAACAAATCATATTCGCTAAAATAAACAAATCACACCACGGATATTCATGTACATATGAACCGGTGCGAAAATTAACGAAGCAGAACGAAATATGAACAAATTTAAGAACAAATTTCTTAATAAAAATTAACCCCAGAAAAATTGTAATCTATGTATTTATATTTGATGCATCATTGACAATATCACAAAACCATCATCAGCATGAACATGATAATATGCATGTGATCACGTGTGAGTTGTACTAAGATGACATTATGTGGTAGCGATTAGTTGTGAGTTATACTTATAGTGTAGTGTATTATAAGAAGAGTTTGAAGATACCACAGTGGTAATCAGAATCTTTATATCGAAGAAGAACAGACAACGCAATGGCCAAGAGAAAAAATACAAAAGGACAAACAACGAGCAACAAAACTTACATATTAAACTAAAGATCGAGTAACACGAACCCACTAAAAACCGGGGATGAATTCAGATGCTCCGGAAAGGTAAGCAATTCCTGCTCCACTAGTGTCACCCGTGGTGTTAATCTAGTTACAAATCCGGTGATAAGTCATGAACGAGGAAAGGACCGGGAAGTGCTTACGACAAGTAGAACATATCCGTGTTCATTTGTGACACAGATATTCTATCACGGTCAACCAAGTCGTGGTGGCGACCGTAAGTGGTGCGTTGTGTTCACGTGATTATGGGCTATTAATAGGTGGTGCGCTATGCTTATGCTATATTGTATTATAAATATGCTGTGCGTTGTGCTCACGTTATAATGTGCTATTAATAAGTTGTGCGTTGTGCTCATATTATTATGCATTATATATATATATATATGCCATACAGTTTATAGTGATTGTCGGTGGAATTGTGTGCGTGTTCAGTAGTTTAAAATTACTGTCGGTGGAATTGCGGTAGTGTTGAGCATTTTATAATGATCATCGGAAGATTTGTGTGCATGCTTTGAAATGTATATTGATTGTCGGTGGAATTGTGTGCGTGTTCAGTAGTTTATTATGATTGTCGGTGGAATTGTGTACGTGTTCAGTAGATTATAGTGATTGTCGGTGTATTGTTGTGCGCTTTAAATAGTTCATAGCGATTGTCGGTGGAATTACGGTAGTGCACAGTAGTTTATAGTGATTGGCGGTGGAATTGTTGGCGTGTTTAATAATTTATAATGATTTATGGTGGAATTATGTGTGTGTTTATTAGTTGATGATGATTGTCGGTGTAATGCGGTAGTGTTCAGTAGATTAAAATGAATGTCGTTGGATTTGTGTGCAGGCTTAGAAGTTAATCTTGATTGTCGGTGGAATGGTGTGAAGCTTAATAGTTCATAGTGATTGTCGGTGGAATTGTGTGCGTCTTTAATAGTTTATAATGATTGACGGTGGAATGCTGTGCGCGCTTAGTAGTTTATAGTGATTGTCGGTGGAATTATATGTGTGTTTTTTTAGTTTATAGTAATTGTTGATGGAATTGTGTGTGTGTTTAGTAGTTTATAGTGATTTTGGGTGGAAATATGTGCGTGTTTAGTAATTTGTTTTAATTTTCGGTGAAATTGTGTGCAGGTTTAGTAGTTTATATTGATTGTCGATGGAATTGCGGTAGTGTTCAGTTTTTGATTGTAATTGTAGGTGGAATTGTATGCGTGTTTATTAGTTGATAGCGATTGCCGGATTTGTGAGCGTGGTTAGAAGTTTTCAATGATTGTAGGTGGAATTGTGCGCGTGTTCAGTAGTCTATAATGATTGACGGAGGAATTGTTTGCGTATTCAGTAATTTGTTGTGATTGTCGGTGGAATTTTGAGCGTGAATAGTTGTTTATAGTGCCTCTCTTTGGAATTGTCTGCGTGGTTAGAGTTTTTTAGTGATTGTCGGTGCAATTGTATGCGTGTTCAGTAGTTTATTTTGATTATTGGTGAAATGGTGTGAAAACTTAATAGTTCATAGTGATTGTCGGTTGAATTGTGTGCGTCTTTAGTAGTTCAGAGTAATTGTCGGTGGAATTCTTGGCGTGTTTTCAAGTTGATATTGATTGTCGGTGGAATTGTGTGCGTGTTTAGTAGTATATAATGATTGACGGTGGAATTATGTGCGCGTTTAGTAGTTTATAGTGATTGCCGGTGGAATTATGTGCGTGTTTGTAGTTTATTATGATTGTCTATTCAAATGTGCGCGTTTTTAGTAGTTTATTGTGATTGTCGGTGGAATTGTGTACGTGTTTAGTAGTTTATAATGATTGGCGGTGGAATTATGTCTGCGCTTAGTAATTTATAGTGATTGTCGGTGGGATTATGTGCGTGTTTTGTAGTGTATAATGAGGGTCGTTCAAATGTGCGCATTTTTAGTAGATTATAGTGAGTGTCAGTGGAATTGTGTACGATTTTAGTAGTTTATAGTGATTGTCGGTAGAATTGTGTACATGTTTACAAGTTTATAGTGATTGTCAGTGGAATTATGTGCATGTTTATTAGTTTATAGTGATGGTCGCTTGAAGTGTGTGCGTGTTTAGGAGTTTATAGTGATGATCGGTATAATTGTGTACGTGTTTAGTAGTTTATAGTGATTGTCGGTGGAATTATGTGCGTGTTTTTTAGTTGATAGTGATTGTCGCTGGAATTGTGTGCATGTTTAGTAATTTACAGTGATTTTGGGTGAAAATATGTGCATGTTTAGTAATTTGTATTAATTGTCGGTGAAATTGTGTGCAGGTTTGGTAGTTTATAGTGATTGTCGGTGGCATTATGTGCGTGCATAGTAGTTTATAATGAATGTCGGTGGAATTGTGTGCGTGGTTAGAGGTTTTTGATGATTGTCGGTTGAATTGTGTGTGTGCCTAGTAGTTCATTGTGATTGTCTGTGGATTTGCGGTAGTGTTCAGGAGTTTATATTAATTGCCGGTTGAATTGTGGTAGTTTTCAGTAGTTTATAATGATTGACAGTTGAATTGTGTTTGTGTGTTTAGTAGTTTACAGTGATTGTCGGTGGAATTGTGTGCGTGTTCAGCAGTTTATAGTGATCGTCGGTGGCATTTTTGGCGTGTTTATTAGTTCATAGTAATTGTCGGCGGAATTGTGTTCTAGTTTATTAATTTATAATGATTGAGGGTGGAATTGTGGTAATCGTGTTCATTAGTTTATAATGTCTGACGGTGGAATTGTGTGCTTGCTCAATAGTTTATTATGATTGTCAGGTTGAATTTATATTCCAGTTTTTATTGATTGTCGGTTGAATTGTGGTAGTGTTCAGCAGTTAATAGCAATTGTCGGTGGAAGTGTATGCGTGCTCAGTAGATTATAATGGTTGTCGGTTGAATTGTGTGTGTGTGCTTATTAGTTCATTGTTATTGTCGGTGGATTTGCGGTAGTGTTCAGGAGTTTATAATAAGTGTCGGTTGCATTGCGTTAGTTTTCAGTAGTTTATAATGATTGACAGTAACATTGTGTGCGTGTTTAGTAGTTTATTCTGATTAACAGTGGAATTGTGTGCGTGCTTAGTAGTTTATAGTGATCATCCCTAGGGTGCGTGTTCATTGGTTTATAATGACTGACGGTGGAATTGTGTGCTTGCTCAATAGTTTATTATGATAGTCGGTGGAATTGTGTGGGTGTTTAGTAATTTATGTTGATAGTCGGTGGAATTGTGTAAATAAATAAAATTGTGGAAATGTGTAAATAAATAAAATAAATACTGTGAATAAATTGTGTGTGTGCTTAGTAGTTCATAGTGATTGTCGGTGGAATTGTGTACGTGTTTAGTAGTTTATAGTGATTTTGGGGGGAAATATGTGCGTGTTTAGTAATTTGTTTTAATTTTCGGTGAAATTGTGTGCAGGTTTAGTAGTTTATAGTGATTGTCGGTGGAATTATGTGCGTGTATAGTAGTTTATAATGAATGTCGATGGAATTGCGGTAGTGTTCAGTTTTTGATTGTAATTGTAGGTGGAATTGTATGCGTGTTTATTAGTTGATAGCGATTGCCGGATTTGTGAGCGTGGTTAGAAGTTTTCAATGATTGTAGGTGGAATTGTGCGCGTGTTCAGTAGTCTATAATGATTGACGGAGGAATTGTTTGCGTGTTCAGTAATTTGTTGTGATTGTCGGTGGAATTTTGAGCGTGAATAGTTGTTTATAGTGCCTCTCTTTGGAATTGTCTGCGTGGTTAGAGTTTTTTAGTGATTGTCGGTGCAATTGTATGCGTGTTCAGTAGTTTATTTTGATTATTGGTGAAATGGTGTGAAAACTTAATAGTTCATAGTGATTGTCGGTTGAATTGTGTGCGTCTTTAGTAGTTCAGAGTAATTGTCGGTGGAATTCTTGGCGTGTTTTCAAGTTGATATTGATTGTCGGTGGAATTGTGTGCGTGTTTAGTAGTATATAATGATTGACGGTGGAATTATGTGCGCGTTTAGTAGTTTATAGTGATTGCCGGTGGAATTATGTGCGTGTTTGTAGTTTATTATGATTGTCTATTCAAATGTGCGCGTTTTTAGTAGTTTATTGTGATTGTCCGTGGAATTGTGTACGTGTTTAGTAGTTTATAATGATTGGCGGTGGAATTATGTCTGCGCTTAGTAATTTATAGTGATTGTCGGTGGGATTATGTGCGTGTTTTGTAGTTTATAATGAGTGTCGGTTCAATTGTGCGCATTTTTAGTAGATTATAGTGAGTGTCAGTGGAATTGTGTACGATTTTAGTAGTTTATAGTGATTGTCGGTAGAATTGTGTACATGTTTACAAGTTTATAGTGATTGTCAGTGGAATTATGTGCATGTTTATTAGTTTATAGTGATGGTCGCTTGAAGTGTGTGCGTGTTTAGGAGTTTATAGTGATGGTCGGTATAATTGTGTACGTGTTTAGTAGTTTATTGTGATTGTCGGTGGAATTATGTGCGTGTTTTTTAGTTGATAGTGATTGTCGCTGGAATTGTGTGCATGTTTAGTAATTTACAGTGATTTTGGGTGAAAATATGTGCATGTTTAGTAATTTGTATTAATTGTCGGTGAAATTGTGTGCAGGTTTGGTAGTTTATAGTGATTGTCGGTGGCATTATGTGCGTGCATAGTAGTTTATAATGAATGTCGGTGGAATTGTGTGCGTGGTTAGAGGTTTTTGATGATTGTCGGTTGAATTGTGTGTATGCCTAGTAGTTCATTGTGATTGTCTGTGGATTTGCGGTAGTGTTCAGGAGTTTATATTAATTGCCGGTTGAATTGTGGTAGTTTTCAGTAGTTTATAATGATTGACAGTTGAATTGTGTTTGTGTGTTTAGTAGTTTACAGTGATTGTCGGTGGAATTGTGTGCGTGTTCAGCAGTTTATAGTGATCGTCGGTGGCATTTTTTGCGTGTTTATTAGTTCATAGTAATTTTCGGCGGAATTGTGTTCTAGTTTATTAATTTATAATGATTGAGGGTGGAATTGTGGTGATCGTGTTCACTAGTTTATAATGTCTGACGGTGGAATTGTGTGCTTGCTCAATAGTTTATTATGATTGTCAGGGTGAATTTATATTCCTGTTTGGCAGTTGTTATTGATTGTCGGTGGAATTGTGGTAGTGTTCAGCAGTTAATAGCAATTGTCGGTGGAAGTGTATGCGTGCTCAGTAGATTATAATGGTTGTCGGTTGAATTGTGTGTGTGTGCTTATTAGTTCATTGTTATTGTCGGTGGATTTGCGGTAGTGTTCAGGAGTTTATAATAAGTGTCGGTTGCATTGCGTTAGTTTTCAGTAGTTTATAATGATTGACAGTAACATTGTGTGCGTGTTTAGTAGTTTATTCTGATTAACAGTGGAATTGTGTGCGTGCTTAGTAGTTTATAGTGATCATCCCTGGGGTGCGTGTTCATTAGTTTATAATGACTGACGGTGGAATTGTGTGTTTGCTCAATAGTTTATTATGATAGTCGGTGGAATTGTGTGGGTGTTTAGTAGTTTATGTTGATAGTCGGTGGAATTGTGTAAATAAATAAAATTGTGGAAATGTGTAAATAAATAAAATAAATACTGTGAATAAATTGTGTGTGTGCTTAGTAGTTCATAGTGATTGCCTTTGGAATTGTGTGCTTGTTCAGTAGTTTATATTGATTGTCGGTGGAATTGTGTAAATAAATAAAATTGTGGAAATGTGTAAATAAATAAAATAAATACTGTGAATAAATTGTGTGTGTGCTTAGTAGTTCATAGTGATTGTCGGTGGAATTGTGTACGTGTTTAGTAGTTTATAATGATTGACGGTGGAATTATGTGCGTGTTTTGTAGTTTATAATGAGTGTCGGTTCAATTGTGCGCATTTTTAGTAGATTATAGTGAGTGTCAGTGGAATTGTGTACGATTTTAGTAGTTTATAGTGATTGTCGGTGGAATTGTGTACGTGTTTACTAGTTTTTAGTGATTGTTAGTGGAATTATGTGAATGTTTTTTAATTTATAGTGATGGTCACTTGAAGTGTGTGCGTGTTTAGGAGTTTATAGTGATGGTCGGTATAATTGTGTACGTGTGTAGTAGTTTATAGTGATTGTCGGTGGAATTATGTGCGTGTTTTTTAGTTGATAGTGATTGTCGCTGGAATTGTGTGTGCGTGTTTAGTAGTTTACAGTGATCTTGGGTGAAAATATGTGCATGTTTAGTAATTTGTATTAATTGTCGGTGAAATTGTGTGCAGGTTTGGTAGTTCATAGTGATTGTCGGTGGCATTATGTGCGTGTATAGTAGTTTATAATGAATGTCGGTGGAATTGTGTGCGTGGTTAGATGTTTTTGATGATTGTCGGTTGAATTGTGTGTGCTTAGTAGTTCATTGTGATTGTCTGTGGATTTGCGGTAGTGTTCAGGAGTTTATATTAATTGCCGATTGAATTGTGGTAGTTTTCAGTAGTTTATAATGATTGACAGTTGAATTGTGTTTGTGTGTTTAGTAGTTTACAGTGATTGTCGGTGGAATTGTGTGCGTTTTCAGCAGTTTATAGTGATCGTCGATGGCATTTTTTGCGTGTTTATTAGGTCATAGTAATTGTCGGCGGAATTGTGTTCTAGTTTATTAATTTATAATGATTGAGGGTGGAATTGTGGTGATCGTGTTCATTAGTTTATAATATCTGACGATGGAATTGTGTGCTTGCTCAATAGTTTATTATGATTGTCAGGGTGAATTTATATGCCTGTTTGGCAGTTTTTATTGTCGGTGGAATTGTGGTAGTGTTCGGCAGTTAATAGCGATTGCCGGTGGAAGCATATGCGTGCTCAGTAGATTATAATGGTTGTCGGTTGAATTGTGTGTGTGTGCTTATTAGTTCATTGTGATTGTCTGTGGATTTGCGGTAGTGTTCAGGAGTTTATATTAATTGCCGATTGAATTGTGGTAGTTTTCAGTAGTTTATAATGATTGACAGTTGAATTGTGTTTGTGTGTTTAGTAGTTTACAGTGATTGTCGGTGGAATTGTGTGCGTTTTCAGCAGTTTATAGTGATCGTCGATGGCATTTTTTGCGTGTTTATTAGGTCATAGTAATTGTCGGCGGAATTGTGTTCTAGTTTATTAATTTATAATGATTGAGGGTGGAATTGTGGTGATCGTGTTCATTAGTTTATAATATCTGACGATGGAATTGTGTGCTTGCTCAATAGTTTATTATGATTGTCAGGGTGAATTTATATGCCTGTTTGGCAGTTTTTATTGTCGGTGGAATTGTGGTAGTGTTCGGCAGTTAATAGCGATTGCCGGTGGAAGCATATGCGTGCTCAGTAGATTATAATGGTTGTCGGTTGAATTGTGTGTGTGTGCTTATTAGTTCATTGTGATTGTCGGTGGATTTGCGGTAGTGTTCAGGAGTTTATAATAAGTGTCGGTTGCATTGCGTTAGTTTTCAGTAGTTTATAATGATTGACAGTAACATTGTGTGCGTGTTTAGTAGTTTATTCTGATTAACAGTGGAACTGTGTGCGTGCTTAGTAGTTTATAGTGATCGTCCCTGGGGTGCGTGTTCATTAGTTTATAATGACTGACGGTGGAATTGTGTGCTTGCTCAATAGTTTATTATGATAGTCGGTGGAATTGTGTGGGTGTTTAGTAGTTTATGTTGATAGTCGGTGGAATTGTGTAAATAAATACAATTGTGGAAATGTGTAAATAAATAAAATAAATATTGTGAATAAATTGTGTGTGTGCTTAGTTGTTCATAGTGATTGTCGGTGGAATTTTGTACGTGCTTAGTAGTTTATAATGATTGGCGGTGGAATTATGTCCGCGCTTAGTAGTTTATAGTGATTGTCGGTGGGATTATGCGCGTGTTTTGTAGTGTATAATGAGTGTCGGTTCAATTGTGCGCATTTTTAGTAGATTATAGTGAGTGTCAGTGGAATTGTGTACGATTTTAGTAGTTTATAGTGATTGTCGGTGGAATTGTGTACGTGTTTACTAGTTTATAGTGATTGTCAGTGGAATTATGTGCATGTTTTTTAATTTATAGTGATGGTCGCTTGAAGTGTGTGCGTGTTTAGGAGTTTATGGTGATGGTCGATATAATTGTGTACGTGTTTAGTAGTTTATAGTGATTGTCGGTGGAATTATGTGCGTGTTTTTTAGTTGATAGTGATTGTCGCTGGAATTGTGTGCGTGTTTAGTAGTTTACAGTGATCTTGGGTGAAAATATGTGCATGTTTAGTAATTTGTATTAATTGTCGGTGAAATTGTGTGTGCTTAGTAGTTCATAGTGATTGGCGGTTGAATAGTGTGTGCTCAGTGGTATTCAAATTGACGGTGGAGTGGTGTGCTCGTTTATTGGTTTATTTTGATTGTCGTTGGAATTGCGGTAATGCTTAGTAGTTTATAATGATTCACGTCGGAATTGGGGGCGTGTTCAGTGGTTTATTTTAACGGAGTGTCTATTTGTCCGGCTAACCGGTAAAATAGTCGGCGAACTATTCGTCCGGTTACGCTAAATGCGCATGTCAAGAATCGCTATCTCTCCAGCAACAGGAGTCCGTGTCACACAGATGTCATACGATCAGATCATAGAAAGATGGCTGAAAACGCTGAAATTGAGCTTGGGAATAAATTCTCTTCTTATGAAGAGCTAGAATCAAAAATCCGTTTGTGCGAATTGCGTACAAATACAGAATTTTATAAAAGAGATTCCCGGGCTTTCCATGCAAGCATATTTTCTTGGTAAGACTGTTTGTAGATATTTATTTATTTGATTCCTCACTTTGTGAAGATAGATGGACACGCACCTATTATCTGCAACATATGAGGCCTACATGTCCACCATGTTCGACAGAAAACAAGAGTTCTGTTACAATGACTCATGTAAACACTAATCAGTCTAGCAAATATCTATCTGAGAATCAGAAATACAAGAAGGCATTTGTATGGGTTCAAAATCTTGCAGCATTGTGTTGTGAAGTCGGGATGAGAGAATTTAATGAAAGACTAACAGTTTTACAGGAATTGTAGTGATCATGGAAAGCAAATACCACTGTTGAAATTGATACAACTTGTGAGTATTATACAGGAAATTTTGTCTTTGATCAATGGAAAAGAAAACCATCTTGAGAATGATTTAAATCAGAACTGATAAACTGCTTAAGAAATGGCATAAATTAGTGGCACAACATATTGTGGGGTGTTATTTAATGTTTCACGAGATGTCAAATTTTTACATGTATGTCTCGCCAACTTTTCCATGTCAGATCTCCATGAAGCTTGGTATACATATATCATGGCATGAACCTTTAACCGCCTACAAATTAGGGGTTTTTGAAAAAAAATATGTGCTGAACAGGAATGAGGATATCAGTGTCGCATGACAGTGATTTTCTTGTTTATTTATGGCATTAATCAGGTTGGTAGTGATATCTGCATAAAATAGACCTCATGCATTGAATTATAGAATCTGAGGTACTTCTGATGAACCTAACTTTTTTTTTAGTCTTCAACTTTTGTTCAATTTTCCAGTAGCATCACAGACATTATATGCCAGTTTATGTACTGATGACAACAATGGTAATGAAGAAGAAGCTACAATGCAAGACACCATCTCAATGTCTGGTAAGCAATAATGGTTACTTTTGTAAATTAAAACAAAAGGGCTATAACTCTCACAAAAATCAACCATCAGTGAAATTGTTATAATATGCGCATGCTCAGATCATGGCCAACCAAGATTCCAAATATGAATAAAATCCAACAAAAGACAAATGACTAGTTACGTACACAAGGTTTAGTGACGGACGAACGGACAGACGGACGGACGGAAAAGGGTATTCCAGTATACCCACCACTCTGCGAGTGGGGTTATAGCAAAATGCACTAACCTTGTTTTCCTACGTATACAATGATAACTAGACGGTGATGTAATTAAGTTACTGATATTTTCCAATTTGATGGCATTTTGAATTTTGCTACTCAAACAAGTAAAATGCTCACAAAATTGTCAAATACATCAGTAACCAGCTTGTGTCAATCAACGTCCCTTGTAAACAACGTCACAGGCTGCCGATACACTACACAAATCAAAGTCGATAGATGATTGTCTTAAGTATTTTTTCCGGATATTTGTTTATGTCAACAATACAAGCTTTTTTTTCATCGGCATTTATATTTTTTATTTCATATCTAACAATAATTGTCGATTATTAACAACTGTTCAAGTGTTCGATATTATGTTTGACAACTCCTCTCCGCCATCTTGTTAGCGCTCGAAATTATGAACGAATGAACTACGACTTTTTTTTTAAATAATTTTACGCAGGAATTGTTCAATCGAATCTATGTTGGAAAATACACAATAAATATGTTTTTCACGTTAACATCCATATCTTTGTTTTAACATATCTCGCTCAAAAACAAATAATTCAAAATTAATTCAAAATTTCCGAAGGAGGTAAATGGAACAGCCACCAAATGCCGTGTGCACACAGTTCACGAAAGGTTAAAAATTACCGTATTTGTCCAATTAGAATCGAAATAATTCATGGCAAGCAAATTTACACATGAGCTGGGCCTTTATATTCTTAGATTTTACAGGCCGAGCCCATGTGTATATTTGCACAACTCTATGCCTGCCATGAATTATTTCTTAATTTAAAGCTAGAAAGAAGCATATGCATTTTTTATACGAGCACAACAGTTTTCAAGTATTAAATTTCTAAAAACTGAAGTATTTATCTAGCATATTTAGCTCATTTACTAGGAATGATTTTCATTATATTGTTGGGCAGTGAAATGGTGTTATCATTGATCAAATGATTGATTAATGTACAAATTTGTGTCTTTTTAGGAAAGAGTAGATTAAATAATACAAATGATACTATAGACAGTATTTGAAAAAGGCAAAAGGACAGCAGAACAGAAAAGAATGACTGGATAGCGATTGCAAAGGATAACAAAGAAAATCTTAAAACATTCATAGAATCATATAAACCTAGCAAATCACTTCCAAGTATCGGTGAAAGTATAACACAGGCATACAACTACAATGACACCACTACCATTTTGGATGATGAAGAAAGATCTACTATTGTGAACTATTTATGTGCAACTTACAGTAAATTAAGGATGCCAACAACGGAGGTAGCCTATTTAGTTCATGACACAGTAGCATATCTTGTCAATGGTTTTAGGCTAAATGAACAATCAGTGGACAACCCTATTATGGAACAAGAGCATGATGTTAGGAATGTCAATACAGATAATGAGAAGGAAGCAACAGTAGTCAAGAATGAGATAAATAGAAAAGAAAAGAACATTACAATATCTGAAATAAAGTTGCCAGTAAAACTTAGAATAAAGGGAAGGCCGAAAGGAAGAAACCAAACCGTTATTGGTCTGCCCAAGAAGTTAAAGTCTGGCAAAAAGCAAGGACCAAACCCTTTTTCAAAAAGTAATAAAGACAAAGAAAAAGGTAAGCGATTTTTATCTAGCTTGTAACATAATATGTCATTGAAGATAATACATAGGAACTACTTTCTATTGATGGCAGCATAAACTTGTTGGGCCTAAGCTTTGAACTTGAACAACTTTTCAACCATTATACCATATACTTGCCATATAACCTTCAGCTCATTTTTATGGCATACTGATTGTAAATATTTGTTAAAACTGTTGTCAAGTTTTGATGAGTAAGTCCATTTAGCAAATATAATATCTAGACCAACCATATTTGGTCTATAAATTTGTTTATGAATATATGCCAGTCAGTCCTCAGTCATTTCACCTAGACCTCAGATTTGCACTTGAGTGACTTTATTTTGTCAAGTTATTAAGTCCTTTTATGCACTGAATTTTTGAATAAAATCAAGGCAAGCAAAATAGGCTTCATTGTTAACTTTGCTGAAAAATAAAAAAAAAAAACAATGTAGTTATTTGAATACTATTTTATTTTAAATATATTATTTATTCAACTATGTTTAAGTCTCCCAAACAACGTTTGGGAGACTTATTGTTTTTGCTCCTTTTCTTCTTATTATTATTATTATTATTCTCCCCCTTTCTTTCTTTCCATGGACCATGAACTTCTCCACGGCAGATCTCAAGAACTACTGGACAGAATTTTATGAAACTTGGTGGAGTTATAGATATATGCTTCTAGTTGGTTCTAAGTTTTTCAGCTTTGTGGTAAAGGGGGTCAGTAATATTTTGAGGGGTTCAAAGGGGGTGGCTGTTACTATAGAATCCTATGGGGGAGTTGAAATTTCGTACATTAATGTTGACAACTTCTAAATGGATAATGATAGAGACATACAATTTGACATAGTGATAGGTCTCCATTAGAGGAGGAATTTTGCGGTTTCAAAATTTTCAAAATGGCTGCCAAAACACGGCATATAAAATGCGCGGTGAAAATTCAACATTGTCCGATATCATCAACATTTGATGTGTGGATAGATAATGATGTCCCGAATTGATTCCCGACATTGAACAATTTCTAGCGGTCGCCATTTTCAAAATGGCTGTCACAACAGCGCACACAAATTCAACATTGTCCGATTTCAACGACATTTCATATGTAGGTATATTATGATGTCCCAAATTGTTTCCTGGCATTGAAAAATTTCTACCGATCTCCATTTTCAAAATGGTCGTCAGAACACCGCAAAAATTCAACATTGTTCGATTTCAAAGGTAGCTTTTGCTTTATTTTTTAAACCTGTTGTCAGTGGCCGGAATGAGAGACTTGAGATTTCATAATCGTTAGATTATAATCATATCTTGTTACCTTTTCAGTTATTCTTGAGTGGATTGTTGGTCCAGACTTAGCATCCAAAGCCATTGATGGTCTCATTCTTGAGGCAACAGATATTCTAAGCCAGTCTTTGCTAGATAGTTGCTTAGATTCCTATGTAGACATGGCACTTGTTCAGCGGTATTTTTCAGTAGATGAATGGAAACAAGTTAACAGTTTGATGAAAAACAAAAGGAAAAAGCCGGATTACACTTGTGATTTATGCTTTAATACTTTAGATTTTGATATTATTAATATTGTATGTGATTCATGTTTAAATATTTATCATTTGCCTTGTGTTGGACTTAAAGGTATGCCAGAAGCAAAGCATTGGTTGTGTAAAGCATGTAAATAAGAACTCTGGTCTTTTGATGTAAAATTGATATCTTGCTTTGTAAAACAGGCAGTACATAGTGATCATCTTGTCATTTCGTTCGTTTGTTCATTTGTTCTTCTGTCCATCCCTCAGCACTTCGTTCATGTAATATCTCCTAAACCCATCAATGAAATTCAATTTAACTTTCACAGAATCTGAATTTCATCATGCTATTGTGTACCTTACATTTGAAAAGGTCACATTAGGAATTGGGGGTTGGGGGTAGATCAATGGATTTTAAGCAGACTTGGTACACAATTAGTACTAAAAAAGATGTAGAGGCAGATTGATTTTAAAGGGCATAGGTCAAAATCACATTTAAGCTGAATAAATGAACAAATAAATGTTTACTTGGCCAAGAATGCATAATAAGTTTGCCCATATATATTAGTGCGTTAAGTTAATATTTTGTGTCTACATTGCCCCCAAACTTTCAGTTCCCCTAACATGTAACAGGGCAAGGGAATGCATAGCTCAGCTCAGAGGATGATGCTTGTTCAATGTTGTTGCTATTAAAAATGAATTGTAAAGAAAGTAAATATATATATTTATTTTATTAAAGCATGAAATAAAAAAATAATGACTACTTCTTTGTATTCTGCTATACATGCTTTTTGGCTAACATGCCAGGAACTCTTTTTGTAGTTATGCATATTTATTACATTTTCATTAGCATATCTAAAAGTGTTATTATTATTTTCTTACCACAAACCCAAAGCATAGTCCAATCAGTTTTAAAAACCAAAAGGAAGAAATTCTTAAAAATCAGATTCTAACTTTATACTCACTTACTTTGTAAATGATTTATATACTACTCCATTCTCAGTTAAATCGTTATGTGAGCGGGAGGTTTGGCGCCTTAAAATCTGATTCAAACCACCATTTCTTTAGAAATGCCTGTACCAAGTCAGGGTCATTACGGTTTTCACAGTTTTCCGGTTGTTGACTGATTTTGTCTGTTTATATAATTATGAGTTTTGACTTTCCCTTTGTAAGATTGTTCGGAGTTCGGTAATTTTGTTATTACCTTTATTCAAATCAAATTAAGATATATTTTACAATTGAGGTTGCTTAAAAACTTTCTTATTTCAAAGATTAAAAATATGAAATGATAAGTATGAGTCCCTATGCTATGTAGAAAGAAATAGTGAACAAATCTCTAAAAATCAGATTTTTTAGAATTTTTTTCTGGTCATTTATAAACGTCAAAAAAATATAACAAAATAAAGAATTAAGAGTTGTTGCAGATTCAAACATCCTCAAAGCTAAATGGCTGAATGAATTGAAAACAGACATGGAAGGGATTTGCAATTAATGGTATAATCTATCAAAATGAAGTATTGGCCAAATTTCTATCCCCTCATCAATGCGGTTGCTAACTGTCCAACCGATTTCCATAATATTTTCTTGTTTACACTCTGGAATGAATATCTTTCAATAGATTATAACCAAACTTGATATACTCTTACTACTAATAAAGATCTAGACTCCAAAGACCTCTATTGATTTTCAAGGTCACAGTTAGACTTTGGTAACGATTTTAAACCCCTTTTACTTTCAAGGTCATATAACAAGTTCAAGGTCACAGTTGGACTTGCAGGGTTCTTTGAGCAATGTGAACTTGTGAATACTCTAGAATGAAAATGTTTCGATCGATGTTAACCACTCTTGGTATGTAGTATGTTAACTCCCTATTTTGTGCCTACGGTGATTTGGAATTTTATCAGACCTATATTAAGCTTTTAAGCTATTTGAGTTAATCATCTATTGACAACAAATCATGCAAATCGCATTCTGATCATCTTATCTCTGAATGTATTGGTTCATTGTAGCCACAAATTTATGGTCCAAGATAAATAGTACATTCACTATCTTGTTTAGCCGGATACATACATGTATCATAATTACTTTTCAGCCTTTCATCCGGATAAATAGTATAGTAACTATTCATCCGGCTAGCCGGCAAAATAACACTTTTACTATTCATCCGGTTAGCCGGATAAATAGCAACTGCCTTATTTCAATTGTCGAAGGAATTGCGGTAGTGTTTAGTAGTTCATTTTGATTGTCGGATGAATTGTGTGTGTTCAGTAGTATAACGATTGTCGATGGAATTATGTGCGTGTTTAGTAGTTTATTTTGATCGTGGGTGGAATTGTGTGCGTGTTTATTAGTTTATACTGATTGTCGGTGGAATTGTGTGCATGCTTTATAGTTTATAATGAATGACGATGGAATTATGTGCTTGTTCAGTATTCTATATTGATGGTCGGTGGAATTATGTGTTTGTTCAATTGCTTATGATGATTGACGGTGGCATTGTGTGCATGTTTAGAAGTCTATAGTGATTGTCGGTGGAATTGTGGGCGTGTTCAGTAGTTTATAATGATTGTCGCTTGCATTTTGTGTGTGCTTAGTAGCCATAATGATTGTCTGTGGAATTGTGTGCTTGGTCAGTAGTTAATATTGATTGACGATGGCATTGTGTGCATGCTTAGAATTTTATAATGATGGACGGTGGAATTGTGGGTTTGTTCAGTACTTGAAAATGAATGACAGTGGAATTGTGTGCTTGTTCAATACTTTTTAATGCTTGACGGTGGAATTGTGGTAGTGTTCAGTAGTTTATAGTGATTGTCTGTATAATTGTGTGCTTGTTTATTAGTTCATAGTGATTGCTGGTGAAATTGCGTGCGCGTTCAGTAGTAAACCGATTGACGGTGGAATTGTGTGCTCGTTCAGCAGTTTATATTGATTGTATGTTGAATTTTGGGAGTGATCAGTAATTTATAGTGATTGACGACGGAATTGTGTGCTTTTTCAATAGTATATATTGATTTTCGGTGGAATTGTAGTAGTGTTTAGTAGTCTATTATGATTCACGGTAGAATTGGGTACTCGTTCAGTAGTTTATTTTGATTGTCGGTGGAAATACGGTGGTGTTCAGTAGTTTGTATAGATTGATGGTGGAATTGTGTGCATGTTTAGAAGTTTATTATGATTGTCGGTGGAACTGTGGGTGTGTTCAGTAATTTATTGTGATTGTCGGTGGAATTGTGAGCGTGCTTAGTAGTATATAGAGCTTCTCTTTGGAATTGTCTGCGTGATTAGCGGTTTTTGATGATTGTCGGTGGAATTGTGTTCGTGTTTAGTAGTTTATTTTGATTGTCGGTGGAATTGCGATAGTGTTCAGTAGTTAATAGCAATTGTCGACGGAATTGTCTTATTGTTCAGTCTATTATAATTGTTTTCGGTGGAATTGTATATATGTGCTTAGTAGTTCATTGTGATTGTCTGTGGATTTTCAGTAGTGTTCAGGAGTTTATAATAATTGTCGGTAGAATTGGTGTAGTTTTCAGAAGTTTATAAGGATTATCGGTGGAATTGTGTGCGTGGTTAGAGGTTTTTGATGATTGTCGGTGGAATTGTTTGCGTGCTCAGTAGATTATAATGGCAGTCGGTGGAATTGTGTGTGTGTGTTTTGTAGTTCATTGTGATTGTCTATGGATTTGCTGTAGTGTTCAGAAGTTTATGATAAATGTCGGTGTCATTGCGGCAGTTTTCAGTAGTTTATAATGATTGACAGTGAAATTGTGTGCGTGTTTAGTAGCTAATAGTGATTGTCAGTGGAATTGTGTGCGTGTTCAGCAGTTTATAGTGATTTTCGGTGGAATGTTTTGGATGTTTATTAGTTCATAGTAATTGTCGCTGGAATTGTGTTCTGACTTAGTTGTTTATAATGATTGACTGTGGAATTCTGGTGTGCGTGTTCAGGAGTTTATAATGACTAACGGTGGAATTGTGTGAATGTTCATTAGTTTATTCTGATTGACAGTGGAATTGTGTGCGTGTTTAGTAGTTTATTGTGATCGTCGGTGTTATTTTTTGCGTGTTTATTAGTTCATAGTAATTGTTGGCGGAATTGTGTTCTTGTTTAATAATTAATAATGCTTGAGGGTGGAATTGTGGTGTGCGTGTTCATTAGTTTATAATGCCTGAAGATGGAATTGTGTGCATGCTCAATAGTTTATTATGATTGACAGTGTAATTGTATATGCGTGTTTGACAGTTTTTATTGCTTGTCGGTGGAATTGTGTTCGTGTTTAGTAGTTTATTTTGATTGTCGGTGGAATTGCGGTAGTGTTCAGTAGTTAATAGCAATTATCGGTGAAATTGTTTGAGTGCTCAATATATTATTATTGTTTTCGGTGGAATTATGTGTGTGTGCTTAGTAGTTCATTGTGATTGTCTGTGGATTTTCAGTAGTGTTCAGGAGTTTATAATAATTGTCGGTGGAATTGATGTAGTTTTCAGAAGTTTATAATGATTATCGGTGGAATTGTGTGCGCGGTTAGAGGTTTTTGATGATTGTCGGTGGAATTGTTTGCGTGCTCAATAGATTATATTGGTTGTCGGTGGAATTATGTGTGTGTGTTTTGTAGTTCATTGTGATTGTCTGTGGATTTGCGGTAGTCTTCAGGAGTTTATAATGATTGTCAGTGGAATTGTGTGCGTGTTCAGCAGTTTATAGTGAATGTAGGTAAAACAAAATGCATGTTTATTAGTTCATAGTAATTGTCGCCGGAATGGGTTCTTGCTTAGTTGTTGATAAAGATTGACGGTGGAATTGTGGTGTGCTTGTTCAAGAGTATATAATGACTGACGGTGGAATTGTGTACTTGCTGAGTAGCTTATTCTGATAGACAGTGGAATTGTGTGCGTGTTTAGTAGTTTACAGTGATTGTCAGTGAAATTGTGTGCGCGTCTTCAGCAGTTTATAATGATCGTCGGTGGAATGTTTTGCATGTTTATTAGTCCATAGTAATTGTAGCCGGAATTGTGTTCTTGCTTATTTGTTTATAATGATTGACGGTGGAATTATGGTGTGCGTGGTCAGAAGTTTATAATGACTGACGGTGGAATTGTGTGAATGTTCATTAGTTTATTCTGATTGACAGTAGAATTGTGTGCGTGCTTAGTAGTTTGCAATGATTGTAGGTGGAATTGTGTGCGTGTTCAGCAGTTTATAGTGATCGTCGGAGGCATTTTTTCCGTGTTTATTAGTTCATAGTAATTGTTGGCGGAATTGTGTAGTGTTCAAGAGTTAACAGCAATTATCGGTGGAATTGTTTGAGTGCTCAGTATATTATAATTGTTTTCGGTGGAATTATGTGTGTGTGCTTATTAGTTCATTGTCATTGTCTGTGGATTTGTAGTAGTGTTCATTAGTTTATAATAATTGTCGGTGGAATTGATGTAGTTTTCAGAAGTTTATAATGATTATCGGTGGAATTGTGTGCGCGGTTAGAGGTTTTTGATGATTGACGGTGGAATTGTTTGCGTGCTCAGTAGATTATAATGATTGTCGGTGGAATTGTGTGTGTGTGTTTTGTAGTTCATTGTGATTGTCTGTGGATTTGCGGTAGTGTTCAGGAGTTTATGATAATTGTCGGTGGAATTGCGGTAGTTTTCAGTAGTTTATAATGATTGACAGTGGAATTGTGTGCGTGTTTAGTACTTTATTGTGATTGTCAGTGGAATTATGTGCGCGTTCAGCAGTTTATAGTGATTGTAGGTAAAAAAAAAAATGCATGTTTATTAGTTCATAGTAATTGTCGCCGGAATGGGTTCTTGCTTAGTTGTTGATAATGATTGACGGGGGAATTGTGTGAATATTCATTAGGTTATTCTGATTGACAGTATAATTGTGTGCGTGTTTAGTAGTTTGCAGTGATTGTAGGTGGAATTGTGTGCGTGTTCAGCAGTTTATAGTGATCGTCGATGGCATTTATTGCGTGTTTATTAGTTCATAGTAATTGTTGGCGGAATTGTGTTCTTGTTTAGTAAAAAATAATGATTGAGGGTGGAATTGTGGTGTGCGTGTTCATTAGTTTATAGTGACTGAAGGTAGAATTGTGTGCTTGCTGAATAGTTTATTATGATTGCCAGTGTAATTGTATATGCGTGTTTGGCAGTTTTTATTGATTGTCGGTGGAATTGTGGTATATTCAGTAATTAATAGCGATTGTCGGTGGGAGTGTATGCGTTCTCAGTAGATCATAATGGTTGTCGGTTGAATCGTGTGTGTGTGCTTAGTAGTTCATTGTGATTGTCTGTAGATTTGCAGTAGTTTTCAGTAGTTTATATTGATTGACAGTGGAATTGTGTGCGTGTTTAGTAGCTTATGATGATTGTCAGTGAAATTGTGTGCGTGTTCAGCAGTTTATAGTGATTGTCGGTGGAATTTTTTGCATGTTTATTAATTCGACGTAATTGTCGCCGGAATTGTGTTCTTGCTTAGTTGTTTATAATGATTGACGGTGGAATTGTGGTGTGCGTGTTCAGGAGTCTATAATGACTGACGGTGGAATTGTGTGATTGTTCAGTAGTTTATTCTGATTGTCAGTGGAATTGTGTGCGTGTTTAGTAGTTTATAGTGATCGTCGGTGGCATGTTTTGCGTGTTTATTAGTTCATAGTAATTGTCGGCGGAATTGTGTTCTTGTTTAGTAATTTATAATGATTGAGGGTGGAATTGTGGTTTGCCTGTTCATTAGTTTATAATGACAGACGGTGGAAATGTGTGCTTGCTCAATAGTTTATTATGATTGTCAGTGTAATTGTATGTGCGTGTTTAGCATTTTTTTTATTGTTTGTGGAATTGTGTGCGTGTATTGCAGGTTACAATGATTGTAAGTGGAATTTTGTATTCGTCTTTAGTAGTTTGTATTGATCGTCGGTGGAATTGTGCCCATGCTTAGAAGTTTACGTTGATATTCGGTGGTATTGTGTGCGTGTTTAGTAGTTTATAATGATCGTAGGTGGAATTGTGTTGGTGATTAATGGATTAAAATGAATGACGATGGAATTATGTGCTTGTTCACTAGTCTATATTGATTGTCGGTGCAATAGAGTTAGTGTTTAATAGTTTGTTATACATGACGGTGGAATTGTGTGTTTGTTCGGTAGCCTATAATGATTGACGGTGGAATTGTGTGCGTGTTTAGTAGTTTATATTGATTGCCGATGGAATTGTGTGTTTGGTAAGTAGCTTATGATCATTGACGGTAACATTGTATGCATATTTAGAAGTTTGTAATGCTTGTCGGTGGAATTGTCGGCGTGTTCAGTAGTTTTTTTTTTAATTGTAGGTGGAATTGTGTGCGCGCTTAGTAGTTTATAATGATTGTCTGCGGAATTGTGTGCTTGTTCAGTAAATTATATTGATTGACGGTGGCATTGTGTGCATGCTTCGTTGTTCATAGTGATTGTCGTTGGCATTGTGTGCGTGTTTAGTAATTTATATTGATTGTCTGTGGAATTGTGTGCTTGTTCAATAGCTTATGTTGATTGACGATCGCATTGTGTGCATGCTTAGTAGTTTATTATGATTTTCGGTGGAATTCTGGATGTGTGCAGTAGTTTACATTGATTGTCGGTGGAATGTTGTGTATGCTTAGAAGTTTATAATGATTGGACAGTGGAATTGTGTGCTTGTTCAATACTTTTCAATGCTTGACGGTGGAATGGTGGTAGTGTTCAGTAGTTTATATTGATTGTCTGTATAATTGTGTACTTGTTTAGTAGTTCAGAGTGATTGCTGATGAAATTGTGTGCGTGTTCAGTAGAATAGCGACTGATGGTGGAATTGTGTGCTCGTTATGTAGTTTATATTGATTGTATGTGCAATTGTGGGAGTGTTCAGTAGTTTATTATGACAGAGGGCGGAAATGTGTGCTTTTTCAGTAGTATATATTGATTGTCGATGGGATTGCAGTAGTGTTCAATAGTACATAGTGATTGACGGAGGAATTGTGTGTTTGTTCAGTAGTTTATATTGATTGTCGGTGGAGTTGTGTAAATAAATAGAATTGTGGAATTGTGTAAATAAATAAAATACATACTGTGAATATATTGTGTGTGTGTTTAGTAGTTCATATTGATTGCCGGTGGAATTGTGTGCGTTCAGTAGTAAAAAGTGTGTCGGTGGAATTATGTGCGTGCTTAGTAGTTTACATTGATCGTCGGCGGAATTATGTGCATGCTTTAGAAGTTTATGTTGATAGTCGTTGGAATTGTGTGCGTGCATAGTAGTTTATAATGGTTGTCGGTGGAATTGTGTGCATGCTTGATAGTTTATAATGAATGACGATGGAATTGTGTGCTTGTTCAGTAGTCTATTTGATTGTCGGTGGAATAACGGTAGTGTTTTGCAGTTTATGTTGAATGTCGGTGGAATTGTGTGTTTGTTCAATAGATTATGATGATTGACGGTGGCATTGTGTGCATGTTTAGAAGTCTATGATGATTTTCGGTGGAATTGTGGGCGTGTTCAGTAGTTTATATTGATTGTAGGTGGAATTGTGTGCATGCTTAGAAGTTTATAATGATCGTCTCTGGAATTGTGTGCTTGCTCAGTAGCCTATATTAATTGACGGTGGCATTGTGTGCATACTTAGAAGTTTATAGTATTCGTCGGTGTCATTGTGGTAGCTTCCAGTAGGGTATAATGATTGTTGGTTGAATTTTGTGTGTGCTTAGTAGTTTATAATGACGGACGGTGGTATTGTGTGGTTGTTCAGTACTTGATAATGATTGAGGGTGGAATTGTGTGTTTGTTCAGTACTTTTTAGTGATTGTCTGTAGAATTGTGTGCTTGTTTTGTAGTTCATAGTGATTGCTGGTGAAATTGCATGCGTGTTCAGTAGTAAAGCGATTCCCGGTAGAATTGTGTGCTCGTTTAGTAGTTTATGTTGATTGTATGTGAAATTGTGGGAGTTTTCAGTAATTTATAATGATTGACGGCGGAATTGTGTGCTTTTTCAGTAGTATACATTGATTGACGGTGGAAATGCGGTAGTGTTCAGTAGTTTGAATTGATTGACGGTGGCATTGTGTGCATGTTTAGAAGTTTATTATGATTATTGTTGGTAATTGTGGGTGTGTTCAGTAGTTTATTTTGATCGTTGGTGGAATTATGTGCATGCTTATAAGTTTATTATGATAGTCGGCGGAATTGTGTGCTTGTTCAGTAATATAGCGATTAACGGTGGAAGTGTGTGCTTTTTCAGTAGTATATATTGATTGACGGTGGAATTGCGGTAGTGTTTAGTAGTCTATAGTGATTCACGGTATAATTGTGTACTCGTTCCGTAGTGTATTTTGATTGTCGGTAGAAATGCGGTAGTGTTCAGTAGTTTATAATGATTGTCGGTGGAATTGCGGTAGTGTTCAGTAGTTTGTATTGATTGATGGTGGAATCGTGTGCATGTTTAGAAGTTTATAATGATGGACGGTGGAATTGTGTGATTGTTCAGTACTTGATAATGATTGACGGTGAAATTGTGTGCTTCTTCAACACTTTTTAATGCTTGACGGTGGCATTGTGGTAGTGTTCAGTAGTTTATAGTGATTTTCGGTATAATTGTGTGCTTGTTTTGTAGTTCATAGTAATTGCTGGTGAAATTGCGTGCGTGTTCAGTAATATAGCGATTGACCGTGAAATTGTGTGCTCGTTCAGTAGTTTATATTGATTGTATGTGAAATTGTGGGAGTGTTCACTAGCATATGTTGATTGTCGGTAGAATTGTAGTAGTGTTCAATAGTATATAGTGATTGACGGAGGAATTGTGTGCTCGTTCAGTAGTATATATTGATTGTATGTGAAATTGTGGGAGTGTTCACTAGCATATGTTGATTGTCGGTAGAATTGTAGTAGTGTTCAATAGTATATAGTGATTGACGGAGGAAATGTGTGCTCGTTCAGTAGTATATATTGATTGTATGTGAAATTGTGGGAGTGTTCACTAGCATATGTTGATTGTCGGTAGAATTGTAGTAGTGTTCAATAGTATATAGTGATTGACGGAGGAATTGTGTGCTCGTTCAGTAGTATATATTGATTGTATGTGAAATTGTGGGAGTGTTCACTAGCATATGTTGATTGTCGGTAGAATTGTAGTAGTGTTCAATAGTTTATAGTGATTGACGGAGGAATTGTGTGCTTGTTCAGTAGTTTATATTAATTGTCGTTGGAATTGTGCAAATAAATATAATTTTGGAATAGTGTAAATAAATAAAATAAATACTGTAAATAAATTGTGTGTGTATTTAGTAGTTCATAGTGATTTCCGGTGAAATTGTGTGTATTCAGTGGTATAGAGATTGACGGTGGAATGGTGTGCTCGTTGAGTGATTGATATTGATTGTCGGTGGAATTGCGGTAGTGCTTAGTAGTTTATAATGATTCACGTCAGAATTGGGTGCGTGTTCAGTAGTTTATTTTGATTGTCGATGGAATTGCGGTAGTGTTTAGTAGTTAATTGTGATTGTCGGTGGAATTGTGTGTGCTCAGCAATATGGCGATTGGCGGTGGAATGGTGTGCTCTTTCAATGGTTATTATTGATTGTCGGTAGAATTACGGTAGTGTTTAATAGTTTATAATGATTCACGGCGGAATTGTGTACTCGTTCAGTAGTTTATTTTGATTGTCGGTGGAATTGCGGTAGTGTTTAATAGTCTATAACTATTCACAGTAGAATTGTGTACTCGTTCAGTAGTTTGTATTGATTGACGGTGGAATTGTGTGCGTGTTTTGTAGTTTGTATTGATTGACGGTGGAATTGTGTGCGTGTTTTGTAGTTTATAATGATTGTCGGTGGAATTGTGTGAGCGCTCAGTAGTTTATAGGGATTGCCGTCGACATAGTGGGCGTGCTTAGTAGATTAGTTGTGCTTGTACGTAATTGTTAATTCATATATAAACAAGGTAACGACGTACCTGTCACAAGCAAATTTCAGATATTCCAGTAATTAGTTACACTATCATGACTGTAATTCATGCTATCTGACGTCATTATGGAAAAATGAAATTTTTTGCCCATATTACGCATCAGCAAATACGAACTATATATTATAATCCTGAACGCTCAATCGGTAGAAATGATATGAAAATGTGCAATGCATCTAAATCTTGACACATCAAACGTTTGAAATACATTGTAACAAGGTTGAGTGTAAGCAATGACAATCAGGAAATACATTTAAACATTACTTATAATTTATAGTTATTTGTCGTGATTTTGCTTCCTCGGATTTTTCATTATTACGTTTTACTTGGAGAAATTGTTATTTTTAATATATCTATATTGTGCATATCTTAATAGATCTGATGACAGCCTAACATTGATGGAAACACACAGTAAACTACAACTTTATGGAGTATTACATTTGACTTTTGGATTAGGAAATACAATAGCTAACCTGATATATATTAATATCATTATTAATAAAGGCAGGGAGAGAAACTGCAGTCCACATAACACTGATGGTTATATTTGTGAAGATTTTAACTCCTTATGGACTGTACAATTGTTTCAGATGGCTGTCCTATGCTCAGTTTGGGTATTTATTTTCTTATATAATTTTCTGCTCTAGTATATTCTTGTTTTTTTTCCTCGGTCGTGATATTCATGTATATATGTTTAAGCCTAACAGTGCTATGACTAGAATTTTGAGGTCACATTTCTTCCCCTTGACGCGATTTGATATCACACCATTGGTACACTGCATCACCAATCGCTTAGCTTTATGTCCAGCTCCCTAGGTCACTCGTTCACATCTGTTATATAGAAATATAACTGCAACAGTCGAAGTGTTATATGGTGTCTTAATGTCAACCTATAAGGCATAATACATATGGCGCAATGTGCGTAGCGGTGCACATATTTATTTATTTATTATTTTAATTTGACAGAAATCTGAGCCAGCAATTTTAATATATTGCAGAGTATGAGGACAAAATCATATCTCTCTATATGCAAATCGTGACATTAAAAGTGTGCACCAAATGTATAACTAAATAGTAAGAAAATAAAACAAATTATTACATGAAATCATCATTTTGTGAAATATAACATTTTGCAGCGATGTTGCAATTATACTTCATGTATGTAAGCTGTAACTTTATTGCATAAAACGAGGGTAACATTCTGCTCTGACACATGATTCAGCGGGTAACAATTGTTTTTACTGTCACCCTCTCATATTTGTCTTTTTATATGCAAGAATATAAATATATCTGCCACTCTAGTGCTGGGTGGTTAAGAATTCAAGGTTCTAGCAAAATTACTGAACATCTGTGAAAATGAACAGACTTAATATGAAATGAAACATTAAAATGAAGAAGAAAAAACATCATTGCAAACCAGATAGTGAACGCATTCAGTATAATAAATTGAATAACATATAGTTGAGAGGGTGATAGATCAGACCGTTACCCTTTAAAAAAGTCATTGTCAACCTTGGCTTCGCATTGGTTGACAATGTTTTTCTCAGGGAAACAATCTGATCTATAACCCTCTCATCTATATGTTATTTATATAATAATATCTATATAGATCAACAGATGTGTGTCCCTGTACAAGTACCATAACAAGTAATGTTAAATATTTTTCACACGAAAAAAACATACACAAACAGAGATTTAATTTCACGTTTAGATTGACGTTATAGATGGAAGTTTAACATTGACAAAGGCTCTCGATGAGACGGAAAGTCATTGTCAAAGGCTCTCGATGAGACAGACATTCATTGGCAAAGGCTCTCGATGAGACAGAAATTTATTGGCAAAGGCTCTCGATGAGACGGAAATTCATTGGCAAAGGCTCTCGATGAGACGGAAAGTCATTGTCAAAGGCTTTCGATGAGACGGAAATTCATTGGCAAAGGCTCTCGGTGAGACGGAAAGTCATTGACAAAGGCTCTCGATGAAACAGAAAGTCATTGTCAAAGGCTCTCGATGAGATGGAAATTCATTGACAAAGGCTCTCGATGAGACGGAAATTCATTGTCAAAGGCTCTCGATGAGACAGACATTCATTGGCAAAGGCTCTCGATGAGACGAAAAGTCATTGACAAAGGCTCTCGATGAGACCAAAAGTTATTGACAAAGGCTCTTCATGAGATAAACAGTTTGTCATAATAAAGCAGTAACTGCTTGTTACTACTATTTATCATGCAATAGGGCTATTTTTTGTCATAATAAATGGGTTGAAATAAACTGTTGCTTTATTATGACAGTGTCATAATAACACTTTTCACACTAGCCTCATAGAGCTATTAAGTCACACCCCTGTCATAATACCACTTTTCACATTAGCCTAATAAAACAATGAAGCCACGCCCATTACCGGAACTACCATTGAGGTATCAATGGGGGTTCCGCTATCTTATTTTTAATTATTAAATTAAATTAAATTTTGTTTGTCAAATTTTATTGAAGGATAAATACAATATTGGTGTCTTGACGGTACATATAGAATGTATGTGGCTCGGCACGAAACGGTTGGAAAGACTTGCTAAAAGCTCGCCTTTCCCTTGTTTCTAAAACTCGCCACATACATTCTATATTTACCGTCAATACACCAATATTGTATATCTATTTATACCCGGCTTGGAAATTATAACAACTATTGATTGGTTAAAACCCAGGGCATATGAAATCCCATATTCCCGGGTGTTGCTAGGCCATATTGCTGAGTATAACTAGCCAATTAACAAACAAATGTTGCTATCATTTTCAAAACGGGGGCAATATGACGTCAAAGCTCGCGACGTTACGCTCTAAAATCAAATTTCGTAAATTTTGGCTATATATTGAATGTGTTTGATTTGACTATTTTCATAGATTATCGTCATTATTCCATTATTATGTCTGTAAATAAATGGTAGAAGGGTCTACTTTTTTGTTTTCTACAAAACTTGAATTTTACTGTCACACATGATGCATGTCTTCTTCTTAAAAGGAATATTTCTGAAGTGCTTACCTCATCTGACCCAAAGGGTCATTTGGGGCTATTATCGACGTCTGTCTATACACTTCAGATTTTTATTTTCTCAAGAATAACTCGATGGATTTAACGCACACTTACCATGTTCTTACTTTGTTCTTCGCTTGGTATCAATCGTTTTTAATTGAAATGACTGAGAATCCGAATAAGGTGTACGACAGAGAAAACCATCCTGAAAATAGTGAAGTACACATGAAGACTGAATTGCATATTTCACGAAACAATACTCCAGGCACATTAGTAAACAAAAGCACAAATAAAAATACAGAAAAAATATCCATAGTATCTAAAAGAAAGGAATACAGTAGAACTAAGGCCTTTGTACACGTCATTATTTTTTTTTAAGAAAGTGTTGTGCAAGCTGTAACCTGTACAAATAATTGTGTACAGGTTATAACCTGCATGATAGTAACATACAAGTTATAACATGTACAACATTTTTGTACAGGTCATAACTTGTACAAAGTAATAACATGTACACGACATATATATATATATATATTCGTCTGAAACTTAAACTAAACAGTGTTAGAATTATATTTTTTAGCTGTCAAATTTGTATTCTTCCCTCGATGGGATTTTAACTCACACCATTGATGCACTGCAGCACCAATCGCTTAGCCTTATGTCCAGCACCTAGACCACTCGACCACATCCGTTCCATAAACATGGAGCTTCAATCGTCGAAGCGTTACCTTGTCGCGTAAGGAAAATCTAGAGATAGACATAAAACATGTGTATAAGCGTGTGTAGATGGTACATATATATTTAATTATATAATATGACAGCAATCTAACTCAGCAATTTTTAATATATTGTATAGGAAAATGAAGAATTCATTATACAGTCACAGGACAATAAAGTATACTATACAAGCATCAAAGCAGGTGACAGCCATACAATATATCTGTTCCACTGGATTGTAAAGTTACTTGTGATACTAGGTTAATACTAAATATTGTATACGTCTGAAAATTAAACCAAACAGTGTTAGAATTAGATTTTTGAGCTGTCAAGTTTTCGTTCTTCTCTCGACAGGATTTGAACTCACACAATTGATGCACTGCAGCACCAATTGCTTAGCCTTATGTCCAGCGCCCTAGAGCAATGGACCACATCCGCTCCATAAAAATGGAACTTCAATAGTCGGAATGTCACCGTGTCGCGTAAAGAAAATCTTGAAATCGACATAATACATGTGTCTAAGCGTGTGTAGATGATACATATATATTTAATATTATAATTTGACAGCAATATAACTCTGCAATTTTTAATATATTGTATAGGATAATGAAGAATTCATTATAAAGTCACAGGAAAATAAAGTATGTGATGGAAACCCCGAAGCAGGTGACAACCATACACTGTTTCTGCCCCACTGGATCTCAAAGATACTTGTCATACTAGGTTATTACTAAATATTATATACATCTGAAAATTAAACCAAAGAGTGTTAGGATTAGATTTTTGAGTTGTCAAATTTGTGTTCTTCCCTAGACGGGACTTGAACTCACAATATTGAATAACTGCAGCACCAATCGATTAGCCTAATGCCCGCCGCCCTAGACCACTCGACCACATCCGATCCATGAAAATAGAACTTCAATAGTTGAATTGATAAATTGTCCCGTAAGGAAAATCTAGAGATAGATATAAGACATGTGTCTAAACGTTTGTAGATGGTACGTACATACATAATATTATAATTTGACAGCAATCTAAATCAGTAATTTTTAATATAATGCATAGGATAATGAAGAATTCATTATACAGCCATAAAAAAGTAAAGCATATTATACAAACATCTACGCAGGTGACAACCATACACTATATCTGTCCCACTGAATCGCAAAGTTACTAAGGATACTAGTTTAATACCAAATATTATATACGTCTGAAAATTAAACCAAACAGTGTTAGAATTAGATTTTTGAGCTATCAAATTTGTGTTCTTCCCTAGACGGGATTTGAACTCACACCATTGATGTACTGCATCACCAATCGCTTAGCCTTATGTCCAGCGCCCTACACCACTCGACCACATCCGCTCCATAAACATGGACCTTCAATGGTCGAAGTGTCATCTTGTCGCGTAAAGAAAATCTTGAAATAGACATAATACATGTGTCTAAGCGTGTGTAGATGGTACATATATATTTAATATTATAATTTGACAGCAATCTAAGTCAGCAATTTTTAATATATTGTATAGGATGATGAAAAATTCGTTATACAGTCTCAGGAAAATAAAGTATATTATACAAGCACCGAAGCAAGAAACAACCATAAAATATATCTGTCCCACCGGATCTCAAAGTTACTTGTGATACTAGGCTATTACTAAATATTATATATGTCTGAAAATTAAACCAAACAGTGTTAGAATTAGATTTTTGAGCTGTGAAATATTTGTTCTTCCCTAAACGGGATTTGAACTCACACCATTGATGCACTGCAGTACCAATATATTAGCTTTATGTACAGCGCACTAGATCACTCGACCACATCCGCTCCATTAAAATGGAGCTTCAATAGTCGAAGTGTTGCCTTGTCGCGTAAGGAAAATCTAGAGATAGACATAAGACATGTGTCTAAGCGTGTGTAGATGGTACATATATACTTAATATTATAATTTGACAGCAATCTAACTCAGCAATTTTTAATATATTGTATAGGATAATGAAGAATTCATTATACAGTCACAGGAAAATAAATTATATTATACAAACATCTAAACAGGTGACAACCATACACTATTTCTTATCCACTGGATCGCACAGTTACTTGTGATACTAGGTTATTACTAAATATTATATATGTCTGAAAATTAAACCAAACAGTGTTAGAATTAGACTTTTGAGCTGTAAAATTTGTGTTCTTCCCTAGACGGGATTTGAACTCGCACCATTGATGCACTGCAGCACCAATCGCTTAGCCTTATGTCTAGCGCCCTTGACTACTCGGCCACATCCGCTCCATAAACATTGAGCTTCAATAGTCGAAGTGTTACCTTGTCGAGTAAGGAAAATCTAGAGAAAGACATAAGACATGTGTCTATGCGTGTGTAGATGGTTCATATCAACTTAATATTATAATTTGACAGCAATCTAACTCAGCAATTTTTAATATATTGTATAGGATAATGAAGAATTCATTATACAGTCATTTGAAAATAAAGCATATTATACAGTCAAAGGAAAATAAAGCATATTATACATGCATCTAAGCAGGTGACAACCATACAATGTATTTTTCCCACTGGATCGTAAAGTTACTTGTGATACTAGGTTAATACTAAATATAATATACATCTGAAAATTAAACCAAACAGTGTTAGAATTAGATATTTGAGATGTCAAATTTGTGTTCTTCCCTAGATGGGATTTGAACTCACACCATTGATGCACTGCAGCACCAATCGCTTAGCCTTATGTCCAGCGCCGTAGATAACTCGGCCACATCCGCTTCATAAACATTGAGCTTCATTAGTCGAAGTGTTCCCTTGTCGCGTAAGGAAAATCTAGAGAAAGACAAAAGACATGTGTCTATGCGTGTATAGATGGTTCATATCAACTTAATATTATAATTTGACAGCAATCTAACTCAGCAATTTTTAATATATTGTATAGGATAATGAAGAATTCATTATACAGTCACAGGAAGATAAAGCATATTATACAAACATCTAAGCAGGTGTCAACCATACAATATATATGTCCCAATGGATCGCAAAGTTACTTGTGATACTAGGTTAATACCTAATATTACATACGTCTGAAAATTAAACCAAACAGTGTTAGAAATATATTTTTTGAGCTGTCAAATTTTTGCTTTTCCCTCGACGGGAATTGAACTCACACCATTGATGCGCTGCAGCACTAATCGCCTAGCCTGATATCCAGCGGTCTATACCACTCGACCATATCAACTCCATAAAGGTTGAGCTTCAATAGTCGAAATGTTACCTTTGTCGCGTAAGGAAAATCTGGAGATAGACATAAGACATTGTGTCTAAGCGTGTGTAGATGGTACATATATATTTAATATTATAATTTGACAGAATCTAACTCAGCAATTTTTAATATATTGTATAGGATAATGAAGAATTCATTATACAGTCAAAGGAAAATAAAGCATATTATACAAGCATCTAAGCAGGTGACAACCATACAATATGTGTGTCCCACTGGATTGCAAAGTTACTTGTGATATTATGTTAATACCTAATATTGCATACGTCTGAAGATTAAACCAAACAGTGTTAGAAATATATTTTTGAGCTGTCAAATTTTTGCTTTTCCCTCGACGGGAATTGAACTCACACCATTGATACGCTGCAGCACTACTCGCTTAGCCTGATGTTCAACGGCCTAGACCACTCGACCATATCCGCTCCGTAAAAGTTGAGCTTCAATAGTCGAAGTGCTACCTTGTTCGAGTAAGGAAAATCTAGAGAAGACATAAGACATTGTGTCTAAGCGTGTGTAGATGGTACATATATACTTAATATTATAATTTGACAGCAATCTAACTCAGCAATTTGTAATATATTGTATAGGATAATGAAGAATTCACTATACAGTCACAGGAAAATAAATTATATTATACAAACATCTAAACATGTGACAACCATACACTATTTCTTACCCACTGGATCGCACAGTTACTTGTGATACTAGGTTAATGCTAAATAATATATTCGTCTGAAAATTAAAGCAAAAAGTGTTAGAATTAGAGTTATATTTATGTATATTTTGTCGTTTTAGTTCATTCACATTGGAGTCCTAGAAGTATCGGCAACCAAAGCTGTGCTTTTCAATACCTCGAAATGGGTAATGTATTCTTTGTCAAATTTGCTCCAGTTAGTTTTCACACAATATTCTAGCGCATACATATACATAATAATTATATTTTGTATAAGAAAAGTTTAAGGATCTCACAAAATGTATCAGAAACCGTCAATCTAAGAAGGACAGACAATACAATGATGACAAAAAGGAAAAGGACAAGAGGACAAACAATAGTCTACAAGGCACTACACTGAAAGCTAAAGATAGAGCAACAAAAATCCCTCTGAACACCGAGGGTGAACTCAGATTGTCCAGAAGGGTCAGAGGTTCGGGCTCCACTGCTGGCACCTGTCGCGTTGCGCTTGCTACAAATTGTGTTATGTCATGAATAAGGAACGATTGTGATTACCACAAACAGATCATATTCGTGGTCATTTGTAGCCCAGCTATTTTGCAACAGCTTACCAGGTCAGGGTGGCGATCGTAAAATGTTCGAAGTGATGACTTCATCTTAATCGCTATGAACTCTTTGTTCAGCAACTTCCTTGTAAGCAAGTAACCTTTAATCAAGGAAATCATGAGAGGAACCACAATCTCTGGAATATAGATTCAATTGAGAGATAGATACTCTATATGCATGTGCTGTTGAAATGTTGCTAAATTGGGAAAAGTATGGAAAAATTGAACTCATATATTTTGTCGTAAAGTTCCTTTTTCTTTACCGAAATTCACTGTTAACTTCGAGATGTAGGTCAAGGTCTACATCAGACCTACGGAGGAATATGCATTATTGGAAAGACATAGATTTTTCTAGAACAAAATAGCGTCTTTCAAATGTATCAGAGATATATAAATAACACTATACTATATTAACTTACTCTTGTAGAACATCAACTGATTTTATTACTTTTATAGAACATAAACTGATTTTAATACTCTCTTGAAACACATCTTTTGAACAGATATTGCGTCTGGTTTACGTTGAGTGAGTGAATGATTGTTGTTTGGCTCCAACTCATCAATATTTCAGCTATATAGTGGCGATGTTTACGTTGAGTGAGTGAGTGATTGTTTCTTGGCTCCAACTCAGCAATTGTTCAGGTATATAGTGGCGAGGTTTACACTGATGTTAAGTTGGATCTATCAATAGTGTTTGGATATTTCTTGAATATCATGGCTTTGCAAATGTATATATGAATTAATTGCATAGAAAGTTCTCCGTAATATTTTGATTGACTTTGTTTCGCTCATAGAGAAATATATTAGCTGTATCTAGCTCTCTAGCTGCCTCTGTATTTGGACCAATTGTGCTTGGAATATCCCTTTTTACAATATATCAAGTAAGTACAATGTGCTATCAATTAATTTTAGAGTCACATGTCATTTTATGCGTGTTTTTATTGGCTTAAAAAGTTGAGATTATTTTCCAATGTACGGGATCTGATAATAGACGTCGTTCTCAAGGCATCGCGTGCCGTTGTCATCAGGTGATTTTCTTTGAATGAGTCACCTTTGGTGTTATATAAATTTATTTCCGAATATTTGCATTATTTTGAAAAAATAAATATATTATTCAATATCATCACAAAAACAGTATGTATTAATTAATATGGATTGATATATATTATTTGTTCGCTTCACTCGAAATAACCTCAATCAGGTTGTATAGACCCTTGCGTACGCGGGATACACGTTGTGTACATCCTGATTGGGGTTATTTCTATATGAACCGAACAAAAAGTGCGATCAATCCTTAAATAAGGCAGACACACAGGTTAAGCGATGCACTAAAATTGTGTTGTTTCATTTGAATTTAGCACCATATGTGGTAGCATATTATACTGTTGTTAATTGTGAAATTGTCAGACATTTATTCTGTATACAGACTTTCCTATATATTAATGACATCACAACACGGAACTCAGAGCACAAAGACACATGATAGGACAACACAAACAACTAAAGAGATGAGCAACACGGACACCACCAAAAAGCGAGATGAATTCAGGTGCTCGCGAAAGACAAGCAGCTTCTGCTTCTTTTAAGACACTCGCCATTTTACTCATATCTACAGTCAAGTCCAGTAATAGTCATGGTAGTGATAAAGGAAAGAAGACATCTACGTGAAAAAGTAAGATACCCATTGTCATTTGAGATTTGGATATTTCGTAATGGTCAATGTGATGACGAATGTAGACTTTCCGTATAACTTTTGAAGCAATGGCATCGACCTAGGAGCAATGCTACTTTGCTTGAGTCGTTTTTGATAGAGACATGTAAAATCCATACGCTGATTATTCTGAAATATTGCTACTGAAGAAGTGGTAGATAATTATTGGAAAAGTGAAGTCATCGCGTTTGTCGTGGCGCATTTTGTTAACAGAAGGCGAAGTTGAAATCGCTGCCTCAGATAGTTATCAATAATTCAGTATATCGTGGCGCGAGCAAACTTTATTATTAAACGCATACACCCACACGATTTTTAGAAATAAAACATAAAACATACTTGTCTATAGAACAAGTTTATATGTACAAATAAAATAAAAAATAAAAAGATAGAACCATATATTTAGAACATATGCTATATAACTATACTTTTGTATATACATTAATTTCCTTTAAAAAAATCATTATTGTTGTAGGATGGGATTCAGGCTATTGCTCTCATACAAGTTATAATATCATTGGTGACTGTATGTGGAATGATTATATCTGTTCAGTTAATCAGGAAATTATATATTAAACGTAACCAAGTAGAAATAAGTAACACATTCATTGACGAAACACATCAATGATGAGTGGAGGACGGGATTGCATGTCAAGAAGAATATTTGGAATGTTCTGAGGATCAGCTTATTGAAATCAACCACATAATCTGATGTAAAATAATATGACGTATTTTCCTGTGGCATCTACACACTTTCGCAGCTTCACCATCCATTTAGAAAGCGCCGTGTATTAGACATTGTGTAGGATGTGTTGTTCATCGACTAAAATACAGCATTTCCAACGATCAGGCTGCTTTAAGATAGGCTATCCCCGAGGCGTTATTTGGTGACTGGGTTCAACTAAGCTTCACAGGAGGCAAGATATGGACTTGATGAAGGACATACTAAAGTATTGATTCAATGCATTTGTAGCAAAATATTCTTTCTCCACGACAGATTTGTGAGCAAGTGCATTATCATGCAACAAGTGGATACATGCCATGGAATAACTCACAAACGATAGCAACGAAGATGGACGAAAACTATGTCCATAGAGTATATGCATGTCATAGGATTGCTCATAAACAATAACGACGAAAATGAAAGAAAGCTTTACAAGAATTGCATGTAATGGAATTAATCACGAAGACAATTGTCGAAGGAGGTTCCTACATATATCATGACATTAACGTGGAAATGCAGGAACAATATATGTACAATGAGAACTGTCTAAGCTGAACCCTGGGTAAACCAAAAACCTGTCTAATCCAGACAGACATTACAGTCCCATGTACTAAATTTCTGTGTAATTTAGACCTGTATAAATCAAACACCTGTCTAAACTGAACAAATTATTCAGTCTGAAAGTAATTCTGTTTAGATTGTTTTTTTCTGCATATAGCATTGCATAATTATTACCTTATTTTTTGCATTCTGAAATACATAGTCGCGCTAGATTATCGCTAGATCTGGGATACATCCGTGACAGTTGGGCTAATTTTAATATGCTTTGTTCTTGTATTAGATTTATTTACATTTGAAAATCCAGACAAATTTTATTATTTAATGATGATCAAGTTCTGCATGATGAGATGCATCATTAATCAATAGAGTTCGCAATATATTAACCAGTGTCTATTTTTCAGGGAGGGGTTCATTGTTTGCATCACGTTTGTAAAACGTTACAGAAAGAATCAATATGTGGCAATTGTGATCCCCTTCTTCATAGCTATTTACAATAACATTTCCCTTTATTTTGTCAGGCTTCCCATCCTATAAGAATTTATATATTGTATTTCTTTCATAACTTTAGCAGGAGGGTTTGGTAGTACTATTGATAGTCTGCTCCAAAAGCGCGAGGGCTAATGTTTTCATAACCGTTATTCGTCTAATATAGCTTAAATCCCTGTATGCCCATGAGCTTAAGGTAGTCTTTACATTTTTGTTTATCTTTTCACTAAAAGTTTCAAAAGCTTTGTCTCTTTTGTAAAGATTGAAATGAATCCCCAAAAGTATAAATTTTCCAGAAGTATTCCAAGCTAAATGTTTTTTTCCGGTAGCAATTGTTTATCACTACCTAATCCTGAGTCAACCCATATGGCCTCAGTTTTATCGAGGTTTACTCACAGCCCAGCACAAACAGAGTAGTAGTCGAATGAATATATTCAAGGCTTGTTCAAGAGAGTTTTGATCATCCCATACAATCATCTGCATATTGAATAAGTAGATATACAGATCCATTTCTTGCTACACCAGATACATGAGGGTAATTTTTGAGGGCTCCTCTCAAAAGTTCCAACACAAGGCTGAAAGTTAAAGAGATTAAGGATCACTTTTTCTTACTTTTGAGACAGATCAGTTCCTATTTTTAGCGATATGAGATTTTCTTATCTTGCACTGGTGCAATGGAAAAAAATCACGTGCGTTTTACCGGCAAATGCATGCTGTACAAATTATGTCATGAAGTTTACAAACACGAAACTAAAGACTGCTGATAAAAGTGAGAAATAAAATCAAACACAGGCAAAAAGTGCAAGACAGGGAAATCGTCGACCCCCGAGGGTAAGATTTCCCTGTCTTGCACTTTTTGCCGGTGTTAGATTCTACATATCTGACCCTTTCTAGTAACACCGAATCTGATAAATGATCATTTTGTATTGCTGGAACTATCTATGTAAAAAGAGTTGATCCATTTACTGAATGTTGGGCCAAAGCCATATCATTTACGTTTATTTCTCTCAATATATGACAATAGAGTTCGCACTAAATTAACCAGTGTCTATTTTTAAGGGAGTGGTTCATTTTTTACACCAAGTGAAAAGTTTGGTGATACCAACGGGGCAATCATAATCCGTATATCGAAGAAGAAGAACAGACAACACAATGGCCAAAAGAAAAAGTACAAAAGTACAAACAACGATCTACATATAAAACTAAAGCCTGAGCAACACGAAGCCCACTAAAAACCGGGGGTGAACTCAGGTGCTCCTGAAGGAGAAGCAGTTCCTTCTCCACTAGTGGCACCCGTCGTGTTTATCTAGTTTTAAAACCGGGACCAATTTCCCAGCCATATCATGCCACAAGCATTAGCTACATTTTAATTAAATGATGATCATGTCCACTTTGTATTATGCCAACGTGTTTTGTTTGATTTACAAAAGTTATATATCATTGTCATGGCAGTCCTTCAGTAACCATGTCACTACCCTAAGGCACATCAGTGTAATACCGAGAAAATCTTTCATGTCTGTTACTTCTTATTGATGCTTGCATAGTGGAGTAGCAACATATATTAATTCTGAAACCTTATAATTAACCAGACCGGTGTTATGACCCATGATCTACCACACTCGAATCAACCACTACACCACTACAGCGGTTTCTATATGTTGCTGATCTGTATGTCATAGATGTGCTTACTTTGTTTTACCTCGGACAAGACAGTGTGCCCAGAATTAACAACGGTTACAAGCAACTACCCGAAATAAATTGTGAAATTGCCAGACCTTATAGTATCTTTAAGCAAAGCATTGAGTGAAAGTGCATTTCCAAAAGATTAGACATGTCTTTCAGGTTATCGATATATTAAGATCAAGTGACAAATCACTTATATCCAATTAAAGACCTATTGTATTATTATATGCTGTGTGAGAGAAGAGTTTGAAGATACCAAGGAAGTAATCAACATCCGTATATCGAAAAACAGATAACACAATGGCCAAAAGAAAACGTACAAAGGGACAAATAACGATCTACAAAACATACACATAACACTAATGATCGAGTATCACGAATCCAATAACAACAGGGAGTGAATTCAGGTGCTCCGGAAGGGTCAGCTAAAGTTTGAGATAAGGTTGTTCAAACAATCAATAATGTATACTGTGAGTGAAGCTTGAGATACGGTTGTTCAAACACTCATTAGATAATGTGAGTGAAGTTTGAGATAAGCTTGTTCAAACAATCATTCATGCTTTTCCATAGAACCATCATAAGTGTACTTCTAACCTTGATGTCAATCAGAGCACTAGTTAACACACCAACTCACAGACATTCTAATGACGCTTGGAAATCATGAAATATTGTGCTTAATATTTTGAGAAGTACTGGAAACGTTCGTTAGATTTTGTTTGCGGTTTTCTTACTCAAATTTAAGCTGCAAAAATGTTGATGCATGGTTAAAACTTTCACAAATCGGACTAAATAAAAAAAATATTCACAAGATCAAGAAACTATGACTGTCGATTTACAGATCCCATGAAACCATGACAGTTGATTTACGGATCAAGTGAAGCTGTGACAGTCGAATTACAGATCCCATGAAATTATAACAGTTGATTTACGGATCAAATGAAACTGTGACAGTCGAATTACAGATCCCATGAAACTGTGACAGTTGATTTACGGATCAACTGAAACTATGACAGTTGATTTACAGATCCCATGAAACTATGACAGTTGATTTACGGATCAATTGAGCCTGTGACAGTCGAATTACAGATCGCATGCATGACAATTGCGAATTGTATCACACACGAGAAAGAAAATATATTCTGAAAAGGGTGGCAAATGTGAAGGTCAATTCTCTAAGAAACAGCTTGAAATAGTAAAACGCGGAAATAGATAACGGGCAATGCCTTAATCTTACATGACAAGATATATTATTGGTTGATGAAGCTTTACGTGTACATGGTGGTTCTGACAGAGAGTAATAAATGGTGCTTCCCTACGCTCAGTGAGTATATGCAGTAGATGTAGTTGATGTAATTGATGCAGTAGATGCATGAGATGCAGTAGATGCAGTAGATGCTCTATTAAAGATCACGCTATAAACTGATGACATTTAGTAAATTCATTAAATTTATATTATTTTTCTGGTTCAACAGGACTATAGTTATATTATTTATCTGGTAATTCAACAGGACTAGAGTTTTATTATTTATCTGGTCATTCAATAGGACTATAGCTATATTATTTATCTGGTAATTCAACAGGACTAGAGTTATATTATTTATCTGGTTCAACAGGACTATAGTTATATTATTTATCTGGTAATTCAACAGGACTAGAGCTATATTATTTATCTGGTTCAACAGGACTAGAGTTATATTATTTATCTGGTAGTTCAACAGGACGAGAGTTATATAATTTATCTGGAAATTCAACATGACTATAGTTATGTTATTTATCTGGTAATTCAACAGGACTAGAGATATATTATTTATCTGGTTCAATATGACTAGAGTTATGTTATTTATCTGGTATTTCAACAGGACTAGAGTTATATTATTTATCTGGCTCAACAGGACTGGAGTTATATTATTTATCTGGTAATTCAACAGGACGAGAGTTACATTATTTATCTGGTAATTCAACAAAACTATTGTTATAGTGTTTATATGGTAATTCAACAGGACTAGAGTAATATTATTTTTCTGGTTCAACAGGAATAGTGCTATATTATTTATCTGGTAATTCAACAGGACTAGAGCTATATTATTTATCTGGTTCAACAGGACTAGGGTTATATTATTTATCTGGAAACTCAATAAGACAATAGTTATGTTATTTATCTGGTAATTCAACAGGACGAGAGTTATATTATTTATCTGGAAACTCAATAAGACAATAGTTATGTTATTTATCTGGTAATTCAACAGGACTAGAGATATATTATTTATCTGGTTCAATATGACTAGAGTTATGTTATTTATCTGGTATTTCAACAGGACTAGATTTATATTATTTTTCTGGTTCAACAGGATTATCGTTATTTATTTATCTGGTAATTCAACAGGACTATAGTTATATTATTTATCTGGTAATTCAACAGGACTAGATTTATATTATTTATCTGGTTCAACAGGACTAGAGTTATATTATTTATCTGGTAATTCAACAAGACTAGAGTTATATTATTTATCTGGTAATTCAACAGGACTAGAGTTATATTATTTGTCTGCTTCAACAGGACTAGCGTTATATTATTAATCTGGTAATTCAACAGGACTATATATATATTTTTTAGCTGGTAATTCAACAGGACTATATATATATTATTTATCTGGTAATTCAACAGGACTAGAGTTATATTATTTTTCTGGTTCAATAGGATTATCGTTATATTATTTATCTGGTAATTCCAGAGGACTAGAGTTATATTATTTTTCTGGTTAAACAGGACTAACGTTATATTATTTATCTAGTTCAACAGGACTATAGTTATATTATTCACCTGGTTCAACAGGACTAAAGCTATATTATTTATCTGGTTAAACAGGACTAGAGTTATATTATTTATCTTGTTCAACAGGACTAGAGTTATATTATTTATCTGGTAATTCAACAGGACGAGAGTTATATTATTTATCTGGAAATTCAACAAGACCATAGTTATGTTATTTATCTGGTAATTCAACAGGACTAGAGTTATATTATTTATCTGGTAATTCAACAGAACGAGAGTTATATTATTTATCTGGAAATTCAACAAGATTATAGTTATGTTATTTATCTGGTAATTCAACAGGACTAGAGATATATTATGTATCTGATAATTCAACAGAACGAGAGTTATATTATTTATCTGGTAATTCAACAGGACTAGATTTATATTATTTATCTGGTTCAACAGGACTAGAGTTATATTATTTATCTGGTAATTCAACAAGACTAGAGTTATATTATTTATCTGGTAATTCAACAGGACTAGAGTTATATTATTTGTCTGCTTCAACAGGACTAGCGCTATATTATTAATCTGGTAATTCAACAGGACTATATATATATTATTTATCTGGTAATTCCAGAGGACTAGAGTTATATTATTGTTCTGGTTCAACAGGACAAGCGTTATACTATTTATCTGTTAATTCAACAGGACTAGAGTTATATTATTAGTGGACTAAATGTGTCAGCCTTTTTTCCACCAATTCCTGATCGATGAAAATGAACGCCTATTGATCGGACGTGTTCCTTCACACTGATCATGCTAAAATTGAAGCATAACAAATATGTAGAAGTGGTTATTTTCGAGTGAGTGAACTACACACCTCTGATTTATGAAAATAGAACATTTTAAATACACATCTGGTGTTTCGCTGAAGATCCCAAACATTGACAACCCAACAATATTAGTGAAAAATCATTGGATAAAGATATAACATAAAGCACAGCCATTCAATTTTCCGATAGTCAACTTCCCACCATTTATCAGTAACAAGATTCCAGCAACACCGGCGCATTGAGTTTAAATTATACAGATATTATGTAGGGCTTGTGAGCAGTGCAGTGAATTTCATGTCAGAACGCAGCTGATGTCGCAACCGCTAGTCAAGCAAGAATGCTTAGTCATAGGCTGAAGTATTCCCAATACATATTCATCACGAACAGGTAACGTTCTGAACTTTCATTTTTTCAATTGATATTTTTTGCTTGACGTTTTTTTTTTCTTTCATGACTTTTACCAGGTTATGCTATGAACTACATGAATTGTTTCCCATGTTGGAGAACCTAGGTGAGCGCGGCTGTTTGTTAAACAGGTCCACTAATATCACATCTCACCTCACATCTACATAAGAATAATATGACTTATATATTGTACATTTATAATAACATTATGAAATGAGAAGTCTACATGGATAGTCTATCAATAGTATACTAATATTTAACATTAACATTATGAAATGTATAATCTATCAATATTGTACTAATATTTAACATTAACATTATGACATGTGTATAATCTATCAATATTGTACTAATATTTAACATTAACATTATGACATGTGTATAATCTATCAATATTGTACTAATATTTAACATTAACATTATGAAATGTGCATAGTCTATCCATATTCAACTAATATTTAACATTAACATTATGACATGTACATTATTTGTCATTAGAAAGAATAAGGGTGTTACCTTGGATCAAATGAGTGGACTTCACAGTTTAATCTAGCCATTGTATCATCAAAACTCCAATCATAGCTAATCCTGCATTTGATACGCTATATATCAGCATTAGACAAACTGTATATAATATGTTAGTTACCAATATTAGACAAACTGTACATAATACGTTTGTTATCAACATTATACAAACTGTACATAATACGTTAATTATCGGCATTAGACAAACTGTACATAATACGTTCGTTATCAGCATTAGACAAACTGTTTATTAAATTATTAACTGCTAGCAGGTACATGTAACATTAACATTGTATGATTATTGACTGCTAGCAGGTACATGTAGCATTAACATTTTATAATTATTAACTGCTAGCAGGTACATGTAACATTAACATTTTATAATTATTAACTGCTAGCAGGTACATGTAACATTAACATTATATAATCATTAACTGCTAGCAGGTACATGTAACACTAACATTATATAATTATTAACTGCTAGCAGGTACATGTATCATTAACATTTTATAATTATTTACTACTAGCAGGTACATGTATCATTAACATTTTATAATTATTTACTACTAGCAGGTACATGCAACATTAACATTATATAATTATTAACTGCTAGCAGGTACATGTAGCATTAACATTTTATTCTTATGGAATTATGAACTAGAACATATTGATGACTTTATTTTCGATGTTTGACAAACTAAGTTTATTCGTGACCGAAAAGTATATAGACAACCAATGTATGTGAAACTGATCAGTATGTGATGAGGAACGCTAGGACACGGAAGAAGAGTTTGAAGATACCAAAGGGGTAATCAGAATTCGTATATCGAAGAACAGACAACACAATGGCCAACAGAAAAAGTACAAAAGGACAAAAAACGATCTACAAAACATACACGTAAAACTTAGAATCGAGTAACACGAACCCCACGAAAAACCGGGGGTGAACTCAAGTGCTTCAGAAGGGTATGCAGTTCCTGCTCCATTAGTGACGCCAGTCGTGCTATTCTAATTACACACCCGGTGATAGGTCATGCATGAGGAAGGATTGGGAAGTGCATACGAGAAGTGGAGCACATCCGTGGTCACTTGTTACACATATATACCATAGCGATCAGCCAAGTCATGGTGGCGACCGCAATGACTTAAGCTTAACTAAGAGGAACCCATAATTCAGTAGCTTCCTTGGTAGCAGCAATCCCTTATAATGGAAGTCCTAATTACGGGTCTTCGTGATTTTAGTTCCGGGTTGTGGTAGTTACACTAGTACTATATATTATATATTTAATATTACCCAAATGAGTAAACCAGACATCGTTTGTTGATGATGAAAGGTAGTGTGTTACAATCATATTTGTCTTCATGTCCTCTTGGCTTTGTGTTCTCACATACATATTCTTCAAGGTCCTAATTCACTGGAAATTAAGCAAATAAATAAACATATAATCCGCATTAATATGTAACTATATAACAAGGAAAAGTGATGTAGTCTATTAGAACATATTGTCTTGTACAAGCTTGGCATATCTGCTAAAGTTCATGGATTGGTCGATTTTATAATCGTAATTTGCATAATAATATCATGGAATTTTATTTATATCGGTTTGTACTATCACCTTAAGATAGATGTCACATGGATGGTGTAGTGGAAAACAATTGTATGATGTTACAGCATGGAGATGGAATGTTGTATTAAGACAATTACTAAAAACAATGTCTTGTACTATCCCAATGAGATAGATGTCACATGGATGGTGTAATGGAAAGCAAATGTATGATGCTACAGCATGGAGTTGGAATGTTGTATTAAGACAACATAAACATGCATGTCTCATGTTAACGCATGTGGATAACAGTACGCATGGACATTATAGTTAAACATACATATTGGATGTTAACGCATGTTCATAGAAAGTAATTAAACCCAGCAGGCACACATACGTTGATTCAACGTTTAATCAACATTGAATCAGATCAATATAAAGGCATTTGTTCATTATTTACACCCATTTAAAAGTGTTTTCTTTCTTGCATAGCGCAATATAAAATAGCATTGGGGCTATACATCTCTGAAAAGCCTTTCTTAAAATAATTTTTATATTGTGATATGGAACGAAATGGTTTGTAGAACATTTATGGTTGTTTTTATATAATGTATTGATTTCTAAATTCATGTATTTCACACACTGTGGAGCATATGTTACATGATATTCACATATAAATGTCAACAGAGAGTTACTTTTACATTGCCTTCTAAAGATGGCCATTTGATGTCTTCCACCAAACTGCATGATGTACTTTTTCTGCAAAAAAATTAAAAAAAATCAATAAAAGAACAATCAAGCAATCACACAATAAAAAATGATCAAATTAAATAAACTAAAACAAGCTGTAAGTTGTAGCTAACTGTATACATTAATATTCTCCAAAATGAACTCGAACTCCGCAGGATACTATCTGCTAATAAAACTTTTGCAATCACAACAATTATCTGGGTTGGTCAGTAATTGCAAGCAAACAAACTTTTAGTTTTGGTCTTTTTTTTTTTATTTCAATTGGCTTAGTGATTTCTAGCAAGAACATTTTTAGAAATTAAGCCAATGAAAATGCACTATGGACCCTGGCAGCTATGTTGGATTTCAGATCAATGCCAATAAACTCAAATCTGTTAGAGAACCATCCAATGAACATTTTTGGCAAGCTTGGTTTAAATCTGTTCAATGGTTTCAGAGAAGAAGAATTAAATGTGAAAAACTAACGGACGGACGACGACGTACGACGACGACGGACGGACGATGGACGCCTAGCCATGACAAAAACTCACATGGCCTATGACCAGGTGAGCAAATAATAAGTGCACCGTTGTTTTTCAATACAGCAATATTCAGTAGTTTCGAATCGCATGGATCATGAAAGAAAGTCTCTAAACTCTGGCTTACAATGTCACACACGTAGGTTGTGTCTTCTCTCTTTTCTCTAATGAAAACACATTTCCCATTATTTCAAAAGAAAGCAATTGTCCTTGTTCTTCTTAGAAAAATACATTTTGATTTTTCCATTTCTACAATTCTTTTTGCAACCTGAGAAATTGGGTTTTGAGCTTTCTTAACATGTTTCCTTATCCCACGTAAATGGTTTTCAAACTGGAAAGCAATTATTCCATTTAGGAAACTTCCTTAATGTTCCACGTCGTCGGCTATATGAATTAATACATGAACATTATACGACACAAATATATCTCCATACACTCGGGGAGAATGTTTCATGAAATATATCAAAAGTTCTCTAGCATATTCTAAATGCGAATTTCGAAAATTGTAATCTGGATTAAGAAGAACAGACAAAGCAACTGTCAGTGTTAACACAATGTTTATACAATCTTTCTGGAACAACAGAGAGCATTACAAAAGAAACTGTCTAAATTATGTTGCTTTCCAGTTATCTATATACTAAAGAGTACGAGGCTGCCCTGCAAACTTCCTCGGCAGTTTTCTGTTGCGAGAAAAAAAATGTACCTGATAATATTTGGAATTGTTGATGAGATAATATACACTCCCTTGGCCTCTGTTTTATAAAGACCAGAATGCGCTTAGCTACACCTAAGCAAACGAGATGCATATAATCCAATGGAAATGACATTATACAAGATAATCAAAAATGAACTAAAGGTGACTTTGTTAATTGATGATCTTTATATTCAACATTTTTGAAGGATTGTTCAGTTCTCAAAGCTGGCAGATTATCATCAATGCAATAGACAACTCGACCTTTATGGTATATTCCTTTAATAATACATCGCTCACATGAAAAAGAAGCATTGTGGGACTTGGTGCACTTCACAAATGGCTTAGCTGATGCATCACATACAAAAGCATGAACAGTTACTCTTAATAAACCAATTTCATCATTAAAATTAATTCCATTTTGTTGCAAGTTCACTAATTCTGAGACATAATCGAATTGATATTCCTGTACAGAATTTGGTTTGGCATCACCACAAGATACAGCGAAAACAAATGGTTCAAATTGTCTCACGCTGCATAATATTGGCCAAAGCTGTATACATGATGATTTGAAAAGTGGAACTCCATCTATATTAATGCTTAATATAATGTCTTCATTCCTTATAAAATGATCTAAGTTTTGTGAGATAATTTTTAACAATCCACTTTCTAATCAAATGTATAAATAATCCCCACCATATTTTTAAATTGTGTGAATGGATCATGGGATTAGCAAAAGTGTTCGTGAGTCTCTTGGGAGACGACGCCTTTGTTTTCTTAAAATATCAAGTAAATCAGTCAGACAAGAACGAGTGCATTCATTATTAGCGGCCCATCCAGCTAACTCTGGAACATTTGCTTTATTATCATTCTCACTGTCTTCATCTGTGTCTGTGACATATGAATCATTAGATTCTGAAAAAAACTGTCATACATGCATTGATCCCCGTCAATATTTTGTAACTCGTAATCATTATCACTTCCAGAATAATGATCATCAAAATTACTGTCAACAGCATCATCATGACCAGAATTCTCCCTTGCATTACAGTTTTCTGTAGCATTCCCTTCTGCAGTTTCACTTGACTATGGAGAAAAATCCTTGTCACTATCACCGACTTGTGCCAAAGCATCAACTTCTGCATAATATCGCCTCCAATTTCTGATGTAATCCATCGATGATTGTCACACTTAATACATGTAGAAGTAATTTTTAATTAGAAAACCGAAAATTATGAATATCTGTTGAAGTGCGGCCCATCTAATTACTGGAAATGACCTGAAACAACCTGAAGCGACCAGAAACAATCAATAATTACCAAAAACGACCAAAACATAATTAGATTTAAAAAGAAGCAAGACATGATTATAATCTAACGATTATGAAGTCTCAAGTCTCTCAAACCGGCCACTGTCAACAGGTTTAACAAATAAATCAATAGTTACCTTTGAAATCGAACAATATTGAATTTGTGCGGTATTGTGACAGCCATTTTGAAAAGGGAGACCAGTAGAAATTTGTCGATGTCGGGAATCAATTAAGGTCATTATAATCTATTTACATATCAAATATCGTTGAAATCGAACATTGTTGAATTTGTGCAGTATTGTGGCGGCCATTTTGAAAATGGCGACCGCTAGAAATTGTTCAATCTCGGGAATCTTATCGAGACCTCATAATCTACCCACATATCAAATGTAGATGATATCGGTCATTGTTGAATTTTTGCGGTATTGTGGCGGTCATTTTGAAAATGGCGATCGCTGGAAATTGTTCAATGTCGGGAATCAATTCGGGACATCATTACCTACCAACTTATCAAATTTGATGATATCAGAAAATGTTGAATTGTTAACGCCCATATTATATACTATGACTTGGCAGCCATTTTTTAAATTTTGAAAACGCAGAATTCCTCCTCTAATGGTGACTTATCACTATGTCAAATGTTATGTCTCTATCATTATCTATTTAGAAGTTATCAACATTAATGTACTAAATTTCAACTTTCTCATAGGATTCTATAGTAACCCCCACCCCATTTGAACCCTTCAAAATATAACTTTAGCCCAATTTACCACAAAGCTGGAAACTTTACCACCAACTAGAATCATATATCTATAACTCCACCAAGTTTTATGAAATTCTGTCCAGTAGTTCCTGATATCTGCCGTGGACAAGTTCGTGTGCCAAAGAAAGAAAGGAGAAAGAGAAGAAAGATCATAATAATAATAATAATAAGAAACGGAGCAAAAGCAATAAGTCTCCCAATCTTTGTTTGGGAGACTTAATTACGAGATCAGTGCACTTTTTCTCCATAAATGACAATTTATTGAATTAATATATAAGTTTCCCTGGTATATCAAGAACTGAGCAAAAAGACTTATTCAGGATGAAATACTAGGTACGACCTACATGTATATGTGATCTTTGGTAAAACTGTAATACACATTTCCAGCAAATGTTGATAAAAAATAAAAATAAAAATAACAAAAACAAATGAAAGAACTGCGAGTTGTATCCATTTATTTCTACACAACTTATTTATTTATTTCATTATTCATCTAAATTTTAATTTTAGTATCTGTTTATTTATTTATCTATTGAAAAGGAAAATATAGGAATCATCCGAAAAAGATGATACTCTGACTATATCTTAGCGTTAAAATAATTCATTGCATATATTTCTTTATAAAGAATCGAATGAATTGAGTGGGACTTCTTCAGATAATCGATTATTTGAACACATCATGTTAATTGCTTCTTGATAATTTTGTAATACAGAGGTCAAATATTACAACAATTATATTGAAAGGTAGGTAAGCAAAAATGGCAGATTAAAGATAAAAGTATGTTTTTACTGAGGAACTGCATACAAAATGAATATGCTATCCATTATATTAAAGCGAGTCACAATGATTGTCAGTTTCTAATAACTGTATTTCGAGATTGAAAGATGCAGGAAATGACAATTTGTGTAGCAATAAGACAGTATTTTTCAAAAGTGTAAACTACTCTGGATTTTAATTAGCACGATATATCAACAACGCGAAAAAAAACGACATATCACACATATCTTTTTTCATAAATATTGTTTGCGTGAATAAGGAAGATTACTTGAATTTGTTTGCCGTTGGTATATCGTAATAACGGCTTAGTCATACATGTACATGTAGCGTCATACATGAATGAAAAGTGCGTCTAACCAGTTTACACATGTATTAACAACCCCCTCGAACCTCCCAAAAACAAAACAAAAAACTAAGAAAAAACAACTTGGTGTAATATCTCTTATAAGGAGTCGATGAGTGACTTCGGTCCAAATGTATGTAATGGAGCCTTTGACTAGCTTAGCATTTTTTCCCATTACATTTCACTAGCCGTCTCTTACAGTTCGCTATTAACCAAACATGGGGAAATAATGAATCAGGGGCCTTATATTTGAGCGATTTCTGTCCAAATGCAGCAAATGTAGCCTCTGACCCCGGGCACTTGACATGCTGAATATATTTACCTACGTATTTCATCAGTCATATCCTATCGTATCGAGTTATTTGGATAACAAGTTTCAAAGTCAACGGTCAAAGTGTCATTGTTCTTATAATAGTAGAGTAGTTAGTTATTCATTTTATTGCAGAGTCCATTTATACGTGCATTTTTCTATCAATGGCAAATTATTTAATTTATTATCAGAAGCATTTAATAAGTAAGTAAGTAAGTAAGTAAGTAAATAAATTGTACTTATAGTCGGTATATATATACGGGGCCGTAGCTATAATCCGACAGTCTGATAGTCCGACAGGCCGATAGTCCGACAGTCCGATAGTCCGACAAATGCTTTATTTCTTTGAAAATTAACACTATAGCATGTGTAATATGGGGCCAGAAACCGAAACGTTTACTCTCCAACACGGACTCCATAAAAACCTGGATCCAGTCATGATGAACCGGTAGTGTAAGTATCCCGTATATTTTTTAGTAGCGACTACTTCAGGCTTTATTCAAGTAACGTGTAGCTGATGTACTTTATACTCGTTTTTCATTCGCAAATTTCCATCCATCTTCGAGAAACCCCAGAATTATGTTCGTCCGTCCGCCATGCAAATAAGCAACCTCGCCTTAATCAAACTGATGAAAATACGTGCTTAATATGGCATACCGCTGTTCGTCCGTCCGTCCACCCCTCGTACGATAATATCTCTCACTTGTTCCCCCTTTTACTGATAGGTCACGTCGTGGCATACATTGTGTTGATAAAAGAGGGAGCAAGTGAGAAGTGTGATTTTAGACAGTTTGGAAGACGCCAGTTTTCATATGTAATATACAATTAATCGTTTATTAAATGTAGCATATTAATTGCTGTTCTTACGCCGAGCAACTGACATTCAATTGTCACAAAGGGGGGGGGGGGGGTATCATGGCACGACTTGATCCAGGTTTTTATGGAGTCCGTGTTGTTCATACATATGTTTTTTGAGTTCTTGTGTAGCCCTGCCAAATGTTTGTCTGTCTATGATGTCCTGTTTCCGATGTTCTGGACCTTTCTTTGGTGAGTAAACGTTTCGGTTTCTGGCCCCATATTACACATGTTATAGTGTTAACTTTCACAGAAATAAAGCATTTGTGGAACTATCGGACTGTCGGACTATTGGACCGTCGGACTATCGGACTGTCGGACTATCGGACTGTCGGACCCCTATATATACATAGACAACATATCAACATAAGCCCTAAAGTGCTGTTAAACCGACTATTAGATTTTTTCTATCTTTTTAGTGTTTTGTTCACTGCAGAAATGTCAAGTGAAAGGACGATTTAAATATCTACCTATTCTTCTTAGAACATTTAATTGCCTTGCAGCCTTCTTACATATATTAGAGATATGTGTATTAAAGTTAAGTTTAAAATCTATGGCAACACCTAGTAATTTTACTTCATCCTCACAAGATATATCGGTACCATTTAAGCTAAACGATATATTTTTATCATGCGTTTTTCTACAATCAGAGATGGCCTGAAATTGTTCAGATCTAGCATGCATTTTATTTGCAAAAAAACAATTAATCAGGGATTTACCGTCTTCCTCTAAAGTTTTATCAAATTTTGACAAAGTATTATCATCAGCGTAATTATACATAGAACAGGTTTTTTTTTTCAGAAAAGAACAGATCATTTATACAAGTTGTAAATAAGATAGGGACAAGTATTGAACCTTGAGGTATTGCTTTAAAAATTAGGAGCATATTAATACGATTCTGGTTAAGTTTTACACACTGTTTCCTGTTTGTAATATAACTATAAAGTAGGTCTAAAAATTACTTTGATAGACCATATATATTTAATTTCAAAAACAGCAAGTCATGAGGGAGGAAGTCAAAGTCCTTTGATTAGTCCATAATGATAGCTGCAAGGTATTCAGTGTTGTCCAATACATGTTTCCAATCCGCAATTACACGTGAAAGAGTAGATTGGCACCCGAAACTGGAACTAAAAGCTGCTAGAAATGGACTAAAAATATTTGCATGATCATTTACTAATTGTGCTTCAATAGCGTTTATAAAAAATTGTTATATAGCAGGTACGACACTTACTGGCCTATTGTTTCCCTTTTCTAAAACACTATTATTTTTATGAATAGGAGCGACCTGAGCTTCCTTAAGACGGACGGGGAAAGTTGATATTGATATTGATAAATTTACAATATCAGTCAGTGGTTTAACAATAATCTGTTTTGCAAAATGGAGTAGCTTAGGTAAATGCCATCTATACCTGTAGCCTTTTCTACATTTATTTTGTTAATACGATTTTCGACAAAGTCCGGATTTACTGAAGAAAAAGAGAAGCTGTTCTCGAGTAAGGTATGGATGGTTATTTCTTATCTCCAAAATACTAGGATGGTCTCCATCAACATTTATTTGGTTGTTTCCAATATTTTTAGCCACATTAACAAAGAAATTATTAAAAATTTCACAAACCTCATCTTGTTTTGTAATTATAACATAATTTTCTGATAAAACAGTATGTTTTTGGTTTAAATTACCTTTATTTGTCAGGAAAGGCTTAGCTGTTGGCCAGAAATATAATAGAAAACCGGTATAATCTTAGGTGAAGCAAATAAAAAAGAGCCACTATACTTGAGAGATAAAAAACACATTATCTAGTATAAAATTGTAGAAAACATTTAAATCGGATGAACCAAAATCATTCATATATCAATTTCGACAATTTTCTCCCAAATAATTACCACAAAATGAAAAACAAATTCAATAAACTAAGGGAAATAACTCTTGTCACTACAGAAGCTAAGTCATTCGATTTATGACTTCTGATTACCCATTTGGTGAGTGAGTGAGTGGTTGTTGGCTAACGCCAAATGAGCATTTGTTCAGCTATATCTTGGCAAGAACAAGTTATATTTCAATGAGATAATTACGATGATGATGCCCACTTTGGACCGCCGCCGAGTTAGATTTGTATAGTATTGAAACAATAATGTGTAGACATATCGCTGCACTTGAACACTTTTCTCCGTTTTCTTAATGCTGCGTGCTTAGAGGAGAAGCAGAATAGATAAAGTGCATTGTCATTGATTTGGGCCAAACAGGTCTCGAATCCACGATCTACCGCCCTCAATGCGAGCACGCTGACTATTACACCACCGATGCGGTTTTACCCTATTGCATTCCGGAACACCTGACTTCACCACTGGTTGTTAGTGGGGTTCGTGTTACTCGATCTTTAGTTTTATATGTATATTTTGTAGATCGTTGTTTGTTCTTTTGTACTTTTTCTGTTGGCCGTTGTGTTGTCTGTTACTCTTCGATATACGGATTTTGATTACCCTTTTGGTATCTTGAAGCTATTTTTATGACATATTGCAATCATTGTCATTGCAATACATTTAATTTGAAATTGCAATGCCTCTCCTTCAAAATGTATAGTCGTGGAACGGGGTAATGGTAAGCTTTCCCTCCTATTCAGTCATATCTTATATCTCCCCCTCCCTGTTTTCTGTCCACTTCTAGAGCGCCCCCTCCCCGCCACCCCCAAACAAAAAACTGTCCAGTGCACACCTATGCCTCTGTTAATTATTATGCTCATGTTGTCTGTTTATTGTTGTTCTTTCAAATTTGCTTTTTATTTTTTGTCTTTGTTGTTTTTTGTTGTTGCTAAGGAGACATTACGGTAGTTTATAATTAGGAATTAATTGACAACATGATAAGTAATGTGATTCTAACATGACTATTTTATCTTCCAGGACTTTTATGCATTTGGTTATCTATATTTGAAGCATTTCAGTTTGATCGTAAAATTGAAATGCATAGATGAACACTGCAACTCTGTATTTTACGCTTGGAGAAATCGACAGATCATTTGAACCAAATATACGCTTGCGCCACGAAAAAGGAATTGTGTATTGGCAAAAAAATACATTTGTGTCAAAATTAAATTAATGTATGCTATTTAAATATACTTCTATTTTATCATTTTGATTTTCAACTTCATGTCCATATGAAGCCAGAACCATAATTTATTGATTGATTGATATTTGGTTCTTTGCGCCACTTTCAGCAGTGGGCAAGCGACTACTAAGTTTGATGATCTGCGGCAGCGAGCCGAGTGCACCCTTTTTATAATTTACAAAGTCGTGCGCGAACCCACGCCGTATTGGTGATAGGCTTGTATGAGTTGTTAGGTAATCCAACTCCCTAACTCATTTATCCACCCGGGCCCTCCCAGAGTCATATGCTCCCCGATGAGGCAAATACATTAGACGCTATATCAATAAAAGTCCATACAGCCAACTGTTAGAAAATAGTATCTTTTGTAATTTATATTACACAAGACACTTGTTTCTTACCATTGATTGTATGGAGTTTAATATAATGTCCAGTTCATGATACATGATACGTGTAATGTAGATTATCATCTTCTTTGATGATAGTACTTGGGGCAGTTCAGTAATTATAATTGTTTGTATTTCTTTTTCGGGAATTGCGTTAATATTGTGTCACGACGGAGTTACATATGACCTGTACATTTGGTTACTCTGCATTAGCAACCCACTGATAAAATTGTTTACTATCAATGTGTGATTTATTCATGTAGCTGTACATTGATAGTAACCACTTGTATTCAATGGATTGCCCAGTGATACTAAGCTTTAGTGGCCAGGTCAATGGTGATTGAATAAAACAAACGCTGGGTAGTATAATAAGGGATGTCTAACACAACAACGGAGTAGCAATACCGTATGGTACAAGAAAAGGATAAAGTAAAATACAATATCTCAGTAGGAGACTCCAAATGGTGGCTATCATTGGTTACCTATAGGAGTAGGGATACCCCAAGGATCTGTTCGTATACTTTTCTTTTTAATTGATTTGTAAATGATCTAGTTATTAACATCATTACCCAGATCAGGATTGTTTTCACTGATACTAGTTCATACACAGTGATTAACAATCCTGAAGATTCCGCTTCTATTGTGAATAGTCACTAGTGATCTAAACTACATTCTGATTGATCCGTTAAATGACCCGTTAAATTCAACCATAAAATAAAACACACAAAGACACTCCAAATAAATGATTTTTATTTAAAATTACGGTGTTAAACTGTATGTTTATATAAGTTGTATGTAATTGTTTAATATACTGTTGACCTTTTGGTAGTTACAAGTATTATCATTGTTCAAAAACCAATGTCCAAATTGTTTGACTCTATTAATTTTTTTATCATTTCCAGAAACATAATCATTATGTATAACAAATGGATCTAACGTTATTTTTTTTTCTTTAGTCATAGTATACCAAACTCCATCTGTAAAGTAAGAATATGGCAGTACAAAATGTTTTAAACCAGCATACTCTTCACGAACTAGTTTTGACAAATACACCTGGTCATTTTCCCTTTCTGGTACCTCATCTTTATTAGAAAGGCCCTGTATATGTTCGGCTAGGTTGACCATTTGTTCCACTAGTTTATGTAGCACTTGTCTTGTAGTATTTGTAGGAAACATATATACAAATCCCCCATTGATACTGTTAGGTTCATAATAATTCCCTATAAATAACATGTCATATTGATCGTTATACGAATGTAACAGGGGGACGGGATTCTTTATCCATAAAAAGTCAAATTCAAATAAAAATGTTTCAAAGTCATGTTGTATGAGTAGATTTAATATTTGTGTTCTCCGTACTAGGAGTTTTAGATACCCTACATGGCTGAAATGTTGATCGTCGTCTACAGTCTGTTCAGCAGACAAGATTACAACGTGTGCATCTTTTGATGCCAATTCTAGCCTCTGCTTCGTGTTGGCATTAGTAGTAATTATCAAGACCTGTAAATATATTACAATTAATTAATATAATTATATCATTACATTGAAATGAATAACAAAAGCAAAAAATAGTTGACTTTCCATATATTTTAGAACGACAATAGAAAATGAGTAGACACGGAGTAAAATCTACACTTACAACACAAATAAACACGATCACTTACAACACAAATAAACACGATCACTTACAACACAAATATACACGATCACTTACAACACAAATTAACACGATCACTTATCTGTTTTGGATTGGTACAGGCGTTTTAATTAAATGCAAAAAAACAGACCACAGAAAAAGTATTGCATGACATTGGTTAATGAATAAAATAAGCTTAGTCCCGAAGGGATCATCCGCCCAGTGTTTTGAATTATATCTCTAAATTGACAGCAAGGTGACGGCTAAGAATGATTTTTTACGACAAAACATGTAGCAGCATCACCTACATAAGATTTTCGTGATAGAGGGTTGCTGCTAATAAGGACGCTACTTAGCCAAGGGTTCCTAGTGGCAAAGTTGAAGCCATCACGATTTGGTTAATCGCTACGAAATATATATGTCACAATTGACAACGGATATGTTCGTTTTGTGGTAACCAATCCGATTGAGTCCTCATTCATGACTTATCACCGGCTTCGTAACATGAGTAACACGACGGGTGTTATTAATGGAGCAACCATTACTTATCCTTCCGGACCACTTGAATGAATTCCCGGTTTGTAGTGGGGTTCATGTTGCTCGATATTTAACTTTCTGTGTATTTTCTGTCTTCCTTTGAAATGTGATTCCTGATTGCCCCTTTGATATCTTCAATCTTTTCTTATTAGATGTATTTGTTTTTCAAAATTACAGTTCCTAAGTAATGTATTTATCATAAAGAAATATGGTTCTCATCTCTCACACCTACGTGACATAAGCTGACTTAACATGTTCTGTCGAGGCTCTTTTTTCTTTTTTTCTTTTTCTTTTGATTGCTTGTTTTGTGTGACATAAGCTGATTTATCATGTTCTGTTGAGGCCTTTTTGTTTGTTTTTTTGGTTTGCTTTGTGTGACATAAGCTGTTTTAGCATGTTCTGTTGAGGCCTTTTTGTTTTTGTTTTCGTTGTTGTTGTTGCTACTATCATAATATTACATAATTTGATCTACCAATCTTTCGACTTTGACTTATTACAGCAACGCACAGTGTACGCTGTAATAGATATATCTATGTTTATTTTTATATATTTGCAGATTAATATAGATTCCTATATGGATCTACCTTCCACCATTTTGTCGATACATAAAATGCAATCATTCCGAAATGTAATTACATAATACCTGCGAATGAACACCTGTGGGCTCTGTATTGCATAGCCAGTTATATGCTAAGGGAAGGTAGGCGTCGTTGATAAGACTGACTAATATTGGCTTCTGTGTGATACTCTGAGCTATCCTCAGTATATGGGATACCTCGTCCTCTCTTAGCGGTAAAATAGGCAGTGGTTCATTTTTAAAAATATCTGTGCGAGTAACGTTGCTAGGTCTTTTTAATAGAAATATTACTGTAATTACTGCCACCAAGGACAAACGGATACTTCTACGATATATTAATCTCATTTTCATTCTGTGAAGCTACAACAAAAATAGCCGTTACATTTATTATTACACGAAACAAACAGTACACCGTAAGGTACAATTTTAGAATATTGCTCTCCAACACGATTTCCATATCAGACGATGATGGTGTCGTTTGACAGCAACACGACTGGTGTCACTAGTGGAGTGGGAACTGCTAACTATATCTCTAGTATTATTCTTAATCTTTGTTTGTTTGCATATGATTTTGTAGATTATTGAATGTATATTTGTTTCTTTCTTTTGGCCATTGCATTGTCTGTCCATCTTCAGCTTAGTCTGTCCATCTTCAGCTTACGGCTTCTGATTACCTTTTGGCATCTCCAAAGTTTTCTTGAAACACAACGAACTTTTAAATCGAAATCATTAATGCATCATGTTGCAGTTTACTTTCCTGAATGGGATTATAAATCAAAAGAATTTTTTTTTATAACACACTTGAAGGCAAATTACGTGAAGCTAATAACAATTTGTGTGTTAGGTCAATACCATTGTATCCAATATAATTGTAATAAAGTAATGACGTAATCATGGTCACAATTAAATATTTCATTATTTCATTGCATGTTTATCAAATGTTTAACCCTTCCACTGTTATTAAGTGCCTGTACCAAGTCAGTAAAGTGATATGCTATGTATATGTGCATTAGGGTGTACATATATCCATTTTTGTCTCGTTCTATGAATTTGTGATTGGGGTATGAGAACTGGTCCGACAGTGTGATATATTTTATTTTTTTCCAAGTCACATGTGATGATTGCTTTTTTTTAATCCTGCCATAATTTATCGAAGTGGCTGTACCAAGCCAGGAAAGTGAGCTGTCATGTATCTATGCACTAGGACTATGCATTTTCTTTTTCTACGACCGTGATATTTGAGCTTACAATTGTTCGGACAGTGTGGTATATTCTGTTTATCATTTAATGAATGAAGGAGACGAAGTTGAATTTGAATGTTGGTGTTTAACGCCACTTTCAGCAATATTTCACTATATCATGGCGACCAGTTTTAGTGGTGGAGGAAGCCGGAGAGAACCACCGATCCTGGGCAAGCAACTGGTAAACTTTATCACTTGCAGCTGCGAGTCGAGTGCATCCAATTTTTTAAATTACTAAGCTGGGCGCGAACCTACGCCGTATTGGTGATAGGCCTGAAGGAGACGAGCTTTGAATATAGCTACAATTACAAACACAATCTATATTTCACGTGTTCCAGCAGTTGTATTTATATATGTTTGCATAATTTATATATTTGTCAAATTATATTTCCTTCTTTTACGGATATTTGTGTTACTAGAATTGCCATTGTACTGATAAAAAAAAAGCATACCACGCATCCTTAATTAATTTGGGTAATTTTAATTGAAGTGCATGGTCCAAGCCAAGAAAAAGTGATAGGTCATGTATATGTGTAGTATGGATAGCGAATTTGTTTATTTTTACAATTTTTTCGATTGAATTTTTGAAACTGTTCCGACAGTGTGATATTTTTGTTGAGGCTTGGCATTTTTCCTAAATATGGGTAAGATTAAATCACGAGCGTCTGTTTTAACTTGTGGGGCAGGTGTGGGTCCATGATTCTAGATTTTTATTGAAATAGCTGTACCAGGCCAACAAAAAAGTTAGCAGTTATGTGTATATGTGTTAGGGGCTGTCGCTTTCCCTGTTTCTACGATTGTTCTATTCAATTGTGAGGCTGTTTCAACAGTGGTTTTTTTTTTAATAAATGCATTATTATCTACGCAAGGCGGACATGAATCATGGGTTTTGCTCTTTTGTTCAGTGAGTTGAGGTGATAGACTATTGTTCATTTTGTTGATTTTTTTTGAAATAGTTGACTCTCGCTGTTTAAACTTTGTTTGATAATAATGACCCAATCTATGCTACGATAGCATAAAAAGCAAATATTATCTGTACATGTACCGTTGATATCGGTTTATTTTTAGGCTATGTTTCATAGTTTTGCCGGTCCTGTGTTTGCCTGTTCGATTTCTGACAAAATTTCCATAAACTTTTCTTCGTGTTGTAAATTGTTATGGGAATTTAGATTAGTGGCTCCGATTGCTGATGGTGTTTTAAATCTATCGTTGTGGTCAGTTTATTGCTGAAGAAAACCGGACTACCCAGAAAAAACAACCGACATGTCCCAAGTGACTGAGAAATTTTATCAAATAATATTGCATCGAGTACACCTCGCCATGGGCTCAGTTCGAACTCAAAGCTTCAGTGGTAATAGGCACTGACTGCACGTGTAGTTGGATATCCAACTACAATACGATCACGACAACGACGGCGTCCTATGTTGGCCAATGGACTGTAGCATATATATATATAATATAGCAAACAAAAACATTATTATGATCTTACCGATCTATCAGTTTATATACGTATCAGACAGATTCCGTAATCGTTCCTTTCTATGTTTGCTCATTGTCTGTTATCACACACCGTCTTCCTAGTTTACTAACAGTTAATCAATCGTAGCTACTCTACCATTCTCGCTGCCCTTCCAATAATCTCGTAAGTAGATAGTAGAAATTCTTCTTAAATTGTTTGCCGGAAGCTAAGCCTCACACAAATATAGTCCACGAAAATCCTATATGAAAGACATACTAAGAAAGATTTAATCATGCAAAATAATTAAAATTTTACTTTTTTCCATGAAAATAATTGAAATATAGAAAATTGCTTAAAATATAGCTTCATCAAACTTTCATGTAATTGACATGTGGAAAGTAGTTATATTTATCTGCCACCTACTTACGAGGTTATATATATTATATACACCGTCTTCCTACTTTACTAACATTTAATATCTACATAAGATCGTTCATGCATAAAAAGTAGGAGATCTCGTCAACATTCATCTTTAACCTACCACGTTATGTCATATATTTCTATTCATGTCATATATATTTGAAAGTGAATATACTTACCTTTATAAAAGAAATGCGAATGATTTTATTGAAATCAAAACGACGAAAAACCGTCTTTTTGTTCTTGTGTGCAATTTCTTTTATTATTTGGAACACAAACAATGAAATATTACAAAGCGAAATGATATACAACGAATGCGGTGCACTGTGTGATAGTAATCCAGGATTTAATAAGGTGGCTATAGACTCTATACTAGAATCATGTGGAGAACTTTGCGACACAACACGAACGGGGTCACCTGGAATTTATTTTGACCATATACGAGCGTCAATTAATTGCAAAGCTCTTTTTAATAATTGTTTTATAGACTCGAGCCATAATCTTGTACACGCTCCAAGACATATTCCAAATGAGCTATGGAATTATTATACAATGGACAATCGCTTAAAGGTATATAGATATTATTTTGATGATATTTATTTTAGGAAAGTTTATAGTGTGCCCGTATGGTCTGTAGAACTTATCAATAATTTGATTTCGGAGGCGAAACGAGGAAATCTTGTCGGCAATTATGGAATATCAGCAACGAATGCACTTCGTCATGGCTTACAGTACACACCTGGTATACAACATGGGCGAGTATTAATAATCGGTTCAGAAACACCATGGGTGGAAGCATGTGTTCTGGAAGCTGGTGCTAAGAAAATTGTAACCGTAGAATATCAAGAAATAATCTCAGAGGATCCAAGAATAGAAACAATTAAACCTACGGATTTTAGAAAACGAGTACTAGACAATACATTAGGATTATTTGATGCTGTTGTAAGCTATAGCTCTGTGGAACATTCAGGACTGGGAAGATATGGCGATGCTTTAAATCCTTGGGGAGATATCATTGCTGTTGCTAAAGCTTGGTGTGTTACAAAAGTAAATGGGTCATTAACACTGGCAGTGATGTTTAATGAAAATAAAGACTACATTAGATTTAATGCTGACAGATTTTATGGTAAAATAAGATATCCATATCTGACAAGTAACTGGAGACAGTTTTATAGAGGTGGCGGGTCACAGAAAATTCATATATTTACAAAACAGAATAAATAATTGAGCAAAGACTATCTATTTATTTTATTTTACAACATAAATACACCTTGGAGAAAAACAAAGAGGCAATCAAGAAAGGCCGATCCAGAGACATGGGTAACATTTGAAACAAGACAGAGGACGAAGACAAAAACAAGCACAACAAAGCACAAAAAAAAACAAAAAAAACCCAGAAACAATACAAAGGCAAAAATCAAAAACAAGACAAAAGAAAACAAATATTAAACAGAAAACGCAACATAAGACCGAAAACTAAACAGATACACAATGGATCCCACTAATTAAAACAGGGATGCACCGAGGTGCTAACAAAATGTGAGCAATCATTATTTCTATCAAAGAAGAGTTTGAAGATATCAAAGAGGAAATCAATACCCATAAATCGAAGAAGAACAGACAACACAATGGCCAAAGAAAAAACCACTAAAGGTCAAACAACGATCTACAAACCATGCACATAAAACTAAAGATCGAGTAAAACTATAAGACACCCAACGTTTTCCTCATATAGTCTTGTCATGTAAAAGTATTGTCAGTGACAAAGGAAAGAAAGCATTTACTTGGAATGGGTCAGATCCTTTGTCATCTGAGGAATAGATATTTCGTAACGGTCAACCAGTTCGTGATGACTATCCTAGATTGATCGAGAAGATGACATCTACCAAGGAGCAACAAAGCCTTGCTTCAGTAGTTTTACTGGCAGCAGTTGAGCTCTATAGACTCATGGTATATACACGATATACATAGTGTACATACCTATACAGTGTATTGCATTTTACTGCAATCTGGGTGGTTAATCTAAGCATAACAACGACTTTACATTTCAACAGATTATATCTCATTTAAAAATGTATTAATATTAATGGAGAAAGTGATTAATGAATCTACTCTCTTATTTAGCTGTACCTAAGATTTGTTCCACGTTTCTCTCCTCAGTCATGGGTATTCATGGGCTATGTTGGATATTCTGACTATGCGTGTATTCCAAAGAAAAAACAACAGCAACACAAACAAAAAACAAAACAAAACAAAACAAAGTAAAGAAAACAAAAACAAAGCAAAAATAAACAAACAAAGAAACAAACAAAAAAGCAGACAACAATTAAGCACCATTTGATTTATTTCATAAATATCTTTTTCAAACGTTCCTTTTGCTAAACATGCGATTGCTGTAAAGAATATATGTACACATAAGCTTTTATCAACACGCCATCGATCGATAAAGTCGTGTTCAAATAAAACCGGCTTGTAATTGGTGCCATACCTAATTACACAAAGTGTTTTAGCAAGTTGAAGTTGCATACGTTTTCGTATGGCGTGGAAGAGCAAAGAGGTACATCATTTTGTAATTGATCGTTTTATGCAGTGTTTGTAAGCGACTGGAATGGTTGATTAACATCCGCGATCTAACAGGCCCTGCAAAGCTACATATATATGTTAATATCCCGGTGTGCCAGGAGAAATAGTTTTGCTACATTACTTCATATTCGAGATGGATTGCATTTTGGGAATGTGTATCTTTAAGAACTATCAGCAGACGGCTCCATAAACACGACCTGCGCGCCAGACGATTCACAAAACGGCCACTATTGTCATTACGTCATAGGCAGGCTGGATGATATTGATCACGTGACCATCTCCGTTGGAATATTCGTGATTGGAAACGAGTCAGTTGGTCAGACGAAAGTCGATTATTATTCTGCCCTGTGGATGGCCGCGTTCGGGTTTTGCGGCATAGAAATATTGCATTACAGGAATATGATTAGTAAAGCAGCGTTCGATGGTGGTAGTGTAACTGTCGGAGTTGCTGTTCTTTTGATTGTTAATTATACTTACATGTCCTATAACATAACCTCAATGGCGTTTCATATCGTGACACCATGATTAACGCACACGTTGTAGCCCATTTTGATAATCATCCATTGGCTGATACGACGATCTTAACACCAGACCACCCAGAGCTCGCACTGTAAGAACGTTCAGATAGCAATAGGCGATTGACACATTTCAGTCGTCTGCAATTACATGAATCGGTCACACATGGGACTTTATTTACCGTATTATGTACCAGCGTAATCCACAATGTTAAATATTGCTGTATTACCTAATGCAATTCTGGAAGAATGACGAAGATTTTCGCAAGAAAGGCTTCGTCGGAATGTTTGTGGAATGAATAGGCGAATGCGGGGGCGGCAGAGTAAGCGTGGTGGTTATATGTGCGTGATCAGGATTCTCCAAACATTTATTCAAATATTCTGAAAACATTCTAACTCTTTTGTTTAAAAACCATAACTAAATAAAACTGATGTTTTAAAATGTCCGTGTTATCTCCCTTTTCCACTTGTAATAACCAACATGTTGATTTCACATACGACTCAAATTATAGATCGTGATCAAATCCAAAATGAAAAAGAACATTTCAGATTCGATTTCGTTCATCTTTAAAAAGGAAAAAAAGAGGAAAAAAAAATACTGATTTGGTCCTAACTTCTGTCAAAGTGTATATTTAAAATTATATGTTTTGTATATTTTCTTTTGGGTTACATTGACATCTAATTACATCCCGATTGGGGTCATGTCCGGTTCATATTTTCAAGCAGTAATCGGCGATAAGCCAACACTTAACACCGAGTAGACAGAAAGAGCTGTTGCTGGATTGAAATACAATCTCTGATTGCCCCTCTAATATTGTCAAATTGTTCTTACGGAATGAACTACAATAATGATGTTTATTTCATTATGTTTTTAATCTGCATATATCGTTGTAATATATGATGCAGGGAAATATACAGAGATGTATTTCAACAACGCGTTAAGCACGTTGATCAGCTGGAATTAAGTGTTATTATGACAGGGGGTGGCTTAATAGCTTTCTTAGGCTAATGTGAAACGTGTTATTATGATAGGGGTATGGCTTAATAGTTGTATTAGGCTAATGTGAAAAGTGTTATTATGACAATGAACAGTTTTATTATGACAATGTCATAAACACGCAACAATTTATTTCAACCCATTTATTATGACAAAAAATAACCCAAAATCAAAACATATACGTTATTTGACTTACAATTAATTGTTTAATTATACTATGTGCGTGCATTATGTATATACATCTAGAACGGAATATGTCATACTGACATCGTGATTCCCAAATAGATCGCATGTATTCTATAGTGACATGATGACACAACACAAAATGTTCATTCTTAAAATTACAAGATAATGTGACTCATAGTCTCTGTATGAAAAAATCCAAAGAGGTTTAAAAACGTATAATCAAGTTCCTTCACACACAATCTAATATAAACATCTTCAATGCGGAATAAAGGTATGTTGCTGTTTACCTGTAAAATGCGTTTTAGAGTATGCATACTGGTGATATAGCCGAAGTCATTACATATCCCAGGGTAGTTATCGAATGGATATTCCTGTGGTGATACATAAGATTTAGACGACGAATTAGTGTCACGTTTTGATTCTAAGCTACATATTCCAGCCACTGACTTTAGTAATGCTGCTTGGTTTGCATACACTGTTCTCAGTAGTCCCTTTATATTTACATACACGTCGTCATCTGTTTTTAAGATAAAGCTGGCGTTGCTACAATATTGTGATGCCCATTTATATCCCATTATGGCTTTGTATGTTACGTTTCTATATGTATCGTAAAGACTAAACTGAATAATATCACCATATTCTAAATGTTCACGATGTAGTTGTTTGTCCACTGAAGTGTTCGTACTTTGTCCAAAGAGGAAAACATATTGTACCCACAATGATTTATCATACGTAGGACTCAGCCATGTTTCTCGGATAGTACGTCTAGCCAGGAAATTGTAATTGACAGAAAGTATTAAAATTAACATTTTGATATCTGTTACATGTGTATTTTTATTACATATAAAAAATGTTATTGAGAATGCTATCTGATTCAATGGATAAACACTGATCACATTTCAATGGTCGATTCCTCTGTTATGACGTGGATCTCCCATCATCCATTATATCTGTCTTAGCGCCACGGAAAACAACAGACAGAGATACATATATGACAACAAACAGTAGAAGATATCTTGATAGTATTGTAACGACGTTCTTTGTCAGTGCATATGATCTTGTAGCTTGCCACCGATGTGGACAAAAACGAAAATGTATGTGATACATCTGTCAGATATTGTATCTACAAAGTGCATATTACCGATGCAATGTTACCCAAAATGTAGCTTACAAATGCATGGCCCCTGGTTGTTCTGGATTGATACAGGAACTTCAATAACACATGTCTGAGCTAAAGTAGTGCCAGGAGCCAAGTCCTCACCCATTACTAAAACGATGAGGTCATGCAAGTGCTTTCCACGTGTGAGTAAAATGTCAACCCTCACATATATCCAGGTGAATTGTGTTGTTATAAAAATTGCTCTAATCTTGAACATTACACTAATTATATTACGTAATCTTGTGACAAAGAACATGTCATATACATATATGACATTGGCTATTCTGTTTAGACACTATGATGTTCTTACTCCCAAGCACTTTGAGCGTACTCTAGAAACGTACCCTTGGTATTAAATTATATATATATATATATGCGTTCTTATTACAGATTTCATTAAAGAAACTGATTGACAACCTGACTAAAGGATCTGACTTGCTACCTTATATGACTTTGTTTTTTGCTTGTTTGTTGTGAAGTCATTTTATCTGACGCTGGGTTAATTGGAAATCATGTTATTCAAATATCGTATGATGGTCCATAGACGGTGATGAACAAGAAGTAGTTTTGGGCATGAACAGGATAGTCAAAATCTGCTAAGCTTGCGGGAGGAGAGCCATAGTTTTATTAATAACTACATTCATTATGCAATGTTTTTTTTTACTGAATCTTTAACTGGTAATAAAAACACATATATCTAGTTTAGTACATACGAATCGTTTCTGAGTATGCTCTCAGATATGTGAATATTATATTGTTTATTACATAGATCATTAAGTTGAAAGTTTTACGGTCGCAACCATAACTTGGAAAAACGATACGGGATATATGTGTCACAAATTACCATGGATATGCTCCACTTGTGGTAAGCACATTCCGATCCATTCATCATTCATGCATCCATGACTCATCACCAGGTTTGTAACTACAGTGACACGACCGATGCCACTAGTTGAGCAGGACCTGCCTACCCTTCCGTGGCATCTGCATTTTCACCGATGAAATACCGCTTTTTCACAAATGTATTAAGTCCATAGTTCATGTACAAGCCAAAAAATAACTTTAAAAATAACACTCATGCCATTTTGATAATTCCTGTTCCTCCTGGTACGCTAGTGTATCTCAAGCTTTAGAAAACGAATAACTGAGGACACACAACACAGTTCGTTTTATTAAAATCATAGGTCCAGAAACAAGCATAACATAAACAGAACTATCTACTTTAGGATTTTTGAATCTTGAAAATAAAATGGAACAGATTCGTCTGAATTATGCTCACACGATCTTTAATAATACATATCCCTCTTATATTCGGAAATTAATTTTATGAAAAATAAAAACGAACTAACGAAGTACATAATGAAGTTTATTCCAGACACGCGTCGTGCGCACTAATTTTGACATCTACTTTTTTTCTGATCAAAAACACAATACAAGATGAAGTCATCTTAACTACGCTACGTCTAAGATTAAAGGCATCAACATTATCAATCCTTTTTAATGGCATTACTCTGAGTGTATTTTGGTCTCTAGAGTTCTTCAGAATCCACATATGATTCACACCGCCCCCCCTATTAGCTAGTTTCACAATAAATCTGAAGCCTAGTTTTGACCGCCAAAAGAATACATGAAAATAATCTGGAAAGAAGTTTCGTGGAACATTTGGCAAACCCAGCAACATAGCGCTGTTTAAAAGGACAATTGTGTCGTTTAGAGGTCCAATTGAGTGATGATAGATCCAGTTTTTCATCTTTAGTTGAAATTCCGAGGAACATAAAACCGCATATGCTTGTCCAGGATTTAGATGTTAGATGCTCGATGTTAGATGAACGGAGTTAGATGTTCGGTGTTAGGTGTTCGATGTTAGATACGCAGTGTTAGATGCTCGGTACAATGATATGCAAACAGCTGATGATGTTCTTTACTAAAATATATTTTGTTTCAAGTGTGGAATTACATATTACATTTTACATCACGTGTGTAATTACATATTACATTTTGTGTCACGTGTGTAATTACATATTACATTTTGTATCACGTGTGTAATTAGATATTACATTTTATGTCACGTGTGTAATTACATATTACATTTTGTGTCACGTGTGTAATTACATATTACATTTTCCATCACGTGTGTAATTACATATTACATTTTGTATCACGTGTGTAATTAGATATTACATTTTATGTCACGTGTGTAATTACATATTACATTTTGTGTCACGTGTGTAATTACATATTACATTTTCCATCACGTGTGTAATTACATATTACATGTTGTATCAACTATGTAATATTATATTTGTATCACGTGTGTAATTGCATATTACATTTTACGTCACGTGTGTAATTACATATTACATTTTATGTCACGTGTGTAATTACATATTACATTTTGTGTCACGTGTGTAATTACATATTACATTTTGCATCACGTGTGTAATTACAGATTACATGTTGTATCAACTATGTAATTACATATTATATTTGTATCAAGTGTGTATTTACATATTACATTTTGTGTCACGTATGTAATTACATATTACATTTTGTGTCACGTGTGTAATTACATATTATATTTTATATCACGTATGTAATTACATATTACATTTGGTGTCATGTGTGTAATTGCATATTGCATTTTGTATCACGTGTGTAATTACATATTACATTTTGTATCACGTGTGTAATTACATATTACATTTTGTGTCACGTGTGTAATTACATAATACATTTTGTGTCACTTGTGTAATTACATATTACATTGTGTGTCACGTGTGTAATTACATATTACATTTTGTGTCACGTGTGTAATTACATATTACATTTTGTATCACGTGTGTAATTACATATTAAATTTTGTGTCACGTGTGTAATTGCATATTACATTTTTTGTCACGTGTGTAATTACAAATTACATTTTATGTCACGTGTGTAAATGCATATTACATTTTGTATCACGTGTGTAATTACATATTACATCTTGTATCAAGTGTGTGAATACATATTACATTTTGTGTCAACTGTGTAATTGCAAATTACATTTTGTATCACGTGTGTAATTACATATTACATTTTGTGTCACGTGTGGAATTACATTTTACATTTTGTGTCACGCGTGCAATTACATATTACATTTTATGTCACGTGTACATTTACATATTACATTTTGTGTCTCGTGTGCAATTACATATTACATTTTTTATCATGTGTGTAATTACATATTACATTTTGTGTCACGGGTGTAATTACATATTATATTTTGTGTCACGTGTGTAATTACATATTACATTTTGCATCACGTGTGTAATTACATATTACATGTTGTGTCACGTGTGTAATTACATATTACATTGTATGTCACGTGTGTAATTACATATTACATTTTGCATCACGTGTGTAATTACTTATTACATTTTGTATCACGTGTGTAATTACATATTACATTTTGTGTCACGTGTGTAATTACATATTACATTTTGCATCACGTGTGTAATTACATATTACATTTTGAGAGGATGTTTCTGAATCATCTCATCGAAGGGTGAAGCACTGAGATGAGAGATGACTGAAAAACGTCTTCGAGTTTGAGAAAACATCTTTAATAATTTTATCGCTATGATAGTATGTTTTTCAAGGATTTGGTAATGCGACGTCAATATAACGTCATATTAGAAAACAGCAATATTACTAAGCGTCCTTGACAACGCTTAGCGCTTAGCAATAATTTGAATCTTCTCAGTGCTTACTTGATATGAAACATATTGGTTTTAAATATCCAAGTGAAAGTATACAAAATAACGATAATCAGTACTCTATAATTAATCCATATCTTTCAGTAGATAAAACCAGACTTCTAATAGAGAACTTTCTTTGAATCCATGTAAGCATAAAAACTGGTTTAATTTAGATTTCTCCTGAGTTTTTAGTGTAAATCTACTGTCGTCAATAAGTTTTATTCCTAAGAAATTTGCTATTATTCCAATATAAAGATCGTCTATACTTAGTTTTCGTACAAAAGGTATTGCATTTGAAATATTACGCACTACATCAAGCGTTGTTAAAATTGAGCCTCCTGATAAATAAGGTGGATACAACTCCCAGGGATATTCCTCTTTTGTTATATAGGATTTAGGATCGTCCATTGTTCTTACTGGTTTCCAACACTCAACAATTGGACCAAACATTGTACTATAAATATTATTACGTTGAAGAGAAGAAACAAACTGTAATGTTTCATCAATATTGACAAGATAATCGTCATCTACTAGTAAGATATATGTACAGTATATCCATGAGTCACCGATCCATTTATACGTCATAGACGTCTTAAACGTATTATTTCTGTACTCGTCTACGAATGAACCTTGCAGTATGTCTTTATATATAGAAGCTTCTTTCCTTATTTCCCTTTCAATATATCTGTGATATCCTAGTGAAAACAACACATGTATTTGGTTATTTTTCTTGCCTCCCCACGTTGATCTTATCGCATTTCTACATCCAAAGTTATTAGTTGCTGACTTTACCATTATCAACAATATGACATCATCTGGTAATTCTTTACTAGGAGAAATAAGTATATGAAACAGCGAAAATATCTCATTTATCACAGAATTTGATGTGCTTCCATAAGTTTCTATCTCCTGTATAATCCTGCTTACATTGGACAATGGATACGAGCTTAGAAATTTGCTATCATGTTGACACTCTATTAAGTTATCAGGTTTTTCCTTCTTACGAAATAAAATAAAGGCGAATAATATCATCAATACTAAAAATATTAGTTTTTTATGTAATTGTCCAAATCGTAATATCTTGGCCATCTTAAATTTGTTCTGTTTCAGGTTTACCTGTAAAATTATTAAAATAAAAACGTGTAATCACAACGAAAACAAATCTTATTTATAACCTAGAAAACCTTATACTTGTATCTTGATTGTAACAAAGTGGGTGTCGTGTAAGAAGTAGAAACTGCGTATCCGTCATGAGGATTTATACTTAATTCCTATTTATTTGATTAGATCCGTGTTGGTTACAATTTTATATATTTACATTGTTGTTGTTTTTGTCTGTCATCGTTCTGTGTCTTCCGACGATCCTATTTGTTTTTTTTGTCTGTCATCGTTTTGTGTCTTTCGACTGCTCATTGGTTTTTTTTTCTGTCATCGTTGTTTGTCTTGCGATTGTTCTTTTTTTTGTTTTGTCTGTCATCTTTGAGTGTCTTGCAACTGTCCATCATTTTGTTTCCATTTGATGCATTTGATTTATATCCAACATACAGGAAAGAGGGTGTCAATGACACTGCAGGGTATGCTATTCTTGGAAAAAAATAGACTTGGTTTGCTTATGTGTTGCTTAAAATTCAGCTGATAATAGTTCATGCTATTCTGCACAGGAACAAACTAACATGTGCAACTATTGGAACAGAGACTGCTTACACTTCCGGAACAACTGAATTCACCTCGTGATTAAGTGGGTTCGTGTTGCTCAAACATTAGTTTTCAGTTTAATGTAACCATTCTTTGTCTATTTGTGCCTTTTTTGTTTGGCCATTGTATATCCTGTTCTATGAATAGCGGCTTCTGGATACCTCTTTGGTATCTTGAAACGTTTTTGGGCAATCTAAAAACTGCAGAGTGAGTGAGAAATTTGACAATAAGAGCAATCAGGGCAACGACGTTTGACTGATAATGCTTCTTCAGAAGAAAACTTTGAATTTTCAGCCAATACCAAGATGACCTGTATATCATCCATCTAAATGTGATTATTACATCTTAGTCAAACCTGACCTATATGTCATCCATTTAAATGTGATTATTACATCTTGGGCAAACCTCACCTGTATATCATCCATTTAAATGTGATTATTATATTTTAGTCAAACCTGACCTGGACATCAATCAATTTAAATGTGATTACTACATCTTAGTCAAACCTGACCTGTATATCATCCATTTAAATGTGATTAGTATATCTTAGTCAAACCTGACCTGGACATCAATCAATTTAAATGTGATTTCTACATCTTAGTCAAACCTGACCTGTATATCATCCATTTAAATGTGATTATTATATCTTAGTCAAAACGAACATGAGAAACGTAGGATAACACCTAGAAACCAGGAAAAACGTTTTGTTATGCATACTTTAGGGGCACAATTCATGAACAATATAAAAAGTGGCATTACTCAACGTCAAGCTGGAACTGTATTTTATCTCACATTATATACGTTTCTTTGAAATTAACGAAAGTAGCCTGTCTGACGCAATGTATCTGATACAATATGTTGTATCACCCAAATGGCGCGACGTTAACTAATGTAAAATGCAGTTATATATGTTTCATAGTGGAACTGTTACCATAAAGTCGTATCTGTTGCTTTATATATTATTATCTGTATCTGTATGATAGTATTATCTTTAGACTGGCAAATTGTCTTCTCAGAACACGAACACTATAGACAGAGGGAACTGGAACAGTGAATGTAAGACAACTGCTGAAATAAGGACAACTTTGGCATATTCCATGATTACAATTACAATGAGATTTACCGTTTATCACAACTATACATACATATTATGGATTAATACGTTTTGACGTCTGTCATTGAAATATATTCGTCTTGTTTACTTTAAAATCTTCCATAGATTAAAATATGCGCATAACAAAAACAACGGATGACAACAATTAAAATTATATTTATTTGAGTCACATCGATCTTTCTTTTGGTAGGCATTTATATAATAAACTATTAAAGTAGTGATTCATGCATCGACTTACAGTGAACAATATTCAAGACCTACATTATTCACATTACACTTCAAACAGTTCAAATGGTATTGTTAATAATACAACAACATGTAAATGTTTTATTTCTGTTGTAATGTCTGGGTACATTGTATATCTAGAAACATAAAACAAACACAGAACCAGTTTTTAATATATTGACTTTTAAGAAAACACTATTTATTATTCAATTATGATTGCTCTATACTGCACTTCAAACAGCTCACATGATATTTAATAAATAAGGGTAATAACAAAATTACCGATCTCCGAACAATCTTACAAATGGAAAGTCAAAACTCATAAGTATGTAAACAGACAAAATCAGTCAACAACCGAAAACTGTGAAAACCGTAATGACCCTGACTTGGTACAGGCATTTCTAAAGAAATGGTGGGTTGAATTAAGAATTGTATGTATTTTTTTGTAGTTTTATTGGCGTGTAAAAGCGTGAACCAAAGCCCATTTTGTATAAAGCGCGACACATTTCTGTAATAACCTTAACCAGGTACGCTCAAGAGAAAGCCAAATAAGCTAAAAATCTTTGGACGCAAGTAAATCAAAAAGTAAACCAAAGCGCCTAAGCTAAACAGATTGACATTGGGAATTGCAAAACAAACCAACGATTATTCAATTAGTATTTGTTGGTTTTCCGCTAAGCATGCAGCATTAAGGAGAAAGATCAAAGATTGGTAGGCTCGGAATCGGGATAATATGTCCGAGTGGTGCGACATATCTATCCGCGGACTGTTGTTTCAGTGAGCTAGCATTATAGAAATTCAACTAAGCGTGTTGGTCTAGTACAAAGCGGACATCATTATTATTTCATTGATAATTAACTTGTTCCCAGCATGATATCTATAGCTGAACCATTGCTAAGTTGGTGTTAAACAACATATTTTAGAACTGTTCTGACGGTGTGGTATTTTATGTTTTCATGTATTTTATTACTTGTAGATACATGTTATTGCACTAAGCTATTGACTATTAAGTTCATACCATAAGTTTGTACTTGGATGAGTCATTGTAGCTCGTATTAGTTATCATTTCACTATTGATCTCGAGGTCTTGGTCAGTAAAACTAGATTAACACCGCCACCTTGTATTTAAGTGTCTGTGCCAATGTAGGGAATGAGCGGTCATATATTTGTGTGTAAGGTGTATTGATTTCGACTCTTCGATTTTGATATTTGATTTTGGAGCTACGACAGTTTGGTATGTTTTTTTTCATTGTATTAAAAAACAATATGACATTGTATGTTGAAAAATAAAAAATTTACTTTTAAATTGGAATATGTTTTTCATCCTGTAATCTTAAATTTCAAATACTTCAACCGAACCTTTTGATTATAAGTGTAACTGACCAATATTATAGCCGAAGCGTGTCTTTCACAAAAAATATAGATTATAACATGGCATTTATCCATATCGGCCCTGGTATCATCCCGAAACTCCCTTATCAACCCAAGGCGATATACGAGGGCTATTATGGATCGAGGAGTGATAACAGAGCCGATATGGAAAATGCCATCTTATAATCTGTTTATCACGTATTTAACCATGACTGAAATAAATTAAAGTCAGCAATATAATTCACCATATTTATCACAGCTATTAAACATCATTTTTCAATATAAATCAGAGGTCCAATTCTTATCATTTGTGCCAAAGAAATTATTTTTAGATTTCCCTGGATATTTGAGTATGGAAATAGTGCTATTCTGGAGTTGAGCATTATGGGAACCAAATCGATAACGGTTTGTTGAACATAGTTACTATTAGTAATCGTTGACTGGACAGTTTAATTACTAACGGACATTGGAGTAACTGTTCTATGTTCATAGTTCTCAAAATTCGACACGATGGTGTGAATATCAACATTCGCCATCACTAAGATATCTACTGAAGAAACTCGGATACATTTCAATGATTAAGTTCGTAATCCTGTTTGGATTTCGTGCGCGCTGAACAAATCTTCCAAGGTGAATGTTCGTCTCTTCGACTCCAATATCTTGGGGATTCCAGAATTCCAACACTGTTGATAGCAAATCATTGAATATTCTTATGTCACTCTCAATTTTACGTTGTGTATTGATATTCTTCATTTCTGCTGTATCTGTTTGTTGCATGCTTCCTCGTCTGTCGTGTTTCCTTACGTGTCAAAATGACGTCATCGACGCAGGGCAAGCTAACCGGTTATTTGCTCCGGGCACTGATATGGATCGGGCACTTTTTCGTGTATCACACATGCAAAAAGATACGTATTACGCTATTTACATATCATATGATGTTCGTGTCGTTTAGCAGAAACACGAGAAGGAACTTACCATTCCGGATCACCACTGGTTTTGTGTGGGGTTCGCGCTACTCGATGTTTACCTTTCTGTGTAGTGCTCTACAGATCATTGTTTGTTCCTTTGTTCTTCCTATGTTGGCCATTGTATAGTCTGTCACTTTTCGATTTACGGATTCTGATTACATCTTTGGTATCTTCAAACTTTTCTGATACATTGTATATAGGATGTTTTTATTATGAAATACCCGTCAAACTCATTGTTTCATATTTGATAGAATTTACTATTGTTTTTCTGTATTGTGTTATTTGATGAGATTTTCTACCATCTTAACATACCGTATAAACGGTAATTTATTTGGCAATCTAATTTCTGCGGTATTCTGCAGTCAACTCGAACCGCAGAAATTAAAATCGCAGAATATTATGTAAAATAAATGTTTAATGTCCCGTACAAAATACGTTTTCAAACTCTTACTACGATTCCGCCGTAAGTGTCAAATATTATATTAGTCGTAATTACTACATCCAGATAAGCAAAACCTGGTACTATGTAAATGTTTACATAACAATTAAATGCTATTTAGCTGTGGAATGATGATTTTTACCTAATTACAATTACTCCAGATCAAAAAATGATGATTGTACCTAACTGACACCGACAATAATTGAAACAATCACCTGATTAAATGTTTACAATCATAATAAAGTTTATTAAAGCAATATATAGAATTGTTATTTCATAGATTAAAATTAGTTTTTTTTTTTTTTTTTTGTTAATGCTGTAGTAGCTTCGATTGAATAATATCAAACTGCGTGATCACAGTAATGATCTAAAAACCAAACAAATAAAATTGTACTGGTAGTAGAATTCCGGGTAACCCGACTTTGTATGTCTACATTATACTAAAAGAATTGAATACAATTGCTTCTAGTCATCATTCTTTTTTAAAAAATTGTTATATAATAAAGTATGAAAATTCGACATTAAAAATACATATCTGAAATATATCAAAGTTTATACCGATTTCGATCCAACTGTTGACTTCATATTTCCTGTCAACAAAATAGATCGCGAAAACAGTGAAACAGTAGTTTCTTAAGACACATTTGAAGTTAACCAAATGCGTATTCAGAAGTTGTATCGTTTGAACGCTTTCTAAAGAACTAAATATGTTTTTACGCTTAAGGATCACTGTAATGTGCACCAGTTCAGTTGTTCATCGTAACATCGCTTCGGCTGTTGCTTCCTGTAACACAAACAATTTTTTTTTCGGTGCCGAGATTTTCAATCCGCAGAAAAGAACAATCCGCAAAAAATAGATGTCTTCTTTTTAGACCAAAAGCACAGAAATTTCACACCGCAGAAATTACCGGTTATACCGTAGTATACCAATATCTTATCCTGTGTATTTAATATTTACCTAACTCTGATGAGCTATATAACAAACTGTGTTTAGACTATAAATAACGTAATGCTTGTCTACAAAATGTATGCTGTTTATGTCGATGTAAAATACATACTAATAAGAATTCACATATCCGTGAACACATTATTGAAGCACAAAATACATACAGAACATATTTACAACATTTGCATATGTGATAAGTATTTTTATACCACAGTTTTCCGGGTAACGATTAAACTATCGAACGCCTGAATAATTCACATTGTAAAGTGAACTAGACCTTCTAAAGAGCCTGAATAATTCACTGGTAGAGTGAAGTGAACGTTCACATGAGCCTGAATCAATCATATTATCTAAAAGTGATCAAAACGCCAACATTAGTCTGAATCACACACATTGCATTGTAAAGTAAACTAGAATTTTGTTTAGTCAATATTTTATTTCATCTTTTTATACAACATGATGCAACATGATTACAATAATATGCTATATCTAAATGCTTGCATGTAATAAGCAAAAAATTATATGTTTATTCCCTCATTCAATTACAGTGCCAGAGTAATATTTCTCCAGTTTTCTTTTTTCTGATTTGCCTTTGTCGTGGATAGGACATTTTTATAATTGTTCAGCATAGTGTGGTAGCCCTCCACAGTGGGTAATGCATTCCTGAAGATATGATGCTAAACTGATCCAAATGTTTTTAGCATATTGACACTCCTCAACAAGATGTTCAATTATTTCAATAGCATTATTACAAAAAGTCCATAATGCTGTTTCAGACAGTTTACATTTCATCTAGAGGTGGTTTGGAAAAATAATTATGTGATTTATTTTAAACTTAAAAGACTGAAGTTGAGTATCATTTAACAAACAAAAAGTCGAAGAGTATACATTTTCCCATTCTTCTTCTGAAACTTCTTTTCCTAAGAATAATTTTCATTTGTTTTGATTTTTTAATGTTTTTTTTGGCTATATTTTCAATTAATATCCTATAGAAATATGTTGTTGGCTTTTCTAAAGATCGTAGAAGGTTTATATATGTATTATTAACTTCTTCAAAAGGAGTCGAATTTATAATAGTTTGTCTCCACTCTCTTGGTACTTCGTTAATGAGTCCATGAACATCTATGAATTAACATTTAAATTATATTTATTGTTAAATCCTTCTAAAGTCTTAAATCCACCATCCCTCTCCATTAGATAATTAATAAAAAAAAAAATCTCCCTTTTTGAACCATTTTTCTCAAAATACGTGTTTACTTGCCACCTTTATCTTTGTATAATACCAAAGGTGTTGGATAAGAGCATTTTCGGGGGCTTCGTGGTTATTGTCGTTGATGTCTGCCCAAACATTTATGTTATCCTGCCAAATTTTGGGAGAACGGTTTTGAAGTTTATTTAATGCGGGTTTTGAAAACATCCAGAAATGTTCACCTCCCAAATTCTCCACTTTGTCGAGAAACAAGGATTTCCAACCAGCATGAATTAATGGATCGAAAAGTTGTTTTCACTCAAGAAAACACTAGAGCATGACAAAATGACAGAATATGAGGCATTTGTATACCTCCTTGGCTGAAATCGCCTATCACTATGTTTTTCTTTATCTTATCTGATTTACCACTCCATAAAAAAAATAAAAAAAAATCTAACTGAATTTCTGAAATAATTTCAAGTGGAGGATCTGAGAGGACTGTTAAGCATTGTACCAAAATAGGTAAGGCTAAAGATTTTAATACTGTCACCTTCCCATGTAGTGAAAGATTTCGGAAAGTCCAATTGCCTAGAAGTAATGATTTTTCTTTAAAATGACCAACCCAACATTCTGTCTTATTTGAATCATATTTTTTTCCCAAAGCTTTGAATTTTCCTTCAAAATTCTATCTGATATTTTATTTTGCTTTAATTGTTACCACACATCCCCTTTTTGCCCCAATCCATATCGGTTCTGTTTTGTCAAAATTAGCCCTTAAACCAGAGCAGTCGGAGAAGTAATAGAGCAATTCAAGTGTTACGTTCAGCGATGTTTCATCATCTTCCAAATTTATAGTAGAATCGACGCGTATTGACTTATCAAATATTCAGAATTATTCATATGTATTCCCTGTATATCTGGTTGATTCTTGAGTGCTACTCTGAGAAATTCCAAGCATGATATGAATAAATAAGGGGATATTGGATCTAAATGTTGAACCCCCTACCTAAAGTGGAAAATTCTGAGCAATGGTCATTATTTACAATGCAGCTTGAGATGTCTGTGTAAAAAAGTTTTACCCATTTTATAATCGACTCACCAAAACCAAAAAAAAATTAAACATTTAAACATGAAGTCCCATTCCAGGGATTCGAAAGCTTTCTCGAAGTCTACGAGAAGCAGTAATCCTGGTATTTGGTCTTCTTCCGTTCTCTCTATGATGTCTAGGATCAAGTGACGGCATTCCCCTATGTACCTCCTTTCATGAATCCTGTTTGACTATTACTAGTTAACTTTTTAAGCACTGTTTTTAACCTTTGGGCAATACAAGCCGATCCGATTTTGTAATCTACATTTAATAAAGATACAGGTCTAATTTAAAGATGTTAAAAGTTGTGCTCAGAGAGCGTCGTGGCCGTGATCATAGAGAGAACGGAAGAAGACCAAAACAGAACCGATATGGATTGGGGCAAAAAGGGGATGTGTGGTAACAATTAAAGCAAAATAAAATATCAGATAGAATTTTGATGGAAAATTCAAAGCTTTGGGAATAAAATATGATTCAAATAAGACAGAATGTTGGGTTGGTAATTTAAAGGTTTACTGTGATGGATACATCTTTCCACGCCTCAGAGAATGGTTTTATATGCGAGGACTGTGGAAAATGCCTGAAGCGTAGAAGTGGTCTCAGACAAACATCGCCTGAGACAACATTTAAAACAAGAGATACAATTTATATGTACCACTGATTCTTGCACAGCAGCATTTTGTGAAAAGGGGGAGCTATTGGCTCATCAGACCAACCATGGTGAACAAAAACGTATCACATGTAATTACTGTAGCCACAAACTGTCAGGGAATATCACAGAGCTCACGAGGCAAAGATTCTTCCACATGTTCGGAGGGGATTATATCTTCAGGACTACTCACATTTTTCTCTGTATCAAATGACAATTGTAATTGTTTGCAAATTGATAATAAAGATATAAAGAGTTGATTTCATAAAATTTATTTAAATAACAATGAATATTTCTTTAAACAAACATATTTTTATGTAAAAAATGACTCCCTGTCAATATCACAAAGTGTAAGCCATTACAATATGTGTAAAATTGCTGAAAGAGATCTTAGCCAAATTTACCAACATTAGTGTTAAATTCAAAAGATCTAAATTTTAATGTTTCATCCCGATAATTCTGGCAGCAGTGGTCCACTATGGCTTGGTGATTGGAAGTATCAAATTGGCAGTAGTAACACTTGTACCTATAGATAAAAGAAACATTGTATAATGAAATGGAAAAGATTATAACAATTTAATAGCAAATAAGGCATTTCGGGTATTTTAAGGCAAGATTGATCATATGAAATAAGAAGATTTACATTAAAGACCACAAACGGAAATGAACTTCAATAATATTAGTAATAAGCATATCTTATATGATGGAGACCATTCCTAAGCAAAAAAGACCATTCCTTGGCTTGAAAGTTCATTCCTACACCCAAAACATGAGACCATTCCCATACATTTTTGTCATGTTTTTGTCGTGAGCGTTCCGTGACATAAACAAACTGTTCATAGACGTGTTAAGAGGGATACAATGCTTGTCAAAGGCTGAAATGACATTTGTTGGACAATTCACATGTTTGAATAATTTTGGCATCAACAAATTAATATAAAAAGTCACTAGACGGTAGGAATTGGTGAACTAAATTGGATTCTACGCCTCGATATCTTTGTCGCTGCATTGATCAACTATCGAAGGCAGTTTACGATAAAAACAAAAGGATCAAGCTTTACTGACTTAATGGTGAAGTAGAAAAAAGACTGCCCTATCTAAGCCACAGGTGCATGAGGCATTGATTTCGTTTCCTCCTCCCCCCTTTTCTCTACTACCCCCCTTTTTTTCAAAATGTTCATATAAATCATTCCTTTTTCAAAATTTTCATAATCAGTCGTTTTTATTTCATTTGACAATATCAGTAGACGTCATACATCATGAATAATACGTGTATTTTGTGTCCACAGTTTTTCGACTGATACAGTATCCGATAGAAAGTAAGCAACTCCATTTTCATATTTCGCGCCATATCGCTCACCTCGGTTGGGAAACCCCCGTGTTTTTTTACACTTTTTACCTTGTCTACATATGGCACTGTCGTATCAAACTGTTTCTAAGACACTTACCTAATTGCCCATGTTCGAATTTCAGTCTGTATGTCGAACTTTTCCAAGAAATCTCGCCGAGAATAGCGAGGCAGCTTCGTTTCTAGGTCAAACTACATCATTTGATCTAACTGTTTACTAACACGAAATTGGACGATAGTATGATTTTACGCGTGCATAATATCTGACCCATTTATGGTTCCTTCCTATCGTCCAATTTCTTGTTAGTAAACAGTTGTCATAGTATAATTGCCTTATTTTACTTATGGTTCCTGTTATATGGACACTTCACAATGTCTCTCTATCGAACCTGTATGAACCGCATCGGTGGCGTAATGATTATCCGGAATAAATATTTTTTTTTCATATTAACATTTCCACTTCCGGTTTGATTGTTTATATCTGACGGAGCTACACATGGAGACTTGAGAGTGATCCCTGCAGCTTACAATTACATCTAGGAAATCCATGGTTCAGAAAATGAGCCTATTAATCATCAAACCAGGAATTTCAGCATTCAGAGCGCAACAGTATGGATAAAATCAGTGTATTTGTTTCGTAAACAACACCCTTGCCCATTCACATTTTACAGTAAAAACCTCAAACAGCCGTCAATCTTGGGTTGTCATTTCGAATTAAACCCAGGAACTAATATTATATATCCATTTCAAATTTTCTTGAATCAAATATTCATAGCATGTGATAAATGCGCTGTTCATGGTCTCACCAAGACTACTTGTCAAAGAACACTGGCACATATCTCCGCCTTGTAAAATCATCACTAGCCTGGTTGGGTTAAGGTTGTCATATACCAAACCACACCTCAATATTATATATATCAATTATATCAGATGATAACCAACGTAGCTCATTGTATGACATAAATTGCTGTATGGGACCCATAAAACAGATATCCCACCTAGACTATGTACATCTAAGAGCAGCACAAGTTGTTAGAATAACTTCCAAGACCGAGAACCAAGAGTAAGTACATCTATGCTTTCCAACTTAAAATGAGAATCTCTTGAAGGGAGGAGCACAAGGGCAATAAATGTTCTGGTGTATAAGATCATACATAATTTAGCTGAAATCCATGCAGAACTAGAGGGTTGTAGCCTTCAGAACGATACATACACGGACAGATATGTATCACGATTCAATCTATCGTACCATCAACACCTGGAACAGCATACCACCAGCACTACATCAGGCCAGTACAATCGGTCAGTTCTATGCAGGGATAGGGCCCATTACCCTTTGCATGCAGTCCCACGTGTAAATAGTGTTCAACCCTATATTTAACTGTAAAAACGATTTACTGTACAGTACGAGCGTGCATGGAGTAATTACACTAAGCCTTGAGTACACTAAGTGTGAGGAAGAAGAGCAAGAGCTCACTCATATGCTCATAACTATTAGACGTTTCAATTACAATAGAGTGTAGTCATGGGTGGTGCCATGTTTTTGAAGCGAAGCACATAATAGTATAACTCTACACTAAACACGTGACATATAATTAACCTCATTTTGCATTACATTCGTTAGGAAATATCTCTATGATAAACATATGTCAGGCATGACTAAATAACGTTGTAACTCACTCATAATCATAACTATTAGAAGTTTGCAGTGATTAAGTCATCTGAGAAGTATAAATTAGTCAAAAAAACAATGCAAAATATTTCTATGCAGTGCTTGTCTTAAATAATAAGATTACTCTTATCTACCAAGTATAATCTAATGAACTTTAGCCTTACGTTTCACAAGAATAAAAACATAGATATCAAAATTAGTTAATGTTTATTAGGTCTTTATCTACCGAGTATAATCTAATGAACATTGTCTGTATCACAATTTAGGTTTACTAGGTTATAACCAGGTGTCCCATACTCTACGTAGATGAACATGATTACCATAGCCATGAGATGAAAACATGAACTTTAGTCGTTCCGGATCAACGGCCGAATAGTCAATTGAAATCCGGTCCTCATTCGATGGTAAAAGACGACAAGCATTAGCCACAATTCAAAGATAACTATCGTCTATAAATATATGCCTTCCATAGAGGAACGTTTCTCTAAACAATTTGGCGACATTAGAGGATATTATAATTGAGCCGCCTGCTAAGTATGGAGGGTAATACTCATACGGGTTATCCTCAACAGATATAAGCCATTTAGATTTTCTCTCCCTGACGGGCCTATTATATGTTATTAATTTACCAGTATACAGATATGGGCTAACTTGTCTTGAATGCTCTTTCAGATATTGATGCATTAAATTAACATTTACGAAGAAATCATCGTCTACAAAGAAATAGAATGATGTATTAACACATTTGTCCACTATCCACTGATAAGTCATAACTATCTTGTAAATATTGTTGGCATGCGTATCAGGAAAGTCACCTTGTAAGATGTCGTCATAAAGTTGTGCTTCTTTTATTATGAATCCTTGAATATCTGCCGATGTTCCAAGTGTGAATATTACTCTGATTTCAGGGATATTTATGCTACCCCATGTAGCACGAATCGCCAATATTTGAGCTATATTAGCAATATCCGATTTGACTAAAATCAACAAAGAATGTGGCTGGTGTTGAACCAATCCATTACAGACGCTATATGGCTCGTGTATATTGTATTTCCGTATTGCTTTCTTGCTTCCCTTCATGCGTAGCCTGTGCATAATATTGCTCTAAAGAAACTAGATTGTAGATTGAGGAGGATACACAGGATGAGGAAGCATAACAAAACCACAATAGCAAGTGGTGAACGTGAATATCGTCGTCGTTTGATAAAAGATAGACATTTAAAGTTGCTAGGCATATTAAATCAACATCGATTAGTTATTAGTCTAGAGATGTGGAACAATACATAATACAATTACATCCATGTAACACCAGTCTTATTAACCTGTAAATGAGGAACGGCATGTATTAAAATTACCTCAATATATTATTAGTCATATTAACATAGAGATGTGCAAAGGTATGTTATAAAATTACCTCCCTGTAACAACTGTCATATTAACATAGAGATGAGCAACTGTATGTTATAAAATTACATCCATGAAACAACAGTCATATTAACATAGAGATGTGCAACGGTATGCTATTAAATTACCTCCATGTAACAACAGTCATATTAAACTAGAGATGAGCAACGGTATGTTATAAAATTACATCCATATATCACCAACCATGTTGCATTATATATTCCGGTCAACAGTGTGTGATATGACATTACTAACATAACACTATGACTATGATGTTCATTCTGAATACCAACATTCCTTGTGATATGCATGAATGAATATTGGTAATGAACTCGCTATGATTGGATGATCAGGAACTGTGTTTATTGTACTTCTAACATTTGCTACGGTTAGTGATTATTTGGTTAATTGGGTCTAATTCATTTATTTCGTAGTGCACGTTGCACTATTTCAATAGTACTTGTATGTCAATATATTGTAAGTAGGATGTTGTACAGAGGGAACAACGTGATTTGTTTTGCAATAGCCACGTCTCCTCCCTGGAAAATAATTCTTTCCACGTTTGCTCCGTCGCGGAAAACACGACCGCTATCAACCACACAGGTAAACTGATCTTTTCCTCCGCGGTGGTGTCATCGTGGGAAGGATTACCTTTTATCAATGCGATCAATATTTGTGTTTTACCACGAAATATCGTGAACATGGTTAATATATGTGTGTTGAACACGATATAGCGTAGACATTATAGTGGAAAAGATTAATATTTGTGTGTTGAACAGGATATAGCGTGGAAATCATCGTGGATAAGATTAATATATATGTTGAGCAGATTTTTACAGGTATTAATTGTTCTTACAAGAAAGACCGATTTGTTGTGGATGTCATTTTGGGTGCTGCATTTTGATAATGTGTAGGGAGATACATTCGGCATCACTGAATATATCTCCATCAAGTTTACACATTTTAACGTTTCTCAGTCTTGTTTTCAGGGACCGTCGTAGCTGTGATCGTATTGCAGTTGGATTTACAACTACTACCTGTGCAATCATTGCCTATCACCACTGATGCTGTGATTTCGAATCTCGATCGCTGCTAGGTGTACAACATTATGTGATAAAGTTTGTCAGTGACGTGCGACAGTTCGGTGGTTTTCTCCGGGTACTCCGGTTTACTACATAAAAAAAACTGTCCGCCAACGATATAAATGAAATATTGTTGAAACAGTCTTATTTTGCTAAGATCTATTTTTTTCATACCTAGGCACGTATTGTCCTGTGAATAGCGATTATATATTTACGACATCACCTGCAATGGATTCAACAATTACCCTTCCGAAGAACCTGAGTTCAGCCCCAGTTTTTTTGTGAGGTTCGTGTTACTCGATCTGTAGTTTTATGTGTATGTTTTGTAGATCGCTGTTTGTCCATTTGTATTTTTTTCTTTTGGCCATTGTATTGTCGGTTCTTCTTGGATATACGCGTTTTGATTACCCCTTTGGAATTTTCAAACCTATACTGATGAAACAAATGAACAATTAAGGTGATAGCAATGATGCGAGCTGATCTTAAAATATTCATATTCAAACAGCTTGAACATTTATATGGAAACACAAGTAAGATAACACCAAACGCAAAGCACTATGCAGCGCGAAATCAGGACATACACAGGTAGACATCACCATCAAAACAGTAATAGCATTAAACCTCCCATTTGCTGCATTGTTGTCGGAGAGTAGAGCTAATTGTCGAATCAAATAAAAGCAATGTTCTGTCTTTGTTTTTAATGTCATGAATGTGATGTCATGTATTCAATGTCATGATTGTGATGTCATGTTTTAATTTCATGTCTTAAAGCCATTTTAATGGCAAGTGTTAAAGCTATGTGTTAGAATCATGTTTTAATGTCATGTCTTAGAGTCATGTTTTAATGTCAAGTTTTAAAGCCATGTTTTAAATATCATGTCTTAGATGTCATGTTTTTAATTCATGTTTTTAAAATCATGTTTTAGATGCCATGTTTTTAATTCGTGTGTTGATCAATGTAATAATTACATCTCTACAAGAAGGACATAACAAATTATTGAATAAACATCACAAAAAAAGATTATTAGACAAAAAACAATCGTAAAAATATTAAATTGAATAAGTCACGTCGGTCAAATACGAACGATTATAAATAAAATCGATCCTTGTTGATAGGTTACAGGAATGGTACGAAGGTTTGTACACATGCAAGTGTAATGGTATATCGACATATTACAAAACAACGTTGGTGCATTACCTTTCATCAATTTAAAACGATACTGCAAAATGCATATCTAATTAAATAGATATACAATTCGAAAGTATGGAGTACAAACACAATGATGTTCATTCGATAAATATATCAACACCTTGCCAGATTTAAAATAAGAAAGGTCCTAGGCTATTTCACCTGTGAGGCCTCTCCCAATTCCCCACCTTCAAGACTGGGCAACGATTGAAGTGTGTTTATTCAATTTCAATACTGTCGAAGATGATGAGGGGTGTTCAAAATTCTGCAATATTCTAAAATGGAGTGCAAGTGTATGTAAGGAAAACTACCGAAGGGTTATTTGGAACGTACAGCATGTTATGACAGCATAAGTGTGAAAGTCTGATAACAGTGTTAAAAAATAGTACACGCCTAGGACGGAGCCCCCCTCAATTTTGAGGCCCTAGGTTTCAGCCTATCGAGCTTTTAGGTAAATCTGGCACTGTATAAACACAATATAGCATCCATTTCTCTTATTTTTCAGCATGCAGTTGCATGGTTTGAATAGTACCTTCTTACTGGTCTTTGGTATCAGTATAATTATATTATTAGTTCGAATTTGTCTCCTTGACAACAATGACTATGACAACACCTTGCCATATGCTCAGGTAGGTAGCAAGATATATGCCATTACATATATATTTACTTGTATGATTGCTTGGAATGTTCTAGTTTCTTATACCTGTTAATTATAATTATTGAATATAATATCATAATGGAGTAAGTGGGTGATTATTGTTTATCGCCAAATAATTTAATTTGTAATTTGATGTGAATACTGGAATCTGATTGGATGATCCACCCGGAGATAATCTGGGTTGGTATTGTGATATCAGCAATATATTCTTTCGCCAAAGACATATTTGATGTAATTTTGATGTAATTTACTGTCTCTATCAGAGGTAGCGTATAAGTATGATGTAGTAGACCGTATTTCTCAGAGGTAACGTATAATTATGATGTAATAGACTGTCTTTATCAGAGGTAGCATATAATAATGTTGTAGTAGACTGTATTTACGTATAATTATTGATGTAATAAACTGTCTCTATCAGAGGTAGGTATACTTATAATGTATTAGACTGTCTTTATCATTTCATTGATTGTTTTATCCAGGATAACAGACTGACAGACATATGTGAAATGACTAACTTGCTAGACATCCAACATACAAATGGACAACAAGTAACTGTAGAAAATATCAACTCAGTTGTTGATCAAATTGGTAAACTATATGACGACGCTGCAAAAAGCACTTTAGGGTTAAGACATAACAGAAATTACCATATCGGATGTGGTTCAACAAAAACTACTTACCGAGAACAAAAACCGTGGTTTGACGATAATTGTATAAAGAAAAGAGCAAATTTTCACAAAGCTATAAAAGTTTATAATTTGTTCAAGAACGATATTATTCGTGACCAACTTAATAAAGCAAGTCGTGAATCTAAGCGCGCATTGAATAACGGTTTCATGAATTATCAAAGCAAAATCGCCAAAGATATTTGAGACGCATCGAAAAATGACCCGAACAAATTTTGGCAAATTATTAATAGATATTCCGAGAAGCGAAAAGCTGACTCGGATATTTCACTAGAGGAATTATATAATTACTTTAAGGAAACGAATTCGTATGAAGAGAACGACGCGGAACATGTACCCAACGCTAACGATATTAACCTTGATGTTAGAAATGAAATATTGGATGCACCGATAACTGCCACTGAAATTGAAAGTGTTATTGCGAAACTTCAAAATAATAAAGCGGCTGGTGTAGATAATATTATTAATGAATATATAAAATGTACACTTCATATCATGCTGCCCATATATACAACAATTGTTAATCTTGTTTTTGATGGTGGTGTGATCCCTGAATCATGGTCGATTGGTGTGATCAACCCCATTTTAAAAAACGACGGTAACCGAAAAGACCCAGCAAACTACAGATCTATAACTTTAGTGAGCTGTTTTGGCAAAGTATATTAAACAATAGACTAACTTTGTTCTCGGATGAGATTAACCTAATTTCCTCCTCACAAGCTGGATTCAGAAAAAGGCATTCTACATGTGACAATATTTTTATCTTACATTCTCTAATAAACTTGTACTGTTTTGTACATTTATTGATTTCAAAGCCGCGCTTGATAAATTATGGAGAACAGGTCTCTGGACGAAAAGGATAAAAAATAATGTAAATGGGACATGTTTTGTTGTTATTAAGAACATTCATGAAAATATTAAATCGTGTGTTACCAATAATGGTAATTACTCCGTTTTGTTTCCGTGTAGAATCTATTCCTTTCTTATTTGCGTTATATATTAATGATATTGAAGAGTTCTTTGGAAATCGTAATAAATCCGCTTTATATATGATTGATGAGATGAATGATAACTTACTAGGCGTGCTTAATAAATTGTTTATTTTGCTATGTGCTGACGACACTGTATTTTTTTTCGGAAACTCGTGAAGAAATGCAAAATATGCTAGATGTATTCACATATTATTGTAAGCTGTGAAAACTGTATGTACATATCGACAAAACGAAAGTTGTGGTCTTTTCAAAACGAAAATATGAGGCAAATCATAAGTTTAAAGTAATTGGAGAAGAAATTTAATTTTCAGATAACTACTGTTACTTGGGAGTGTTATTTAACTACACTGGTAATATTACTAATGCTAAGAAAAGATTAATAGTACAATCTTAAAAAGCTCTTTATTCCGTGTATTATAAAAATAGGAATAGCAAAATCCCTATTGATCTTCAATTGGAAATATTTGATGCTCTAATTGCACCGATATTACTCTACGGAAGTGAAGTACTAGGATTTGAAAAGAATGACAACATCGAAAAAGTCCGCCTCCAATTTCACAACAAAAATTAGGTGTGAGAATAACTACCCCAAATTTTCTTGTATACGGTGAATTAGGCCGTTACCCCCTTATTGTCAATATCAAATATAGAATGCTATGTTTCTGGAGTAAGCTTGTATCATCTGAAATATGATCAGGTAAAATATATAATCTCACATATAATTTGCAAAAAAATGGTACGAACGGTCTCAAATAGATTGATTTTATCAAGAAACTTTCGATGAAATTGGTCTAAGTTTTATATTTACAAATCAATTAGAAATTAACCCAAATTGGATTAAGGTTCATGCCAAACAAATATTATGTGACCAGTTTGTCCAACGATGGCGCGGAGATATTTCTAATTCGTCTAGAGGCCACTTTATTCTGTTTTCAAACACGAATTTTGTATGGAACCATACCTTACTAGACTCACCGAAGTCCATAGAAAATTTATAACAAAACCTAGAGTAAACAATATAAAATTTCCTATTGAGACCGGTCGCTGGAGAAATATTAATAGAGAAGATAGAATTTGTCAAATATGTTCTTTAAGTTGAATGGGTGATGAATTCCATTACTTATTTGTATGCAATTGCCATGATATTTTAGAACTAAGAAACAAATATATACCAAATTATTTTACAACCAACGCCAGCTTAGAAAAAATGTCTAGAATGCTATCTTTATGCAATGTAGAACTACTACAACAAATATCAATATTTATAAAGTGCATCAGTGGTTTATTCCAATAAGTCTTAAATGTTGAATGTGTATTGAATATAATGTATTAGTCTAAAGTATATGCCTTCGCTATCCCCCATGTTTTCTATATTTATATATTGTATTATATTATTATGTTTGCTTATGTTGCACATGTGTGCCTGAGTTATATAATAAATCTTGAAATCTTGAAAAACATATCTTGAAGCAAAAGTAACTTATAATTATGATGTAGTAGACTGTCAAAGGATTTTTATTTTTTATTTTTAGAAATAAAGGTTTAATGATTAGAGATAAGCAAAATAAAACTCAAGTTATCATGTATTTGCTAGATCGACGACAACGATACAGCTATATTGCTCACAGCTAATTAGGCATGGGAAAGTGAACGGTCACTGGAATGTGTGCGAGGATAAACGCTATAAACCAGCATCAGATTCACAGATTTTATCTATAGATATAAACATATGTGTTTTATTACAAGCGTATATATCTAATTCAGTTCGTCTGATGCATAAGTGGAATAACTTTGTTCAGATACGCCCGCCAAGGTCAAAAATTGGATTGAATGATTACCTGTTTTTCCTTAACATCCAGTGTGCGGTATTCTATCAATATTCAGGACGAGAACGTGTTAGGAAACAAATAGCAAAAATATATAGAAATGAGGACATGGTGGATTAAACTTGTCAACGACTGCTTGACTGCCACTGTATGGGGAGTAGTGTAGGTACAAACGAAAAAATAAGTGTTTTGTACTGGCTACAATTCATCTAGTCTTTTTCGAAATCTACGAAAGGTTTTTTATCGTATGGAAAACATGGAACTCTCTGTTTTACAACATTCTCAAGCATGTTACACACTATGGTTCACGGTCAGACTTTCAATGCTATAGTTTGACATCCTCCCGTCGAGATGAATCCCCAGGACGTGTTGAGCAGTTCTGTAGGCCTTCGCTTTTAGAACCTATGCCTGTACCCAACACTGAATTGGTGACTGTGAATACAATGTATTGTAATAAAAACAACTCATACTTTTTTTTGCAATCATTAAAACACAAACATTGACCGAGGGAACGGTTGCTCAATGAGTTTGTTAGTTGGATTACCTAGTATCTCATACAAGCTTATCACCAATACGGCGTGGGTTCGCGTTAGGCTTTGTATATTGCTAAGAAAAGGTGCACTCAACTTATATCTAGCTTACCAGTTACTTGCCCGTGGTCGATGGTTCTCTCCGATTACTCCGACTTCTTCCATCACTAAAGCTGACCATCATGATGCAACTAAAATATTTGTGAACGTGGCGGTAAACACAATAAATCAAATCATCAAATCAACATTGACCGATGATATAGTCGTATCTGGTAGGTGTAATAGTGAGAATGAACTGTTGAATGCAGATGACACATTTCATGAATTTGAGAAATGCAGAAAGCATGTGAAATCAACATAGATATCTATTATATGTTTATGTAATTGTCATAATTACAATATAGTATACAGTATGTGAGTACTAACCATATTAATTTTGAAATAAGTTTTACTGAATAGTAAATCCCTTGATAGTTAGTAATTAACAACTATGGATATAAGGATCAAATTTTAGTGCAATGCAAAGTAGTTGTGCTGAGAAAAAAGATTTATGCCACACAAGCTCTGTATGTATTCAATCTAACTTGTGGAGGAATACAAGTGGATAACTCGCTGGATGACATACTTATTTGTTTTCAATAAAAAAAAAAAGACAACACGCTATCACAAATATGAATGGCATAATGTTATGCGATGAATAAAACAATGTTATCAAGCAGTTTATATCAACAGCGTGGATATTTAACTTAGTCCGCACGACACGTTCCTGGAATAACATTCATCAGATCCGCTCAAATGCAAAATATTGGATATTTCAGATTGTTTTTAAAATCTTTTGGGACCAAGTAAACAAAAGGACTAAAAAAAGGTATGTAAAATCGGGTAATGCCCCTATGGTAAGAAGATGGTGGTTGGTTTATGGTGTTTAAAGCAACTTTCAACAATAGTTCAGTTGATCGCTAGTTTGCGGTATTTTCCTTTGATCTTGCTATCTGAGAATTTTCCATCTCACGCTAGTAGAGTAAGATGGAAAAATATCGCTAATCGTTAAGCGTTGTTAAGGACGCACGTAGTATTATCGCTGTTTTTTTAATATGACGTTGTAATGACGTCGCATAACCAAATCCTTTATAAGAAGTGATTAACGATATAAAATATTAATTGTGTTTAAAAAAAATGTCAGTATCTCAACAACACTATTTAATTATGAATACAGAATAGCGATAACATATTTAAAGATGTTTTATATATCTCGAGGACGTTTCTCAGTCATCTCTCATCGCAGGGCTTCGCCCTCCGATCAGATATGACTGAGAAAATTTCTCTCGTTTTAAAAAACATCGTTAATCACTTAATATCATGGCCTCACTGTGATAATAACCTTAGTTTTATTAATAATTACATGCATAGGTGACTTTTTGTCGATTTTGCACTATCCTATTCGAATTGATTTCCCCCAAAAATTTAAATTATTTGGCTTTCCAATATTTCGGATTTGAGCGTGCCTGATAAAGGTTATTTTAAAAATGCGTCGTCCGCACTAAATTTGATATATGAGTTATTACATTGTTTAAAAACCTTCAATTCCAATAGTAAATATATCTAGTAAACAATATCAGTACCAAAACACTGATTAATGTACCACTTTCAACAATATTTCAGCTATATCATCGTGGTCAGTTTTATTGGATGAAACTGGATTACCGCGGGAAAACCACCGATCTGTCGCAAGTCACTGACAAACCTGATCACATAATATTGCATCGAGTACACTTCGCTATCAGCAGGATTCGAATTCACAACTTTAGTAGCGATAAGCACTGGTTGTACATGCATTAATAAATCGATAGTATTATTTTCAATATCAGTGTGCTTCTATTTATTTATTTGTTGTTCATTACTCTTATTATATCTCACATGACATGCTTCTTAATCTATACGAAGTTGCTATAAGAAACCATTTTGGTAAAATCAACAGTAGTATTTATAATGATATAACGATATAAATATTTTTAAAGTCATAGTTTGCTTCTATTTTTAACAGGGAAAGAGACACATCCTGTTCATTCAAATAGATAATCTAACTGGACATGTTTTGGAACATATAGTGAAAAGTGGGTTATTAGATAAAATTCAGCAACTTTCAATAAGGATATATTATGGAAACGGAACACATGTGGACTATGTGCAAGCCCTTCGTCATCTACGGCATCTTCTTTAGTTGAATTTCAGAATTTATTGGTCAAGAATGGAACGGTCTTGTATTTTACAGAACAATACACAGAGAACAATGTGCTATGATATAAATATGGTAACGATTATTATCATTATATTAATGTCGTTTAGAAAAGCTTACTTGAGAATGATAATAATAGCAAGATTTAGAGCAGAATATGTCATTATTCTATAGAAGTGTTTGAAGATAACAAAGTGGTAATCAGATTCCGTATATCGAAGACGAACAGACAACGTAATGGCCAATAGAAAAAAAGCCCAAAAGAACAAACAACGATCTACAAAACATACACATACAACTAAAGATCGAGTAAAACGAACATCATTAAGCACCTAGGGTGAACTCATGTGCACCGGAAGGGTAAATTACAACAACCATTTATAGTTATCGAACATCAGTTTTCAACATGAGGGCTTTGTGTGTCATACGCTTATATGCTTTAATCGTGAGTAAATAATATACATATGCATTTAAAGCATTTAAAGCATAGCAAGAAGAGAAAAAACAGGTAACAACATACATATTTTGATTACCCCTTTGACATCTTCAAACTCTTATCAATGAGCGTTGGATAACATAAAGTATACATTTAAGTGCATTTATTAAGCGAAACCTTTTCCATTAATGAATATACTATATATGTTTAGTCTGGTTCCATTATAGTGACAGCCGGAAACTTTGAGCCGTAATGAAAGTGGGAGGTTTGGCGCTTTAAAATCTGATTTAACCCACCATTTCATTAGATATGCCTGTACCAAGTCAGTGTCATTACGGTGTCCACAGTTTTCCGGTTGTTGACTGGTTTTGTCTGTTTATATAATTATGAGTTTTGACTTTCCCTTTGTAAGATTGCTCGGAATTCGGTAATTTTGTTATTATCCTTATTTGTTACTTTTTTACAGGTATACACCAAGTACACGACTCCCGAATCAACCGTAAGTATGAAATTCTTAGCTTTATAGTCAAAATAATATATGTTTTTACATATTCAAAATTCAAAATTACATAAAAACAAAAGCACCTTTACAACCACTGATTATAATGTTGTTTGTTTTAATATAACTACAGTTATTTGAAATATTAAAATAATGCGATTACAATGTTTGATTGAATATATATTTGTTTTTATGAAAGCTTAATATACAAACGGCGAATGCTGTTATGTAAGGAGAAGAGAAGCCAATTGTCAGTCGTTTAATTGTTCGTACCTTCCAACTCTGCCATGCATTTAACACAACCCTGAAATAGAACAGAGACGAGAGTCGTTATAATGGGTTTAAGGTTGTCCTCATTCGCGTCCTCTCTACGCTGTTAGATAGTTTCTTTCCGTGCCGTCTATATGAATCATTTGTAAATATGAATATGATATGGGTAGTTCGGTCTTGTCTCTCGGCATGCACGTATGCAACTACCAGTACTTGTTAAACTGCTTGGACGATGTGGTATTATTATTCTTTATTTGCATATCTAATCACTATGCACACAAATAATTTAAGCATTGCCAAGGTATATATTGTCATAATCATACTATGAATATTGTAGGTGGTTTACCTGACAGGTACGTTATTACATTCATGAGATTAATGTCGCCATTCTATTATAAATTTGTATTCACTAATATTCAGATACCTCAGGAGGCAATCCCCATTCTGAAAGACCCTGTATTGAAGAGCATGAAGGAAGAAGATATCCGTAACCTGTACATGAGGTATGACATTATAGATCATTTATACATCCGTCCCCTGTACATGGTGTATGGCATAGTTATTGCTGTATATGTTCGTACCCTGTACATGAGGTATGACATATATATTCCCTTATTTTTCGAAAAGAAGATTTGTACAATGCTCCCTTAAAATAACTTCTATACACTTCATATCATGATTGCTCCATTATTTCTTTGAGAATAGTGAGAGTTGAAAGTGAATGTTTTATATTTTAGATATTTAACGTCAACGCAAATATATTGTAAGGAAAATGTTCGCTTTGGAAATTTGGCTGATGGTGGTTGGAACATTTGCAATGACCATTTGTACAGAACCACACAACCATGCTTAGTATATTCTTGTGGGCAAGTATCTACATTATCAAATAACACAAACAAGGTTTCACATACTTAAAATTAACGGTGCGCTAAACTACATTAATTGGTATATAAACGACATTGATTTTAATTTCTTGGTGATATTATCTAAAGAAAGAATATACTGACTTCAAACTATACACTATGGTTATGTGTAAGCGGATAAGCATGTTGATTTTTTGTCAATCGTCTGTGTGAGTTTGATTTAAATATCATACAGGGTGTGATATTTGATAAAGCTTGAACAATATTACTTCGTCATATTCGTGCAAATCTAACATTTCTAGTATTCATTGTTAATAGAATATAAATATATATTATAACATCTTAATCTTTGTATATTTTAGATGTGTCTTTGACTGATTAAATGTCATATTTATGATATTTATCTTAATTTCTATGTGATATTACCTAAAGCAAGAATATATTATATAGAGACAGAATAAAAAAAAAAATACTTTGACTTTAAGCTGTAGATGTGATGAGATAAAAACTGTGAACATTGTCTTCAAACTGTAGGTCTGGTGAGATACAAACTGTGAATAGTGACTTCAAACTGTAGTTGTAATGAGATAAAACTGTGAACATTGACTTAAGGTTGTAGTTGTGATGACATAAGAACTTTGAACAGTGACTTCAAACTGTAGTTGTGATGAGATAAAAACTGTGAACATTGACGTAAGGTTGTAGTTGTGATGACATAAAAACTCTGAACATTGACTTCAAACTGTAGTTGTGATGAGATAAAAACTCTGAACATTGACTTCAAACTGTAGTTGTGATGAGATAACAACTGTGAACATTGACTTAAGGTTGTAGTTGTGATGAGATAAAAACTCTGAACATTGACTTCAAACTGTAGTTGTGATGAGATAACAACGGTGAACATTGACTTAAGGTTGTAGTTGTGATGACATAACATCTGTGAACATTGACTTCAAACTGTAGTTGTGATGAGATAAAAACTGTGAACAGTGACTTAAGGTTGCAGTTGTGATGACATAAAAACTGTGAACATTGATTTCAAACTGTAGTTGAGATGAGAAAAAAACTGTGAACATTGACTTCAAACTGTAGTTGTGATGAGATAAAAACTATGATCATTGACTTCGAATTGTAGGTCTAGTGAGATAAAGCTGAATAGTGACTTCAAACTGTAGTTGTGATGATATAAAAACTGCGAATATTAACTTATGACTGTAGTCGTGATTAGATTAAGTCTGTGAACAGTGACTTATAAACTGTAGTTGTGATAAGAAAGAAAACTGTGAATAGTGACTTCAAGCTATAGTTGTGATGAGAGAAAAACAACGTGAATAGTGACTTCAAGCTGTAGTTGTGATGTGAAAAACACTGTGAATAGTGACTTATATATGTAGTTGTGATGAAATAAAAACTGTGAACAGTGCCTTAAAGCAGTAGTTGTGATGATTTAAAAACTGTGACTAGTGACTTCAAGCTGTAGTGGAGATGAGAAAACAAAATAACTGTGAATAGTGACTTGCAACTGTACATTTACATTATGCATTTACTTCATCAATTTACATTACATCTTATTTGTGATATTAATAATTTAATGATTCCAAATGGGTAAAAGAAGCCGTACGGCGCCGACAGGTGACACTAGTGAAGGAAACAGGAACATGTTACCCTTCCGAAGCACCTTAGATCATGCCCAATTTAATTGAGGTCAAAGTTACTCAATCTTTAGTTTTCTATGTAGTTTTTTATTGATCATCATTTGGCCTATATATTGTCTGCCGATCCTCGACATAAAGCTTCTCATTACCCATTTTGTATCTTCAAATTTGTCTTAACATGAATTCCAAACAAACAGTAAAATGTTATTTGACAGTTCAACAATCCTGTCAAGGATTACAATATATAAACGTTAGAGAAAACCGAATGGCCAATCACGAATGGATAATCAAAAGAAACTGTCCACATTGGGTACACACAAGTCACGGGACGAAGATAAATAAAACAAAAACGCAACAGAGAAAACGAGCTAACCTAGTAGATTACTTACAGCAACATTTAGTACAATACAATTATTTGTCTTTTAAAAAGATTGTGTAGAGTTGTTTGAATAGTTGAGCTATGCATATCATTTAAAATGATGCTCAGTAAATATGGGCAATAACAAAATTACCGAGCACCGAGCAATCTTCCAAAGGGAAAGACAAAACTCATATATCTACAAACAGACAAAATCAGTCAACAACTGGAAAACTGGGAAAACTGCAATGACCCTGACTTGGTACAGGCATTTCGAAATAAATGGTGGGTTGAATCAGATTTTACGGCACCAAACCTCCCGCTTCCATTACGGTTAAACGGCTCCGGTTGTCACTATAGCAATATATTTAACAATACTGGGACAAATTAGGTATAATAGTAGTCAACGCAGAACTTTATGAAAATCTATCGTTTATTGTCGTCTCTGCAGAACGGTTTAACTAAAGGTCATCTTCTTACACAATTTGATTTCAAATGAGATGCTGAATGACGTCATGTCTAAACCACGATTAATTAATCCTTATCTTTTTTGCATTTTCCATATATGTACAATATCTTGGTATCGGCATATCAATTTTTTAATAGATCGAAAAGGCGAATCTTTGTATAGCACTGTTACAGTAGCCTGTGTCTCAGATAAATATGACGTTTTCAGAATTGTTTAAGGCAGTGACTTTTTTGTCACAAGATAACGAGAAATGTAAAAAAAATAGTGTTATGATTCATATTGAGAAAAAACTGAGAAATTTATCCAAATTCGTGAACATAAGGGAACATCATATGTAAGTATATGTTGCATGATGTAGTCAGTACAAGGTAGTGGTAATATATTATGCGCTTTACACCAGAATAGGCAAACAAACACACATAGCGTAAATAAGACATGCACTCTCCTACACACGGCTGGAGGTAAAACTAACTTCGGTTTTATGCAGAAATCGTAACAAACATCACATCACGGAAATCAGAAAGTAAAGAAACATAATAAAACATAACAAAAACTAAAAAGTGTGGCAACACAGACCTCTATATAATGTCGGGGGTGAACTCAGGTGCTCGTGAAGGGTAAACAGTTCCTGCTTCTGATAAGACACCCACCGTGTTACTCATACATACAGTCCATTCTGATAAAGGTCTTGGCAGTAATAGTGGAAAGAAAACATCTACGTTAAAAATAAAAGATGCACTGTCATTTGATCGTTCGTTGCGGTTAACCAGAGTGTGATTATGACGGTATATGCTATGTATCGACGACTTCAACCTAGGAGCAAGGTAGCCTTGTTTGAGAAGCTTTATGACATGAAATAATAGTGTTTATACCATTTTTACCTTTTTGAATTTATTTCTACTATATATCTATTGGATTTTGAAACTGTATCGACATTGTGGGCTTTTTCTTCCCCCATTTTTATTACGATTATATTACTGTTCACTTTACGTCTGTATCTCTACTATTAATGTTATAAAAAAATAGATATATTCCGTGTATATTACAGTTTAGTATTTAAAAATAAGATAAAGTTCACTAAGATAAGATAACATCAGATCAGATAGGCTTTATATATAGTCATGTTAAAATAACATTACAACACACGTTCTATTGGGCATTTGACGGACATACACAACACAAAAAATAAATAACAGATAAAAACAACATAAGCATGTATGAAATTTAATAATTTAAATAAAAGCACTCATAGTAGCAAAATAAAGCAAATACGTTAAAGCACACATATATCAACAGTAATCAAAGTTAATCAAGCACAGTAAGAAAAGTTATGATCTAAAAAATGGAGCTGGTGCTATGAGCTAAAAGCATGTTATACTGCTAAAAATTTAATATTAATAACATAAAAAGTGAAAAAAAGCTAGATGATATTACAATTGTTTACGTGGATTACATTTGCATGCATTGCCATTTCATGTTTGTTAAATGCTTTTAAATTTGTTAAAATTTGTCAGTTTTCACAATTCATCAGGTAACACCAGCTGTATTTTAAAAAAAAATATTACCATAGGTAGTAATCTTTACTCTAGGTACCTCTGTAATATTAACATTTTAAAATTATATTCACTATTTTTTACAACAACTAAATCATTTAATCATGGTGGAGACAGTTTATGCAATATCTTAAATCATTCAAATGTCATAGTACGCATTCTCTTTATTTGCAGAGATGGCACTTTTGCTACCTGGGTAGTTTCATTTTCTTATTCACATTAAATTTGCTTACGATGGTTATTAACTCATGTTCTATTAATATCATCTAAATTTAAAAGGTAATAGAAGTATTCTATTATGATGCTAAAGTGTTCCATATGACCCAGGACAATAATCAAAGGGAGCTTACTCCTGATAACGACTATCTGTCTAATATGCTGAACCTTACACAAAGATAGTAACAGACATCCGATATACAGCGACAATCCGTCTTGTGGAAAGTTTATCAAACATTCGCTGACAGCTTAGCTGTAGTCGAAAATTATACTTTCAATGTTTCTAAATCATATATGAAGACATTAAGTCTTGATAATGAAGGAATTGAAATGTTATCTGCACAGAAAGAGAACAATAATCATCCACAAGTTGTAGTGACTGCAATGTCGGCCAACCATTATGGAGAATCACAGGGTTTGATAAAAGACATTCATCAACAATTATTGTATTCTTACCCCGAAATAAAGCTGATAGTTTACGACATAGGTTTGACCAACGCCCAATGGCTAGCAATGCACACATATTGTAAATGTGAAGCAAGGACGTTCCAACTTGACCAATGCCCTGACCATGTAAAAGATTTTAAAGGATACTCATGGAAACCTTTTATCATACAACTAATGCTTATATAATATAACTTCATAATATGGAATAATGCATTTATACGATATATTGGAAAGCAGTATGGCTTAGTAAAAAGTTGTCAAAGATACCAGGAAACATGGACTTCAGAGTATGGGAGGAGGAATGAGTTCTATAACATCCCGTACCAGTAAATATTCGCTTGAAATTTTAAACGAAGATCCGAGTATATTTAGTAATTATCCAGAAGTTCAAGCTACATGGATGCATTAATACTGTATGTTGTAATGCTCCCGTGGATTGCATGTGCACTGCACTATGGGTGCATGGATTTTCAAAATTCAAACAGTTTATTGAATTGTACAAATGTGTCCATTGAATCACATTCCTTTCAAAGATTTGATCAATCAACTATGGGTATTATATTAACACGACTTGTTAATAAGAAACGAAAACATTGTATGCTTAAGGAGAATGATATAGGTGTAATTAAAAGGGATTTAACGGTCAACTGTTTCCATTATTGAGGACAGGTATCATAATTACCAAAGAAATGTCTTCCTAGTAGTCTTTCAAAATTTCGCAAAGAATATAAATTGACGATAAATTTTAATTTGGTTTTGCCTTAGAAATGAGACTCATATTCGTACCAACGTGTAAACGTCTGACTATGAGACTATGATGTGATAAAGCCTTCGAGGTCAGGCATGGTTATTCACAAATAAGTGCAACATGAACAAATTTGCTCTACTAGTGGAGCAGGAACTGCCAACTCTTCCGGAGCACCTGATGTCGACCCAGGTTTTTAGTGGGTTCGTGTTTTGTAGATCGTTGTTTGTCCTTTTGTATTTTTTCTTTTGGTCATTTTGTTGCCTGTTCTTCGATTTACGGATTCTGATTACCCCTTTGATATCTTGAAACTCTTCTTATGAAACACTATGACAACTTGCAAAGTTCTAACAATTGTAATTGGATGCATATGTAAACAATACATACTATTCTCATAGAGTTTTGTGTTAACGTGTAAAATTATCTTAGTAAGTGTACGATCTATTTATACTATTTCTTACGTGAATGAACATAACACAATTACAAATTAAAGTAAAATTCCAATGAAAGGAAACATTTGAAGATAACAAAGGGGTAATCAGAACCCGTATATCGAAGAAGAACAGACAATGCAATGGCTAAAGGTAAAAATACAAAGGGATAAACAGCGATCTACAATGCATACATATTAAACTAAAGATCGAGTAAATTCGAATTGATAAATATGCGTCGATGTAGTACTGCTTGAACTGTATGAGACAAAATACCATTACATGCTAAACAAAGTCTGTCTTTCTCAAATAGTATTGTTTAGTAGTAAAACAAAAGTACGAAGTTATTGTTTTGATTTGTGATGTATTAATGCCACTTTCAGCAATATTTCAGCTATATCATGGCGACCAGTTTTTTGTGATGGAAGAAGCCATCCGGAGAGAACCACCGATCATGGACAAGCAACTGGTCAACTTTATCACTTGCGGCTGCGATTCGAGTGCACCTTTTTGGTGTAATTTACATAGACAGGCGTGAACCCACGCCATATTGGTGATATGCTTGTATGGGTTGTTATGTAATCCAACTACCTAAGTCATTGAGCCACCCAGGCCCTACACGGTTACATAATCATATTATATATTTTATATATATAGTAAAATCTGTCTTAAGGGGCACCTCTATATAGCAAGAATAGTTTGAAGATACCAAAGGGGTAATCGTAATCCGTATATCGAAGAGGAAGAGACAACACAATGGCAAAAAGAAAAATGTACATAAGGACAAACAACGATCTATAAAACATACATATACAACAAAAGATCGAGTAACACGAACCCCACTAAAAGCTGGGGGTGAACGCAAGTGCTCTGGAAGGGTACGCAGTTTCTGCTGCACTAGTGACGCCCGTCGTGTTAGTCTCGTTACAAGCCCGGTGATAAGTCACGAATGAGGAAAGGACCGGGAAGTGCTTACGACAAGTGGAACATTTCCGTGGTCATTGGTGACTCAGATATTCCATAGCGGTCAACAAAGTCATGGTGGGAACCGTACAACATTCGAAGTGATGACTTCAATTTCACTAATAGTATATGAAACCTTGATTCAGTAGCTTCCTTGTTGGCAGCAACCCTCTATCAAGGAAATCCTGATAGGAACCACTATCTCTATAATATCGTATCGCATCGTAGGTAATCACTGTCTATAAAGAGTAGTCTCAGTTTTTCCATTAATGAATACTGCATATATTGTTACCCTATATATAAAGAGCATATAACCACAAAGGAGACTTATTTATTTTACCTTGGGAGCCATGATATACATAATTCAATTAATACATTTACATATCCTTCAGATCATCCCGAATATCCAGAATATGCACATGCTTTCCCGGTATTATTATTCGATCATAAATAGTTTTCTTCGCTTAATGTGAATTCAATAGTAATATTGATATATGTTATGTCCTAGCCTGGTATCAAAGTTTGAGATCAGTTGTGCTAGAAAACATGCACTTTTTATTAAAGAATTTAGAGAATAAAATAAATTAGTATTTCTTTCAATTTCTATTTTTTAGCATATAATAAGTAATTAACGATGTGTTTTTTGTAAACGAGAGGACGTTTCTCAGTCATCTCATTGAAGGGCGATTCCCTGAGATGAGAGATGACTGAGAAACGTCCTCGAGTTTCAAAGAAACATCTTTAATTACTTTATCGCTATGATAGTATGTTTATCAAGGATTTGGTATTGTGACGTCATTATAACGTCATTTTAGAAAACAGCGATATTACTAGGCGTTCTTGACAACGCTTAGGGATTAGCGATAATTGGAATCTTCTCAACGCTTACTTGATATGAAACATATTGGATTTAAAAATCAAAGGGAAAGTAAACACAATAGCGATAATACTGCATGACAAAAATCCTACCCTGCATAGTATTTACCTCAAGCTCATACAGAAGACCGTCCGAATCTCAACTTGCATAACCGTTCTGGATCATTGCATAAAGGCATGCATAGTCATAGTCATAGTCTTAAATAAGAAAGACATTTAAATTGTCAAGGACATGTCTTCCATATGCACATATTACATACTTTAAATATGCAAAGCTTATGAGATTATTATGTATATTTATATTTTATAAACCATGAAAACTAGTAAAGTTACATTTGCACGACTATTTCTCGGAATAATATTGTTAAAGCTTGATCAAATACACATCTTATCAAGCAGTCAAATACATGTCGTGTTTATTACAACTTACTTGAATACACTTGTATTATATTATATTATTATTTATTTTGAAACTAAATTTTAAAAGACCGCAACTTTAGCGAATAGATATATCCAACTACATTTTATAGCATTGATCAATTTTCTTCTAGTTTGGTTGGCTTTGTGTATGGTGTTTAACGCAACTTTCAACAATATTTCAGTTATATCGTCGAGGTCAGTTTTGTTGGTTGAGCAAACTGGAGTGTCTGAAGAAAACAACTGACCCGTAAACTTTATCACATAATGTTGTATAGAGTATACCTCGCCATCGACGGGGTTTGAAATCACAACCCTAGTGGTGATAGGCACTGATTGTACACGTAGTCTTGCATCCAACTACCATACGATCACAACCATGATGGCCCTACTTGACTCTTGGTTGTGTCCTATGTACTAGTCCAATTATAGTAAAGGTGTGTTCGATTTGTCAGTTCGTAAATATCAGACTGTGTTAAACTCGTTATGATTCATGATTGTATTAATAATGAAGAGTGTAGCTCTTGTGTGTTTATGTTAGATTGCATATGTATATTGTTTATATAAACGCAAAGATGATGTAAGTTGCTAAGCTTGTATATGATCCTGTTGTCATATATTTGGACAATTAAATATGTTAAATCTAGCACACCGTTAATGTTAAGTATATGTAATCTTGTTTGTGTTTTCGTAGCTGCTGTTTAAAGTGAATTCAATAGCTACATTGATATAATGTATGGACAACCTGGATATTAAAGCTTCAGGTTGAATGTACTAATACAATATGCATGTTGTCATTAAAATGGTGTATTATATGTTTGTTTTTTTTCGTAAATTAGAGAATCAGATAGAATATTGTTTATTTCAATTGCTATGTCAACAAATGCATGTATGTTTTAAGTTTTAAATCTGAGAAAAACACACACAAAATTATCGTGTAACACAGTGGAGGAAACTACGAAGAGATGAAGCATGTTATAAGATTCTACATATAATGTTATATGACAAAAAAGTACACCCTTGTTATATTTATATGATATTGATGGCAAATTCACACACCGGATATACCAAAAATCAGCAAGCTTATCCGTTCTGGATCATTACATACATGTATGCATAGCCATATTCATCAATAAGAACGACAGTTAAACAATCAAATACATGTCTTATACATGCACAGCTTATGGTGCTATAATATGTATTAATATTCTATAAACTATGAATACCAGAAAAGTTAGATTTGCACGAATATGTCGCAGTAATATTGATCTTGATTTGTCAAAAATCACACTCTGTGTGATATCTACGTGAAACTTACAACGGCGATTGACCAACAATCAACATGCGTAACGGTTCTGGATCATTGAATTGATGCATACATAATCATAGTGTGCAAACAAAATAGTGGAGAAATTTATATCTGTCGAATAATTCTTCATATTTAATAAGTATAGATAGTACTGCGTCACATCGAATTGTGGATATCCTGAATTATCCCTTTGTATTGTTTTTCCTTCTTCCTTTTTCTTGTTTTTGTCTTTGTTTTCCCCTTTTTCTTTTTTTGCTGTTGTTTTCTTTGGTTTTTTTTCATTTTGTGCGTTTTTTTTTGTTTATTTTTACTGTTGTGGGTGTTTGTTTTTCTTTTTAGAAGACCGTCTGATTATTTGTCTTTACAATATTATGGCTTTGATGTACGTTATTATGTATATGTGTCCTGCGCCACTTATTTAAATTATTTGGCTTTCTAATATTTTTACTTGCAGATCTGCTGAAAATCATTTTAGATACGCGTCATATTAACCCAATACAACTCTTTATTCGGACAAACCACTTTCTGTTCCACAATTGACGCCCATCAGAAGATGAGCATATTAACACACGATAACTCTTTATTCGAACAAATCATTTCCCGTTCCACCATTGACACCCGTCCGAAGATGAGCATATTAACCCAACATAGCTGTTCATTCGAGCAAACAATTTCTCCTTCAACTATTGACACCCTTCAGAAGATGAACATATTGATCAAAGATAACTGTTTATTCGAGCAAACCACTTTTCCTTCAACTATTAAAAACCTCCATGATATGAGCGTAGTAACCCCCACCCACACCCGAACAAGAAAAATGTTTATTCGGACAAACAACTAACCGTTCCACTATTGACACCGGTCGAAAGATAATTCGCACATACTGACTATTCTCGTACGTTTCCATTAATTGTTATATTTAAGGAATATTTGAAATTTTTGAACAGGATATACAATATAACCTGGCTTGAGCAGATTAAGCATAATAATACCTTCAAATATTCCTTATAATTTAATTTTTGCAATACCATTTAATGATTCCTCGATTTTAATTACGATTATTTCATGTGACTATTTGAATTTGTCGTTGGCAAATGCATATGTTGGTGATTTCACAATACCAACCCAGGTTATTAAGGATTGATCGTATTTTTTATTCGATTCATGGAGAAATAACCTCAATCAGGTTGTACACACCGTGTAACCCGCGTAGCGTGATAACAAGAGTGTGAACAACCTGATTGAGGTTATTTCGAATGAATCGAACACATAATTTCGATCAATCCTAATAAATTAATTTAATCTTTTTTTTTTATGATATTGAAAATGTTTTTTCTTCAAAATAAGGCAAATAATCGGAAATAAATTTAAATAATCCCAAAGGTACCTCATTTAAAGAAATTCACCTAATAACAACGGCACGAGACGCCTTGAAAACGATGTGTAATTTTAGAGTCCGTTTATTGACAAATAACCTCAACTTTTTAAGCCAATCAAAACACGTGGCTCTGAAATTAATGCATTCAAGTATAACCAAAATTTGTCCATGCGGATCATCCATTCAGATTTCAGTATTTAAATCAAATTAAATTACAATTATTTAAAGACGGTAAGATCATGAAAGACCAACCCAATTAGGATAGAAGTAATCGGAGTAATCATGATTGTATTGTTTTCTCAGTGTTGAGTTTGGTTTAGCAGGCCATTTGAAATATGTCACTTCTCCATTTGTTAACCAACCTGTCCACCAACCGAATGACCCTACTGTTATTATCGAATGATCACATGAAGTTAAAATAGCCATATCTAACTCTCTCCTCCCTGTTGTTATAAATTCACTCGGATGAGTTGTTGGCATATGTTTGACTGCCCATTCATGGTCCTGTGCTGACGTCACAATGAACAGAACACCATGGTAGCGACGTTTATAGTATGATGTTGCTCTATATAAATATTGAGACGTGGCAACTTCGTATCCATAGTTACTAAAATATTTATCATTTATCATATTACCTCTGCGAATATGAACTCCCACCAATGTTGTTGTATGTCTGGTTAAGTTTCTTTTCAATAATATATTCTTAACTATTCCCTTAGCATTCCTGTCGATATGATCCCTGAAGATCAAATGTTTCCTTAATTTACCACTGATCGTGTCAAAATACTTCCAAGATTGAAGATATTGGCCAACCCTGAAGTTGCTATCTTTTATCAGTTGAACCATATTTCTATCGAATCCAGAAGATATATTTTCATTGAGTAGCTGCATGTTATTGCAAATGTCTGTATTTAATCTAAGGTCAACGTTTAGCTTAAACACCAAGTTTATTTCTGATTTACAATTCACAATGATATTCATATTTTTAGACATTGCAATTCCAAATGTTGAGGCAAACTGAAACATATTATTTCCAAGACCTCCTTGGAAAGTTGGGCACAGTATATGACCGCTGTTGCTAACATCACTGACAAGAGGTTCGTCACATCTGCAATAGTAGATAAAGAAATAATAATCAAATGTGGAATCAATAGTTATGTGTGCATAGCAGTACACAGTGTGCTATATTGTGACGGTCAGATGAATTGACGGATCAAATCAGAATGTCAAGGAGAAAGCCACTTCACGAAAGTCACTGACCAATGCTATATCACATTAATGTAAACCTTGTCTTGTCCGAGGGTGGATACGCATGAATGCATTTGTAATACAATGTAGGCATGAATAGCAATGACAGAGATGTAAAATGCATATGGAAACAACCGGTATTGTATTTCTTAATGTCATTTCTACAGAGATCTAAGATTGGGTGAGAAAAACATTATCTTTTTGGGATATGATGACTTATTCATCAAATGGACCAGATTAAATACTGTAGATCTACTTGTGAAAACAAGCTTAAGTGTGTTGTCTGTTGGTGTTTAACTCCACTTTCAACTATATTGGCAGTCAGCTTTATTGGAGGAGGAAACCGGTAAACCTAGAGAAAACAACCGACCCGTTGCAAGTCATTGACAAACTGTATCACATAATGCTGTACACCTCATCCTGATCGAGATTCGAACTCACAACACCAGTTGTGATAGGCACCGACTGCATAGGTAGTTGTAAATCCAATGATCATACGATCACGGCCACGACGTCCCCGTGAAAAGGTTTATACAATGATGGTCAGCAAGGTATGTTTCCTATTTTAATTATGTCACAGTATCATTACCTAGTACCTTATTTACGTCACAATATTATTATTTTATATATTAATCTACGTCACTTATTTACCTCACAATATTATTACCTTTATATATTAAGCTCCATCACTTTACCTTAAACTATCTATAATAATAGAATCACTTCTTTTGTCCACACTGCTTTGTTTTTCGCGTCTGTTTATAATTAGGGTAGCAATGGTTGTACACAGTATTATCACAATGATGTAATCTACAAATGGTAGAATAAATTACATATATAAACATTATACAAATACAATTTAAAAAGTAAATTAACCAAGACTTGGTTGAACGCTATGAAATCTCTGTGTCACACATGGCCACGGATATGTTCCACGTGTCGTAAGAATATCCTGGTCCTTTCCTCATTCGTGATTTATCTCAGGGTTTGTAACTAAATTAACACGACGGGTGCCACTAGTGGTGCATAAACTGCCCACCCTTCCGGAGCACTTGAGTTCACACCAGATCTGTAGTGGGGTTCGTGTTCCTCGAACCTTGTTTTATGTGCATATTTTGTCGATCGTTGTTTGACTTTTTGTACTTTTTCTTTTGGCCACTGTGTTGTCTGTTCTTCTTCGATATACGGATTTTGATTACCCTTTTGTTATCTTCGAATTCTTCTTAGAGTAACAACCAAGGTCTCCCCATGCAAGAGCAATAACACATTTGACCTCTCGCTCCTCTACAAAAATATCCCCCTCCCAAAGCTAAAATACCTATTAAAAGAATAAGCCCAGCTGTGTTTCATGTCTTATTTATGTTATTTGTGTTGGTCTGCGTATAGTGGCATCCAACTAATATTGTGTTGTATTGTGTTTTGTTTTTTCTTTTTTTTTGACTCATTTTCATCTTGTGTGCCCTGAGTACACAGTTTCGCTGGACTGTCCATTTTAGTTTGCTCCTTCTGTATTCTCTAACGTTCATTTCATCAGAAAAGAATGACCAACGTAGATACAAATTTCTCACTAAAAAGATAAGCAAGTTCCTATTTCTAGTGGTGGAAGATATTATTGTATTGTCCACCCACCCTCCATACAAGACAAGAACAAAATCAGGCACTTTTTTATGTTCAAATCTCTTCATCACATTATTTTCATCAATAAAACCACGATTCTACTACATAAGTATTTTTAAATTAATTTATGAATACTATTCTGCTAGTTAACGATTTACTCCCAAGACACGGATGAATATGGATGAATCGAATATTTACTTCTGCAATGGAAAACAAATTTGCGGGAAAACGCTCGATGGAAAGTAAACAAAATAATTAGGTGTTTAGTGAGAAATAAAATCAAACACCGGAAAAAGTACAAGATATGGAAATCTCCGACACCCTGGGTAAGATTTAACCCTCGGGTGTCGGAAATTTCCCTATTTTGTACTCCCCGTGTTCGATTATATGTTTCTTCCATCAATAGCTGTTTTCAGTGTGAGATGACCCGTTGAAGATTGGTGCACGTGACCTCATCTCCTACACCAATATACCTCATCTCCCATCGCTTGTCGGCTAGTCAGATCGCGCCGTTATTTAAAAACAAATCATAAAAAAAACTTTTTTCTTGTATAATTACGATTTGGAAACTATTTCCATTTGACTGCGCTAGGGACATATATGTCCCTTGGGAAAGAAATTTACTTTTTTTTTATATTTTTTAAGAATAAATTACTCAAATATATTATCATTAGGCTACATAATTTAAAATCAGATACCGATATTGCACATATAGAACCACTTTAAAAAAAAAGATGAGTAACGTGACATTGCTATTAAAATGAAGTCACCCTGATGAAAGGGTCATAACATTAGGAATAATACCCCACACGACGCAGTCAAAGGGTTAATTAAAGCTGTTTTTTCCTAAAACATACTCTATGACCTACATTTCTCAGTCACGTAATATGAGGTAGTGCACAATAATACCTGGCATATAAATGAGGTATCGATCAATGAAAGCCATACATATGTGTGTGTATTTGAAAACAAATGTCGTCTAAGGAAGAAATAGGTACTTTTACGTGTTGATATGGAACATCGCGGGATCTTCCAGTCGTGATTAAAATTTGTTATGTCTTTTCACTCTGATTTTGCCAAAAAGTATATGATATCATCACAATGACCGAGGTTTTTAGTGACAACATATATTTGCTATGCTTTGTGGCCTTGTTTTTTCAACAGACAGTCGGCATACCTATGGATACAAAATGTGCTCCTCCTCTTCGCCCCGACTTGTTCCTTTATTGTTAGTTAGACTTCAAACAGGGGCTACTCAAGAACAACGAAAGGACGTTCGTCCCATTCTTGAATTTCACGCTCCATTATACAGATGATGTCATTTCACTATATAATTCTATGCTTGGTGATTTTATTGTTCGGATCTATCCCACTGATCTTGTAATAAATGATATACCATATACAGATAGGTCTGCTTCATTTCTTGACCTACACATTGAAATAGACAGTGATGACCAGTAAAGAACGAAACCTTAGGACAAAAGAGATTATTTCAATTTTCCCATTGTGAACTTTCCATTTATTTGAAGAAACATGACAGCAGCATCTGCATATGGGGGTATATATCTCTCGGTTGATCCGATATTCTAGAGATTGTGGATTATATCAGGATTTCACATTGCAGCTAACAACGATGTCAATAAGCAAAGGTTCCTGGTGGTTAAGTTGAAGTCATCGCTACCATTGCTTTTTCAACCGTTACATAATATCTGTGTCACAAATGACCATAGATACATTCCACTTGTCGTAAGCACTTCTCGGTTCTTTCCTCATATATGACTTATCATCTTGTTTGCAACTGGAGCAACACGACGAGTGTCTTTAGTGGATTAGGAACTGCATACCCTTCCACAGGTGCTACCAATGTCGGAATACTAGTAACAGCGAATGGAAAGACCATAGAAACAAGGGAAAAACTAATACCCATAATATATGAATGACCGTTGAATTTCCTGGCTTGGAACGTGTGCTAAGGGTAACAATTGTGCCCTTTACTACAATTTATCGAAAAATATTTGGAACTTTTACAGCAGTGTGCAATTTTTGCTTTGCTTTTTAACTTTATTACCACAACTCCAATTTATTGTTTTGAAACCAAGAAATTGAACTTTCCTGTACATAATTAACATTAAACAATCTATATTTACTGACGTGACACGATAATTTCTGCATTTTGGTTTCATTTTGCATCACTTGACTTGAAAAATGGTTGCAATATATATCAAATGATTGCATTAATTTGAACCAATATTTGAGCGAAATGTTCTGAAATTATTATTGAAGAATTCACACGGCATATTACATTAACATAGCAACACATAGTGTTTTACGCCACTTTGATATCTAGATGGTGACCACAAAATAACTAAATGTAAACACACTTTCATATTTAATACATGACCAAAATGAAAGATCAGCCCCGCAGATAACCGGAAATTACTACGCAATATCATGTTTGTTGAGGTGGCCACATCATGTAATGTAAACACAATTTCATATTTAATGTGTTTTAAGTCATAGTTAACATTAACGAACAATCTCACAAATAAAAATAGCCTGTTCTGTGAGGTGGTAATATCACGTGACATTAACTTATTTGTGATTTGTTACTTACTTCGATGGATCTTATTCCTTCCGCAAAATAACGAAACGATAAAACATCTAATTGATCGTGAATTCATATCTCTCCGAGTTGAGTATGTAGTAAATATCAGTTGTATTAAATGTTCTATTGCGTGACGTACAAGAACTGCTGACTGAACTATATACACAAACCAACAGTATATATATATTTCTGAATCATTTTAACATTACTGCCAGCGTGTTTATGTAGTATTATGTCGTTCTCTCCAATTGAAAATAACACTTTAACTGTACGGTTCTTCTATTTTTGTTTTCTTAGACACAATTATTTCATATATAATATATAATCATATAATCTCTAATATCCTGCAAATTAAATTAAACAATATCAATACAAAGTCAATGAAAATAAAGATAACTCTTACTTATATATTATCATAAATACAGTAAAAAATACAATACAAAGTAATTCAATGTGATTACACGATTTATATTAAAGAAGTAACCTGGTGGTCATGAGCTCATCAAATGGTTTAGAGTGATGAAGCAAGCAAATACAAATGCTTCTCTACGTACATATACATGTACATCTTATTTTCCAGAATACAATAAATGTAAATAAAATATGATATTACAAATGAACAAAACTAATAAGCATCATAATACGCAAAATTAGCATAAGCTTCTTACACCAATTAATGCAATAAGCTAAATAACTTATTAACTAAATTAATTAATAAAAGCAAAGCAAAACAAAACAAAACAAAAGCAAAGCAACAGTAAAATAAAATACACTGATTCTTACCTCACATGAGGTGTAAGCGAGTTCTTGATTAGATGGATAGGTGATGCAGTCAAATTAATTTTACATGTATAGCAAAAGAGTTATCTTACTCTGACTGTTACATATACATGTATACAAGACATTTCAATAAACAAAAATACACACACGACTGTATTTATTAATTCCTGTTTAACTTTAAACCTGTTTTGAAATCTTAACTGTTCTCACTTCTCTGACATTCTTAGTTGTAAACTTGGTAGGATAATAAATTTAATTAACAGTCCATTTGTTAATTTAAATTATCAACTTTGATATACATAAGTATTATTTACAAAATTTAAAAGGTTTAATCTGTTGTCAAGTTTATCATTTAGTTGACACTTTCAACAATCATTCAAATGAATCGTATTCAAATTTATACAATTTCATACAATCCATTCATACAGGATAAAATTATGAATATGGACATTTAGTATCATATTAGATTTTAGAAAAGAAAGTAACTGACCTTAGAAAAGAAATAAGTTTTCCAAATATTTAGATTTTCACTTCTGAATAACAGTTCTAAATTTCAATGTTGCACAGAAATACATCAAAAGCAATATGGTGTCGTATAGAATTAAAGACAATAGACAAAGGAATTTACTGCCAAAATTAGAAGTGACCAATGAAGATAAAGTAATAGTGCGGTTCAACGAACCATGGATAGAAATGGTTTGAGTTAAATATAGTAGAACCAGTCCGTGATTATATCATGTCCGTCAAACAGGTCTATAGTAAGATCAATTAATCAAAATAATATCAACATACTTAATTACACTTTGTAATTAATCTATAATAAAAGAAAGTAATTAAATAATTCCGTTTAATTAACTTATTACCAATGACAATGCTGAAAAAGAATAGAAATACAAAAACATATAAATGATTAAAATACAGTCTATCACATTTATTATCTATGGTCATTCAATATTACTACCTGTGTGCTTATGGTCTTACATGTGAACTATATGCATTCAGTTACGGGTTTGTGAGTTCTTGTTTACGATAAGCATTCCAGATATTTGTAATCACAATAAATCATATTCTGATGTCATGAATAACATAATGCTGTATATAAATCATCATGTACTCATTCATGACTTATCACCGAATATGAAAGTAGATTAACGTAAAAGGCGTCACTAGTGGAGCAGACACTGTTTACCCTTCCGGAGCACCTGAATTCACCCCCGATTGCTAGTGGAGTTCGCGTTACTCGATCTTTAGTTTTGTAACGGGCCTAGTATCTATTGAAAATGATATGATAAAGTAAATTAAAATAAATAGGAAAATAAACTGCAAGAAAGGGTTCGTACCTAAGCTACTTCTTATGGTTCGAGATTTATTGTGTAAAATGAATAGAACTTATCCAAATTAATTGTATTATTTTAAAATAGTAGAAAATTTTATATCTTAATTTTGCTCAGTAAACTACAACTATAACTATAAATAGAATGTTGGTTCGCTTTGAGCTTTTCACCGATCAATATTGTTATCAGAATAACAGGCAAGATTTAAATGCAGTCACTTCTGCTATTCTTTAAACCTTGATGTATTGCTTTAGCTCAGTTCAGCTCAATATACATATTTAATCTTTCTTATCTTTCGACATTCACTTCCCAAATGGCACAACACGAATGCAACGATCCGCGGCATTTTGACTGCCTTATATACTCTAAAATTTACTCGGGATCCTCTAATTAATCGATCACTTCTATGTAAAAACCCGAGGATTCTACAAGGGGATTTCCAACTTTATAAATACAACATTGACGTAATGGAAAAATAGCGCTTTCAGTAAAGTGTTCATTTCATTTCACTACAGTTTTATATGTATGTTTTGTAGATCGTTGTTTGTCTCATTGTACCTTTTCTTTAGGCAATTGTCTTATCTGTTCTTCTTCCATATATGTATTCTGATTATCCCTTTGGTATCTTCAAACTCTTTTTAATCGTGTTATGTGATAGCCTCCATATTTACATTAACGGTTCATACATGACATCTCTCCGTGTGTGTGTGTGTGTGTGTGTGATATATATTTCTTATTCTCTATCTGTGAAATCTCAGAATATTCAAATTAATCAAGTTATTCACAGTAAATGGAAACATATTGACAAGCCATTTCTTAAACTTGCTAGCAACTGAAATGAACCGACGTTGTGAATTGACATTACACGCTGCTATCGAGTAATTTGTTGATTATTAGCTTCCTTCAGTCAAGATCATCAATCTAAGTAAGAACAATCATGATTCATCTGTTATTCATCATGACTTGATATTCAACATAGACCGATCCGCCAGTTGTGAAGTAGCGTACACTGTTTCAATGTATGTCTATGTAGAGACATGTAGTGATCAGTGTCTTGCCTTTAGTCTCATATTGAGAGAACACATCTTTATATATCATACAACGTATTAATGCTATAATATTCAGGCAGATCTGCGCATGTATCAAAATGTCAACCGTTATTTTTTTACCGGACCATTTTTAGAAGATTTCAGAAGATTTACATAGTTTTTTACAGCATATAGCATCAATATTTTAGAGTGCATAGTGCCATATTACAACCCTTTTACGATATCAACACACATTTTACAGTACCATACCCGATTTTAGATAGACTTAGTCATTTTATCTGAGTGATCATTTCTGTCATATTGACTTTTAGACATTTCGTTTTTACCATCAGTTTTATATTTTTATCACGTTATCATGGAGAAGACAAGACATTTTAGACCATATTTTACCTTTTCCATCATGGTTTTAGTAGTTTTATATAATAGACTTCCCATTCGCGATCGCCATTCAGAAGTTCAAGATACAACCAACTACCTACTACAAAATAGGAATGAAACGTAAAACTGAACGAAACCTTCAGTACATATCAAACCATGAAACAAACTTGGTATTACTATTAATCTTAGCGGAGGACATAGAAGTTAACCCAGGACCGAAATATCAATGTGGTGTATGTAAAAAACTTGCAAAGAGAAATGACAAAGCTATACAATGCGATGGTTGTGATCTATGGGTACATGCTAGATGTGAAAACATCAGTAAGAAAGATTACGATAAACTTGTAAAAGCCGAACAATCAGACTGGCTTTGCACAAACTGCTCCTGCACAATGTTATCTATGCAATGAACTTTATGCGATTACGGCAAGATGAGGGATGACACTAAGATTTTTAGCAAGGAAAAGAGCTAAGGAGACTGGAAGTGGTAGGTTGAAGAAAAAGTGGAAACAACTACGAAGTGCCATTGAATCAGAAATAACATCATCTCATAATAAATACGTTGAAAACATGATTGGTAATATCAAAGAAAACAGTAAACCATTTTGGAAGTATATATCATCAAAGAGAAAAGATACTCAGAGTATTCCGCCTCTCGACACAAAACAAGGAACAACAACAGAAAGCGATGTAGATAAAGCAGAAGCACTAAATGACCAATTTACTGGAGTATTTACCAAGAAAACACACGACCAAGTTCCATCACTAGAGAGAAAAATACAAAAAATGAAGGATATACGAATCACCGAAGGAGGCGTTTTAAAATTACTTCACGGTTTAAATATATCGAAAGCACGTGGTCCAGATGAGATAAGTCCAAAAATATTGAAAGAACTGTCAAATGAGTTAACACCAATTATGACACACTTTTTCCAACAGACAATGGATAAAAGTACACTCCCTGAAGATTGGACAACTGCCAACATTTGTCCGTTACATAGAAAAAAGCAGACCGTTCAATACCAGCGAAATATCGTCCTGTTTCACTGACATGTATCCTATGCAAACTAGTCGAACATATTGTTTGCTCAAATATCATGAGCCATCTTGTGGAGTACAATGTCTTTACGGACAAACAACACGCATTTCGTAAACACCACAGCTGCGAAACACAGTTCTGCTAAGTATTTCACGATTGGGCTAGAAATATCGACAAAAACAAACAAACAGACATATTTATACTAGATTTTGAGAAAGCTTTCGATACAGTGCCTCATGAAAAGCTTAAAGCCAAACTCTACAGATATGGTATAACCGGTAAAACACTCATATATGGATTGACTCATCTTTGTGCTAACGTAAGCAGTGTGTAGTAGTCAACGGAACAAAGTCTAAATGGTCAGTTGTAAAATCAGGAGTTATAACATACCTTGGATCGAAGGCATGAACTGTAAAACCATATGTTCGTGCAACGTCATCATCAAAGCTAAAGTCCCAATCTATCCTGATAAATAAAATAAAGAGAGATAACCTGATTAAGGGGAGATAACGTATTCATCAAAATAAAGTCCCAATCTATCCTGATCAATAAGAAAATTTCTCTGTAGTTATTCACTTTATATTTTAATGAAAGATTTACTTATTTAATAATTTCCTATTAATGTTATTCAACGAGGTAATGCTAAACGGGTGTCATTAGTTGAGCAGGAACTGCTTACCCTTCGGGTGCACATACGTTCATCCCCGGTGTTTAGTGAGGTTCGTGTTATTCGATTTTTAGCTTTAAATGTATGTTTCGATTACCCCTGTGTCATGTTCAAAGTTTTCTTTCTATTAATTTTATTTAACAAGCTACTGCTATGCTACTTAGACCCTTTGGATGTCTGTTGCCAGACTGTTGAATTATTTGGTATTCCAATTTTGACTTTAAGAATTCATGATGATGGTTATTCCAGGAATACGCTATGAGGCACTCATTTTGATATCTACGTTTTTATTACTATCAGTTGGTCGATACCTCTGCTGGTGAATCATTTTGCTTTCCAATACTGTTGACCTTAAGAATGCATGATGATGGGAATTCCAGGAATACGTTATGGGGCTCTAAATTTGATATCTACGATTTTCTAACTATCACTTGGTTGATACCTCTCCTGGTGGATTATTAATCCATTCGGTATAGTCCGTCAAGTATTCAGTGTGTTGACACTGACATGGTGTATTAGATGTATCTAGTATTGCAATATACAGTTCCCAAATAATGTCTGTATTATTTGAACTAAGGTTCTGCTTCTTCGCACATGCATATAGGGGATCTCGGTCGATGATTGATATGGTCTTTAGGCCGTTTCGTTATTTTCTTTTTACTACTATACCTAGGTATGTTACTGTACCTGATGAAGGTTTTTTTTTTACAGAAACACGTCGTATGCAGTTAATTAGATTTAATCCATCAGCTGCACCTGTTATCAAAATTGTAACTTTATGTCCAGTAACTTTCTCTCCGTTCACCATTGGTTTTAGACATTATACATTGATAGCGTATCTCCGTGAGACGAACATTTTGCCATTCAATAAAGTGTTTAAATCTTTATCGTTTTGTGTACTTGGTGTAGTTTTGCAAACCACTTTAGACGTTTATATATATACATATATATATATATATATATATATATATATATATATATATATATATATATATATATTAAATAACTGATTAAAAAAGTACATGCACAGTGAATTAATTGTTTTTTGATAATGTAGATACTTGTCCAAAAGAATATACTAAGCATGGTTGCCTGGGTCTGTGCTAATGGTCATTGCAAATGTTCCAACCACGATCAGTCAAATTTCCAAATCGAACATTTTCCTTACAATATATTTGCGTTGACGTTAAATATCTAAAATATAAAACAATTACTTTCAACTCTCACTATTCTCAAGAAATAGTGGAGCAATTATGATAGGAATTGTCTACAAGTTATTATAAGCGAGTATTGTACAAATCTGCTTTTTGAAATACAAGGGAATATATATGTCATACCTCATGTACAGGGTACCAAAGTATAAAGGAATAACTATGTCATACACCATGTACAGGTTACGGACATGTTCTTCCTTCGTTCTCTTCAATACTGAGTCTTTCGGAATGAGGACTGCCTCCTGAGGTATCTGCATATAATTGAATACAAATTTATAATAGAATGGTGACATTAATCTCTTAAATGTAATAACGTACCTGTCAGGTAAACCACCTACAATATGCATAGTATGATTATGGCAATGTATATCTTGGCATTGCTGAAATTATTTGTGTGCATAGAGATTAGATATGCAAATAAAGAATAATAATACCACATCGTCCAAGCAGTTGCAACAGTACTAGTAATTGTATAAGTGTATGCCGAGAGACAAGACGGAACTACCCATTTCATATTCATATTTACAAATATTTCATATAGACGGTATGGAAAGAAACTATATAACAGTGTAGAGCGGACAAGAACGAGGACAACATTAAGACCATTATAACGACGCTCGTCTCTGTTCTATTTCAGGGTTAGTGTTAAATGTATGGCAGAGTTGGAAGATACGAAAAATTAAACCACGGAAAATTGTCTTCTTTTCTCCTTAAATAACAGTATTCGCCGTTTGTATATTAAGCTTTCATAAAAACAAATATATATTCAATCAAACATTGTAATCGCATTATTTTAATATTTCAAATAAATATAGTTATATTAAAACAAACAACATTATAATCAGTGATTGTAAAGGTGCTTTTGTTTTTATGTACTTTTGAATTTTGAATATGTATAAACATATATTATTTTGACTATAGAGCTAAGAATGTCATACTTACGGTTGATTCGGGAGACATGCACTTGTTGTATGCATGTAGAAAAGTAACAAATGGAACCAGACTAAATACATATAGTATGTTCATTAATGAACTTGTTTTAGTTCCCTTCACATTGGAAAAGGTTTCACTTAATAAATGCACTTAAATGTATACTTTATGTTATCCAAAGCTCATTGATAAGAGTGTGAAGATTCCAAAGGGGTAATCAGAATCTGTATGTCGTTACTTGTTTGTTCTCTTTTTGCTATGGTTTAAATGCTTTAACTGCATATGTATCCGTTTTTTACTCACGGTTTAAGCATATAAGCGTATGACACACACAACCTTCATATTGAAAATAGATGCACGATAACCCTTCCGGAGCACCTGAGTCCACCCTCTGATTTTTGTGGTGTTCGTTTTACTCGATCTTTAGTTGTATGTGTATGTTTTGTAGATCGTTGTTTGTTCTTTTGGTCTTTTTTTCTATTGGCCATTACGTTGTCTGTTCGTCTTCGATATACGGAATCTGATTACCACTTTGTTATCTTCAAACTCTTCTATAAAATAATGACATATTCTGCTCTAAATCTTGTTATAATTACCATTCTCAAGTAAGCTTTCTAAAACGACATTAAAATAATGATAATAATCGTTACCATATTTATATCATAGCACATTGTGCTCTGTGGATTGTTCTGTAAAAGACCGTTCTATTCCTGACCAATACATCCTAAAATTCAACTTGAGAAGATGCCGTAGATGATGCAGGGCTTGCAAATAGTCCATATGAGTTCCGTTTCCATAATGCATCCTTATTGAAAGTTGCTGAAAATTATCTAATAACCCATTCTTCATTATATGTTCCAAAACATGTCCAGTTAAATTATCTACATGAATGAACAGCGATTTGCGATAATTTTCCATCGCACTCTACTAGCGTGAGATGAAAAACTCTCAGATAGCAAGATCAAAGGAAATTACTGGAATGAAGTGTGTCTGTACGACATTAATAATGCCCCCGTCGGCCAAAAATTATCAATTATCTGTCATTTTGTGAATATATGACGGAAATGAATAATCCTTTGGCCCTGCACACCTCCATTTTGTGTACAAACATCCTATGCAATATAGCTCAACAATTGTAGGAGGAGATAGCCTGACAAACCATCAACCTATAGTTTCGCTTGCGTTCTACTATTTGAAACCAATTAATTATCTTTAAAAAGTGTGACAAGTGAAAGACTCAGATATTCGTTCTGTTTCCTTTCTGAAAATCTGGAAGAACTATGTAAGAAAAAGAACAACAATAATTATTTCAACTTTTATTACCTAAGACAGTATGTTCAGAAAAGTGTTATCCAAAATTCGGCAGGTTTGAAAATTTTAAATTGCAACTGATATGACTGACTGACGTCGGTGTTTAACATCTTAGACTACCCATTAGTGTCTCACACGGACGGCCCATTGTGTGGGCTTTATATTTCAATTTAATTTGCTAACTGATGTGCAACTTATAATGATTAGTAAAACAAAATTGACAATGGCGGATCCAGAAAAGTGGACCCGTTACCCTCATGATTCACGATTTTTGTTTTATTAATCGGTTTTTCTTGCCTTTCCTTCAACATATTCTTCCAGCAAATTAGCTAGGTACCCTTGATCCGCCTATGATTGGATTAGAGAATCAATAGAACCGGAAATTATGAGGTGATCCTAGTCGCTTGCTGTGAATCAGTCCTGTATACTGCTGGCTGAAAACATATAAATGTATGAAATTTTATTATTTGCTAAGCATTTATTAATCAAGCAATGTGTGGTTCAACTGAGTAACCGACACCAAACCAACTCATGTTTAGACACAACACGTGGGATGGGTTGATCACTATATACTGGTACACAGATGTGCATTATTGCGGAGATATGCTTAGTTCACCTGACGAAAGGCCAGTGTGAGTTTTTGTCATCTGTTTGCTAAGGCATTTTCTACTGAAACAAATTTGATCAAACTTAGTCGATATCTTCTCTATGAAGTACTGTACAAGTGTTGCTACGTTTTCGGTGATTTGACATTGTCAATATAATTCCATGCGATATCTACTGAATATATTGTTCAGCAATGATATAACAAAGAAACCCTAACTCATTTGTATCTACTGCCTTACCTAATGATTTTACTAGTCTTACTGTTAATATTCCCCATTCTTGACTCTCACTCTAGCTCATTTGTATCTACTGCCTGACCTAATGATTTTACTAGTCTTACTGTTAATTTTTTTTAACAACAATATATTTTTATTCAAAATGCTTGTTACATTCTTACTTCAAAAGCCCAAGCTACTTATGAAGTACTTCATATTAATATTTTCTTATATAATTGAAATACTTTCAAATAACATAATATAACTGATGAGGATCAGACTTTAATTAAGCATACCCATGAATACGCACCTACATCTACACCCATATATCTATGCATATACACACATGCATATGCATGCATACATATACATATATACAATGCATACATATTTACATTTCAATATTTTCCCTTATCTTTGCTAACAGTTTACTATTTTGGAGTTTTTGCACCTGGCTTATTCTCGTATTATATTCTCTCACAAATAAAGAATATATGTTTACTTGTTTAGTCTTTTGTTCAGATACATAATATGCTTTGCATATAGCAAATCCAAAAATTGCTAAAAAATAGTTGAAATCAAAATAATCTTTATCAAATATCTTATAACCAAAAAAAAATATGTTTTAATGTGACAAAATTGTCTATATTAGATTTTTTCAATATTTGTTGGATCTTAACCCACAATTCTTTCAGATAGGGACAAGACATAAAGTAATGTAGATAATCTTCATCTTGACCACAGAAATTACATTGGCTATTAATAGCTTATCTTTTTGAAAATTTACAACACTTTTAATAGAGTTTTGAGCCTGTATGATACAATTCATTAGGTATCGATTTTGTTAGGCAGATAAATTCAGATATCCAATTATTCTTGTATTTTAGTTTATCTAAAATAAAATTCTGACTTATTTCCCCGTGTTCATTTAAAATATCATTGATATAAATTAAATCACTATTTATCCAATTATCAAACATTAAACTTTTATTTTTAGACATTATTAATGTATTTCCCCCAATAAGCTGTTTTGTAATCTCTGCAAAATGTGATAGCGCTTTTGTTTGACCCCACCCATTTTTATCCAGGTTTGCAATATTTCTTCATAGAAATCAGGAATATATCTTAAATAATCTTTAATTTTTTGTGTTCGATATTCATTGAAAATATCAACCAATTCTTACCAAATTGTCTAACGTATTTATATGGTATCAATTTCCAATTGTCCATTTCTCCAATAGCGAATCTACTTACCCATGATGCTCTCAGTGATGCAAAGTAACTTCCTATGTCTATCATATTTAAACCCCCTATTTCAAAATTACCTATCATACTGTTTCTTTTACCTTTGTCTGGTCTACCATCCCATATGAATTTGAAACATTTACTTTCAATTTCTTTTCTATATTTGTCTGGCACGACACATGCACTAGCAACAAAAGTAAATATAGGTATGACTAACGCTTTAATAATCATAATTTTCCCAAGAATAGTTAAATTTCGTTTTCCACTAGAGAAGAATAATGTATTCATTTTATATATTTTATTTTCCCAGTTTAATTTTTCACACTCTTCTTTATTGTTTCCAACATATACACCCAATGTTTTAATAGGTTTTTCTGACCATTTAATGCCCTCTATTTTATCTTTACTGTGCTTAAGTTTTCCTACCCAAATTCTCCCAGTTTTATTTTTGTTCATTAATAATCCAGAAAAAGAACCGAAAGTCTCTATTTTATTAAATGCAAAATAAATTTCTTCTTTAGACGTACAAAATAAAGTTGTGTCATCAGCGAGCTGCGATATCTTAATGCTATGAGTTTTTTCGCCTATTTTTTATTTGAAATCCCTTAATATCTGTATTGTTTCCAAGTCTTGAAGCCATGATTTCCACTGACAAGACAAACGAAAAAGCTGATAAAGGCCACTTTGACGAATTCCTCTTGTATTCGCATACATGTCTGAGACCCACCCATTGTTCATTACACACGTTTGAATATCTGTGCATAAAGTGTTTACCCAGTTAAGGAAAGATTCATTGAATCCAAAATGCTTATGAGTATTTAGCGTGAAATTCCATTCCAAAGAATCAAAAGCCTTTCTAAAGTCAACGAAAATTATAGCCCCTTCAATTTTATATATGTCTGCATAGTCTATGATATCCTGTATTTGTCTAAGATTAAAACCAATAAATCTATGTTTTACATCTACGTTAATTATCTTTGGTAAAACTTTTTTCAAACGTTGTGCTATGGCATGTGAAATCAGTTTAAGATCTACATTCAAAAGAGAAATCGGACGATAGTTATCAAGACATAAAGGACCTCCCTTTTTAAATGGTAACGATAAAATGCTTGACCGTTGTGAATAAGACATTAAAGCTTCATTGTAGCTCTTATTTTACTAGTCTTACTGTTAATCTTCCCCATTCTTGACTCTCACTCTAACTCATTTGTATCTACTACCTGACCTATTGATTTTACTAGTCTTACTGTTAATCTTCCCCACGCTTGACGCTCACTCTAACTCATTTGTATCTATTACCTGACCTAATGATTTTACTAGTCTTACTGTTAATCTTCCCCATTCTTGACTCTCACTCTAACTCATTTGTATCTACTACCTGACCTAATGATTTTACTAGTCTTACTGTTAATCTTCCCCATTCGTGACGCTCACTCTAACTCATTTGTATCTACTACCTGACCTAATGATTTTACTAGTCTTACTGTTAATCTTCACCACTCTTGACGCTCACTCTAACTCATTTGTATCTACTGTCTGACCTAATGATTTTACTAGTCTTACTGTTAATCTTCCCCACTCTTGACGCTCACTCTAACTCATTTGTATCTACTACCTGACCTAATGATTTTGCTAGTCTTACTGTTAATCTTCCCCATTCGTGACGCTCACTCTAACTCATTTGTATCTACTACCTGACCTAATGATTTTACTAGTCTTACTGTTAATCTTCCCCACTCTTGACGCTCACTCTAACTCATTTGTATCTACTACCTGACCAAATAACTTTACTAGTCTTACTGTTATTCTTCCCCACTCTTGACTCTCACTCTAACTCATTTGTATCTACTACCTGACCTAATGATTTTACTAGTCTTACTCTTAATCTTCCCCACTCTTGACTCTCACTCTAACTCATTTGCATCTACTGTCTGACCAAATGATTTTACTAGTCTTACTGTTAATCTTCCCACTCTTGACTCTCACTCTAACTCATTTGTATCTACTGTCTGACCAAATGATTTTACTAGTCTTACTGTTAATCTTCCCCACTCTTGACTCTCACTCTAACTCATTTGTATCTACTATCTGACCTAATGGTTTTACTAGTCTTACTCTTAATCTTCCCCACTCTTGACTCTCACTCTAACTCATTTGTATCTACTCTCTGACCAAATGATTTTACTAGTGTTACTGTTAATCTTCACCACTCTTGACTCTCACTCTAACTCATTTGTATCTATTACCTGACCTAATGACTTTACTAGTCTTACTGTTAATCTTCCCCACTCTTGACTCTCACTCTAGCTCATTTGTATCTACTGTCTGACCTAATGATTTTACTAGTCTTACTGACAATCTTCCCCACTCTTGACTCTCACTCTAACTCATTTGTATCTACTACCTGACCTAATGATTTTACTAGTCTTACTGATAATCTTCACCACTCTTGACTCTCACTCTAACTCATTTGTATCTATTACCTGACCTAATGACTTTACTAGTCTTACTGTTAATCTTCCCCACTCTTGACTCTCACTCTAGTTCATTTGTATCTACTGCCAAGCTTAATTTAATAGTCTTACTGTTAATCTTCCCCATTCTTGACTCTCACTCTAACTCATTTATATCTACTACCTGACATAATGATTTTACTAGTCTTACTGATAATCTTCCCCACTCTTGACTCTCACTCTAACTCATTTGTATCTACTACCTGACCTAATGATTTTACTAGTCTTACTGATAATCTTCCCCACTCTTGACTCTCACTCTAACTCATTTGAATCTATTACCTGACCTAATGACTTTACTAGTCTTACTGTTAATCTTCCCCACTCTTGACTCTCACTCTAGCTCATTTGTATCTACTGACAAGCTTAATTTAATAGTCTTACTGTTAATCTTCCCCATTCTTGACTCTCACTCTAACTCATTTGTATCTACTACCGGACCTAATGATTTTAATAGTCTTACTGATAATCTTCCCCACTCTTGACTCTCACTCTAACTCATTTGTATCTACTACCTGACATAATGATTTTACTAGTCTTACTGTTAATCTTCCCCATTATTGACTCTCACTCCAGCTCATTTGTATCTACTGCCAGGCTTAATTTACTAGCCTTACTGTTAATCTTCCCCATTCTTGACTCTCACTCTAACTCATTTGTATCTACTACCTGACCTAATGATTTTACTAGTCTTACTCTTAATCTCCCCACTCTTGACTCTCACTCTAATTCATTTGTATCTACTGTCTGACCAAATGATTTTACTAGTCTTACTGTTAATCTTCCCCATTCTTGACTCTCACTCTAACTCATTTGTATCTACTACCTGACATAATGATTTTACTAGTCTTACTCTTAATCTTCCCCATTCTTGACTCTCACTCTAACTCATTTGTATCTATTACCTGACCTAATGATTTTACTAGTCTTACTGATAATCTTCACCACTCTTGACTCTCACTCTAACTCATTTGTATCTATTACCTGACATACTGATTTTACTAGTGTTACTGTTAATCTTCACCACTCTTGACTCTCACTCTTACTCATTTGTATCTATTACCTGACCTAATGACTTTACTAGTCTTACTGTTAATCTTCCCCACTCTTGACTCTCACTCTAGCTCATTTGTATCTACTGTCTGACCTAATGATTTTACTAGTCTTACTGATAATCTTCCCCACTCTTGACTCTCACTCTAACTCATTTGTATCTACTACCTGACCTAATGATTTTACTAGTCTTACTGATAATCTTCACCACTCTTGACTCTCACTCTAACTCATTTGTATCTATTACCTGACCTAATGACTTTACTAGTCTTACTGTTAATCTTCCCCACTCTTGACTCTCACTCTAGTTCATTTGTATCTACTGCCAAGCTTAATTTAATAGTCTTACTGTTAATCTTCCCCATTCTTGACTCTCACTCTACCTCATTTATATCTACTACCTGACATAATGATTTTACTAGTCTTACTGATAATCTTCCCCACTCTTGACTCTCACTCTAACTCATTTGTATCTACTACCTGACCTAATGATTTTACTAGTCGTACTGATAATCTTCCCCACTCTTGACTCTCACTCTAACTCATTTGTATCTATTACCTGACCTAATGACTTTACTAGTCTTACTGTTAATCTTCCCCACTCTTGACTCTCACTCTAGCTCATTTGTATCTACTGACAAGCTTAATTTACTAGCCTTACTGTTAATCTTCCCCATTCTTGACTCTCACTCTAACTCATTTGTATCTACTACCTGACCTAATGATTTTACTAGTCTTACTCTTAATCTCCCCACTCTTGACTCTCACTCTAATTCATTTGTATCTACTGTCTGACCAAATGATTTTACTAGTCTTACTGTTAATCTTCCCCATTCTTGACTCTCACTCTAACTCATTTGTATCTACTACCTGACATAATGATTTTACTAGTCTTACTCTTAATCTTCCCCATTCTTGACTCTCACTCTAACTCATTTGTATCTATTACCTGACCTAATGATTTTACTAGTCTTACTGATAATCTTCACCACTCTTGACTCTCACTCTAACTCATTTGTATCTATTACCTGACATACTGATTTTACTAGTGTTACTGTTAATCTTCACCACTCTTGACTCTCACTCTAACTCATTTGTATCTATTACCTGACCTAATGACTTTACTAGTCTTACTGTTAATCTTCCCCACTCTTGACTCTCACTCTAGCTCATTTGTATCTACTGTCTGACCTAATGATTTTACTAGTCTTACTGATAATCTTCTCCACTCTTGACTCTCACTCTAACTCATTTGTATCTATTACCTGACCTAATGACTTTACTAGTCTTACTGTTAATCTTCCCCACTCTTGACTCTCACTCTAGCTCATTTGTATCTACTGCCAAGCTTAATTTAATAGTCTTACTGTTAATCTTCCCCATTCTTGACTCTCACTCTAACTCATTTGTATCTACTACCTGACCTAATGATTTTACTAGTCTTACTGATAATCTTCACCACTCTTGACTCTCACTCTAACTCATTTGTATCTACTACCTGACCTAATGATTTTACTAGTCTTACTCTTAATCTCCCCACTCTTGACTCTCACTCTAATTCATTTGTATCTACTGTCTGACCAAATGATTTTACTAGTCTTACTGTTAATCTTCCCCATTCTTGACTCTCACTCTAACTCATTTGTATCTACTACCTGACATAATAATTTTACTAGTCTTACTCTTAATCTTCCCCATTCTTGACTCTCACTCTAACTCATTTGTATCTATTACCTGACCTAATGATTTTACTAGTCTTACTGATAATCTTCACCACTCTTGACTCTCACTCTAACTCATTTGTATCTATTACCTGACATACTGATTTTACTAGTGTTACTGTTAATCTTCACCACTCTTGACTCTCACTCTAACTCATTTGTATCTATTACCTGACCTAATGACTTTACTAGTCTTACTGTTAATCTTCCCCACTCTTGACTCTCACTCTAGCTCATTTGTATCTACTGTCTGACCTAATGATTTTACTAGTCTTACTGATAATCTTCCCCACTCTTGACTCTCACTCTAACTCATTTGTATCTACTACCTGACCTAATGATTTTACTAGTCTTACTGATAATCTTCACCACTCTTGACTCTCACTCTAACTCATTTGTATCTATTACCTGACCTAATGACTTTACTAGTCTTACTGTTAATCTTCCCCACTCTTGACTCTCACTCTAGCTCATTTGTATCTACTGCCAAGCTTAATTTAATAGTCTTACTGTTAATCTTCCCCATTCTTGACTCTCACTCTAACTCATTTGTATCTACTACCTGACCTAATGATTTTACTAGTCTTACTGATAATCTTCACCACTCTTGACTCTCACTCTAACTCATTTGTATCTATTACCTGACCTAATGACTTTACTAGTCTTACTGTTAATCTTCCCCACTCTTGACTCTCACTCTAGTTCATTTGTATCTACTGCCAAGCTTAATTTAATAGTCTTACTGTTAATCTTCCCCATTCTTGACTCTCACTCTAACTCATTTATATCTACTACCTGACATAATGATTTTACTAGTCTTACTGATAATCTTCCCCACTCTTGACTCTCACTCTAACTCATTTGTATCTACTACCTGACCTAATGATTTTACTAGTCTTACTGATAATCTTCCCCACTCTTGACTCTCACTCTAACTCATTTGTATCTATTACCTGACCTAATGACTTTACTAGTCTTACTGTTAATCTTCCCCACTCTTGACTCTCACTCTAGCTCATTTGTATCTACTGACAAGCTTAATTTAATAGTCTTACTGTTAATCTTCCCCATTCTTGACTCTCACTCTAACTCATTTGTATCTACTACCGGACCTAATGATTTTAATAGTCTTACTGATAATCTTCCCCACTCTTGACTCTCACTCTAACTCATTTGTATCTACTACCTGACATAATGATTTTACTAGTCTTACTGTTAATCTTCCCCATTATTGACTCTCACTCCAGCTCATTTGTATCTACTGCCAGGCTTAATTTACTAGCCTTACTGTTAATCTTCCCCATTCTTGACTCTCACTCTAACTCATTTGTATCTACTACCTGACCTAATGATTTTACTAGTCTTACTCTTAATCTCCCCACTCTTGACTCTCACTCTAATTCATTTGTATCTACTGTCTGACCAAATGATTTTACTAGTCTTACTGTTAATCTTCCCCATTCTTGACTCTCACTCTAACTCATTTGTATCTACTACCTGACATAATGATTTTACTAGTCTTACTGTTAATCTTCCCCATTCTTGACTCTCACTCTAACTCATTTGTATCTATTACCTGACCTAATGATTTTACTAGTCTTACTGATAATCTTCACCACTCTTGACTCTCACTCTAACTCATTTGTATCTATTACCTGACATACTGATTTTACTAGTGTTACTGTTAATCTTCACCACTCTTGACTCTCACTCTAACTCATTTGTATCTATTACCTGACCTAATGACTTTACTAGTCTTACTGTTAATCTTCCCCACTCTTGACTCTCACTCTAGCTCATTTGTATCTACTGTCTGACCTAATGATTTTACTAGTCTTACTGATAATCTTCCCCACTCTTGACTCTCACTCTAACTCATTTGTATCTACTACCTGACCTAATGATTTTACTAGTCTTACTGATAATCTTCACCACTCTTGACTCTCACTCTAACTCATTTGTATCTATTACCTGACCTAATGACTTTACTAGTCTTACTGTTAATCTTCCCCACTCTTGACTCTCACTCTAGCTCATTTGTATCTACTGCCAAGCTTAATTTAATAGTCTTACTGTTAATCTTCCCCATTCTTGACTCTCACTCTAACTCATTTGTATCTACTACCTGACATAATGATTTTACTAGTCTTACTGATAATCTTCCCCACTCTTGACTCTCACTCTAACTCATTTGTATCTACTACCTGACCTAATGATTTTACTAGTCTTACTGATAATCTTCCCCACTCTTGACTCTCACTCTAACTCATTTGTATCTATTACCTGACCTAATGACTTTACTAGTCTTACTGTTAATCTTCCCCACTCTTGACTCTCACTCTAGCTCATTTGTATCTACTGAAAAGCTTAATTTAATAGTCTTACTGTTAATCTTCCCCATTCTTGACTCTCACTCTAACTCATTTGTATCTACTACCTGACCTAATGATTTTAATAGTCTTACTGATAATCTTCGCCACTCTTGACTCTCACTCTAACTCATTTGTATCTACTACCTGACATAATGATTTTACTAGTCTTACTGTTAATCTTCCCCATTATTGACTCTCACTCCAGCTCATTTGTATCTACTGCCAGGCTTAATTTACAAGCCTTACTGTTAATCTTCACCATTCTTGACTCTCACTCTAACTCATTTGTATCTACTACCTGACCTAATGATTTTACTAGTCTTACTCTTAATCTCCCCACTCTTGACTCTCACTCTAATTCATTTGTATCTACTGTCTGACCAAATGATTTTACTAGTCTTACTGTTAATCTTCCCCATTCTTGACTCTCACTCTAACTCATTTGTATCTACTACCTGACATAATGATTTTACTAGTCTTACTCTTAATCTTCCCCATTCTTGACTCTCACTCTAACTCATTTGTATCTATTACCTGACCTAATGATTTTACTAGTCTTACTGATAATCTTCACCACTCTTGACTCTCACTCTAACTCATTTGTATCTATTACCTGACATACTGATTTTACTAGTCTTACTGTTAATCTTCCCCACTCTTGACTCTCACTCTAACTCATTTGTATCTACTACCTGACCTAATGATTTTACTGGTCTTACTGATAATCTTCCCCACTCTTGACTCTCACTCTAACTCATTTGTATCTACTACCTGACCTAATAATTTTACTAGTCTTACTGATAATCTTCACCACTCTTGACTCTCACTCTAACTCATTTGTATCTATTACCTGACCTAATGACTTTACTAGTCTTACTGTTAATCTTCCCCACTCTTGACTCTCACTCTAACTCATTTGTATCTACTACCTGACCTAATGATTTTACTAGTCTTACTGTTAATCTTCCCCATTCTTGACCCTCACTCTAACTCATTTGTATCTACTGCCAGACTTAATTTACTAGTTTTCTTGTTATTCTTCCCCATTCTTGACTCTCACTCTAACTCATTTGTATATACTACCTGACCTAATGATTTTACTAGTCTTACTGTTAATCTTCCCCATTCTTGACTCTCACTCTAACTCATTTGTGTCTACTGTCTCACCTAATGATTTTACTAGTGTTACTGTTAATCTTCCCCACTCTTGACTCTCACTCTAAGTCATTTGTATCTACTACCTGACCTAATGATTTTACTAGTCTTACTGTTAATCTTCCCCATTCTTGACCCTCACTCTAACTCATTTGTATCTACTGCCAGACTTAACTTACTAGTTTTCTTGTTATTCTTCCCCATTCTTGACTCTCACTCTAACTCATTTGTATATACTACCTGACCTAGTGATTTTACTAGTCTTACTGTTAATCTTCCCCATTCTTGACTCTCACTCTAACTCATTTGTGTCTACTGTCTCACCTAATGATTTTACTAGTGTTACTGTTAATCTTCCCCACTCTTGACGCTCACTCTAATTCATTTGTATCTACTGCCTGACCAAATGATTGTTCTAGTCTAACTGTTAATCTTCCCCACTCTTGACGCTCACTCGAACTCATTTGTATCTACTGTCTGACCTAATGATTTTACTAGTCTTACTGTTAATCTTCCCCATTCTTGACTCTCACTCTAGCTCATTTGTATCTACTGCCTGACCTATTGAATTTACTAGTATTACTGTTATTCTTCCCTACTCTTGACTCACACTCTTACTTAATGGTATCTACTACATGATCTAATGATTTTACTAGTGTTACTTTTAATCTTCCCCACTCTTGACGCTCACTCTAATTCATTTGTATCTACTACCTGACCTAATGATTTTACTAGTCTTACTCTTAATCATCCCCACTCTTGACTCTCACTCTAACTCATTTGTATCTACTGTCTGACCAAATGATTTTACTAGTCTTACTGTTAATCTTCCCCACTCTTGACTCTCACTCTAACTCATTTGTATCTACTACCTGACCTATTGATTTTACTAGTCTTACTGATAATCTTCCCCACTCTTGACTCTCACTCTAACTCATTTGTATCTACTACCTGACCTAATGATTTTACTAGTCTTACTGATAATCTTCACCACTCTTGACTCTCACTCTATCTCATTTGTATCTATTACCTGACCTAATGACTTTACTAGTCTTACTGTTAATCTTCCCCATTCTTGACTCTCACTCTAGCTCATTTGTATCTACTGCCAGGCTTAATTTACTAGTCTTACTGTTAATCTTCCCCATTCTTGACCCTCACTCTAACTCATTTGTATCTACTACCTGACCTAATGATTTTACTAGTCTTACTCTTAATCTTCCCCACTCTTGACTCTCACTCTAATTCATTTGTATCTACTGTCTGACCAAATGATTTTACTAGTCTTACTGTTAATCTTCCCCATTCTTGACTCTCACTCTAACTCATTTGTATCTACTACCTGACATAATGATTTTACTAGTCTTACTGTTAATCTTCCCCATTCTTGACTCTCACTCTAGCTCATTTGTATCTACTGCCAGGCTTAATTTACTAGTCTTACTGTTAATCTTCCCCACTCTTGACGCTCACTCTAACTCATTTGTATCTACTACCTGACATAATGATTTTACTAGTCTTACTGTTAATCTTCCCCATTCTTGACTCTAACTCTAGCTCATTTGTATCTACTGCCAGACTTAATTTAATAGTTTTCTTGTTTAATCTTCCCCATGCTTGACTCTCACTCTAACTCATTTGTATCTATTCCCTGACCTAATGATTTTACTAGTTTTCTTGTTAATCTTCCCCATTCTTGACTCTCACTCTAACTCATTTGTATATACTACCTGACCTATTGATTTTACTAGTCTTACTTGTTAATCTACCCCACTCTTGACTCTCACTCTAACTCATTTGTATCTACTACCTGACATAATGATTTTACTAGTCTTACTGTTAATCTTCCCCATTATTGACTCTCACTCCAGCTCATTTGTATCTACTGCCAGGCTTAATTTACTAGCCTTACTGTTAATCTTCACCATTCTTGACTCTCACTCTAACTCATTTGTATCTACTACCTGACCTAATGATTTTACTAGTCTTACTCTTAATCTCCCCACTCTTGACTCTCACTCTAATTCATTTGTATCTACTGTCTGACCAAATGATTTTACTAGTCTTACTGTTAATCTTCCCCATTCTTGACTCTCACTCTAACTCATTTGTATCTACTACCTGACATAATGATTTTACTAGTCTTACTCTTAATCTTCCCCATTCTTGACTCTCACTCTAACTCATTTGTATCTATTACCTGACCTAATGATTTTACTAGTCTTACTGATAATCTTCACCACTCTTGACTCTCACTCTAACTCATTTGTATCTATTACCTGACATACTGATTTTACTAGTCTTACTGTTAATCTTCCCCACTCTTGACTCTCACTCTAACTCATTTGTATCTACTACCTGACCTAATGATTTTACTGGTCTTACTGATAATCTTCCCCACTCTTGACTCTCACTCTAACTCATTTGTATCTACTACCTGACCTAATAATTTTACTAGTCTTACTGATAATCTTCACCACTCTTGACTCTCACTCTAACTCATTTGTATCTATTACCTGACCTAATGACTTTACTAGTCTTACTGTTAATCTTCCCCACTCTTGACTCTCACTCTAACTCATTTGTATCTACTACCTGACCTAATGATTTTACTAGTCTTACTGTTAATCTTCCCCATTCTTGACCCTCACTCTAACTCATTTGTATCTACTGCCAGACTTAATTTACTAGTTTTCTTGTTATTCTTCCCCATTCTTGACTCTCACTCTAACTCATTTGTATATACTACCTGACCTAATGATTTTACTAGTCTTACTGTTAATCTTCCCCATTCTTGACTCTCACTCTAACTCATTTGTGTCTACTGTCTCACCTAATGATTTTACTAGTGTTACTGTTAATCTTCCCCACTCTTGACGCTCACTCTAATTCATTTGTATCTACTGCCTGACCAAATGATTGTTCTAGTCTAACTGTTAATCTTCCCCACTCTTGACGCTCACTCGAACTCATTTGTATCTACTGTCTGACCTAATGATTTTACTAGTCTTACTGTTAATCTTCCCCATTCTTGAATCTCACTCTAACTCATTTGTATCTACTGCTTGACCTAATGATTTTACTAGTATTACTGTTAATCTTCCCCACTTTGACGCTCACTCTAGCTCATTTGTATCTACTGCCTGACCTATTGAATTTACTAGTATTACTGTTATTCTTCCCTACTCTTGACTCACACTCTTACTTAATGGTATCTACTACATGATCTAATGATTTTACTAGTGTTACTTTTAATCTTCCCCACTATTGACGCTCACTCTAATTCATTTGTATCTACTACCTGACCTAATGATTTTACTAGTCTTACTCTTAATCATCCCCACTCTTGACTCTCACTCTAACTCATTTGTATCTACTGTCTGACCAAATGATTTTACTAGTCTTACTGTTAATCTTCCCCACTCTTGACTCTCACTCTAACTCATTTGTATCTACTACCTGACCTATTGATTTTACTAGTCTTACTGATAATCTTCCCCACTCTTGACTCTCACTCTAACTCATTTGTATCTACTACCTGACCTAATGATTTTACTAGTCTTACTGATAATCTTCACCACTCTTGACTCTCACTCTATCTCATTTGTATCTATTACCTGACCTAATGACTTTACTAGTCTTACTGTTAATCTTCCCCATTCTTGACTCTCACTCTAGCTCATTTGTATCTACTGCCAGGCTTAATTTACTAGTCTTACTGTTAATCTTCCCCATTCTTGACCCTCACTCTAACTCATTTGTATCTACTACCTGACCTAATGATTTTACTAGTCTTACTCTTAATCTTCCCCACTCTTGACTCTCACTCTAATTCATTTGTATCTACTGTCTGACCAAATGATTTTACTAGTCTTACTGTTAATCTTCCCCATTCTTGACTCTCACTCTAACTCATTTGTATCTACTACCTGACATAATGATTTTACTAGTCTTACTGTTAATCTTCCCCATTCTTGACTCTCACTCTAGCTCATTTGTATCTACTGCCAGGCTTAATTTACTAGTCTTACTGTTAATCTTCCCCACTCTTGACGCTCACTCTAACTCATTTGTATCTACTACCTGACATAATGATTTTACTAGTCTTACTGTTAATCTTCCCCATTCTTGACTCTAACTCTAGCTCATTTGTATCTACTGCCAGACTTAATTTAATAGTTTTCTTGTTTAATCTTCCCCATGCTTGACTCTCACTCTAACTCATTTGTATCTATTCCCTGACCTAATGATTTTACTAGTTTTCTTGTTAATCTTCCCCATTCTTGACTCTCACTCTAACTCATTTGTATATACTACCTGACCTATTGATTTTACTAGTCTTACTTGTTAATCTACCCCACTCTTGACTCTCACTCTAACTCATTTGTATCTACTACCTGACCTAATGATTTTACTAGTCTTACTGTTAATCTTCCCCATTCTTGACTCTCACTCTAACTCATTTGTATCTACTACCTGACCTAATGATTTTACTAGTCTTACTGTTAATCTTCCCCATTCTTGACCCTCACTCTAACTCATTTGTATCTACTGCCAGATTTAATTTACTAGTTTTCTTGTTATTCTTCCCCATTCTTGACTCTCACTCTAACTCATTTGTATATACTACCTGACCTAATGATTTTACTAGTCTTACTGTTAATCTTCCCCATTCTTGACTCTCACTCTAACTCATTTGTATCTACTGCCTGACCTAATGATTGTTCTAGTCTTACTGTTAATCTTCCCCACTCTTGACGCTCACTCGAACTCATTTGTATCTACTGTCTGACCTAATGATTTTACTAGTCTTACTCTTAATCTTCCCCATTCTTGACTCTCACTCTAACTCATTTGTATCTACTGCCTGACCTAATGATTTTACTAATCTTACTGTCAATCTTCCCCACTCTTGACGCTCACTCTAACTCATTTGTATCTACTGCCTGACCTATTGAATTTACTAGTATTACTGTTAATCTTCCCAACTCTTGACTCACACTATTACTTAATGGTATCTACTACATGATCAAATGATTTTACTAGTGTTACTGTTAATCTTCCCCACTCTTGACGCTCACTCTAATTCATTTTTTATCTACTACCTGACCTAATGATTTTACTAGTCTTACTCTTAATCTTCCCCATTCTTGACTCTCACTCTAACTCATTTGTATCTACTGTCTGACCTAATGATTTTACTAGTCTTACTGTTAATCTTCCCCTCTCTTGACTCTCACTCTAACTCATTAGTATCTACTACCTGACCTAATGATTTTACTAGTCTTACTGATAATCTTCCCCACTCTTGACTCTCACTCTAACTCATTTGCATCTACTACCTGACCTAATGATTTTACTAGTCTTACTGAAAATCTTCACCACGCTTGACTCTCACTCTAACTCATTTGTATCTATTACCTGACATAATGATTTTACTAGTCTTACTGTTAATCTTCCCCATTCTTGACTCTCACTCTAGCTCATTTGTATCTACTACCTGACCTAATGATTTTACTAGTCTTACTGTTAATCTTCCCCATTCTTGACCCTCACTCTAACTCATTTGTATATACTACCTGACCTAATGATTTTACTAGTCTTACTGTTAATCCTCCCCATTCTTGACTGTCACTCTAACTCATTTGTGTCTACTGTCTCACCTAATGATTTTACTAGTGTTACTGTTAATCTTCCCCATTCTTGACTCTCACTCTAACTCATTTGTATCTACTACATGACCTAATGATTTTACTAGTTTTCTTGTTAATCTTCCCCATTCTTGACTCTCACTCTAACTCATTTTTATATACTACCTGACCTATTGATTTTACTAGTCTTACTTGTTAATCTATCCCACTCTTGACTCTCACTCTAACTCATTTGTATCTACTACATGACCTATTGATTTTACTAGTCTTGCTGTTAATCTTCCCCATTCTTGACTCTCATTCTAACTCATTTGTATCTACTACCTGACCTAATGATTTTACTAGTCTTACTGTTAATCTTCCCCATTCTTGACCCTCACTATAACTCATTTGTATCTACTGCCAGACTTAATTTACTAGTTTTCTTGTTATTCTTCCCGATTCTTGACTCTCACTCTAACTCATTTGTATATACTACCTGACCTAATGATTTTACTAGTCTGACTGTTAATCTTCCCCATTCTTGACTCTCACTCTAACTCATTTGTATCTACTACCTGACCTAATGATTTTACTAGTCTTACTGTTAATCTTCCCCATTCTTGACTCTCACTCTAACTCATTTGTATCTACTACCTGACCTAATGATTTTACTAGTCTTACTGTTAATCTTCCCCATTCTTGACTCTCACTCTAACTCATTTGTATATACTACCTGACCTAGTCATTTTACTAGTCTTACTGTTAATCTTCCCCATTCTTGACTCTCACTCTAACTCATTTGTGTCTACTGTCTCACCTAATGATTTTACTAGTGTTACTCTTAATCTTCCCCACTCTTGACGCTCACTCTAATTCATTTGTATCTACTGCCTGACCTAGTGATTGTTCTAGTCTTACTGTTAATCTTCCACACTCTTGAATCTCACTTTTCCTCATTTGTATCTACTGTCTGACCTAATGATTTTACTAGTCTTACTCTTAATCTTCCCCATTCTTGACTCTCACTCGAACTCATTTGTATCTACTACCTGACCTAATGATTTTACTAGTATTACTGTTAATCTTCCCCACTCTTGACGCTCACTCTAACTCATTTGTATCTACTGCCTGACCTATTGAATTTACTAGTATTACTGTTAATCTTCCCACCTCTTGACTCACACTCTTACTTAATGGTATCTACTACATGATCTAATGATTTTACTAGTGTTACTGTTAATCTTCCCCACTCTTGACGCTCACTCTAATTCATTTGTATCTACTACTTGACCTAATGATTTTACTAGTCTTACTCTTAATCTTCCCCACTCTTGACTCTCACTCTAACTCATTTGTATCTACTGTCTGAACAAATGATTTTACTAGTCTTACTGTTAATCTTCCCCACTCTTGACTCTCACTCTAACTCATTTGTATCTACTACTTGACCTAATGATTTTACTAGTCTTACTCTTAATCATCCCCACTCTTGACTCTCACTCTAACTCATTTGTATCTACTACCTGACCTAATGATTTTACTAGTCTTACTCTTAATCATCCCCACTCTTGACTCTCACTCTAACTCATTTGTTTCTACTGTCTGACCAAATGATTTTACTAGTGTTACTGTTAATCTTCCCCACTTTTGACTCTCACTCTAACTCATTTGTATCTATTACCTTACATAATGATTTTACTAGTCTTACTGTTAATCTTCCCCACTCTTGACTCTCACTCTAGCTCATTTGTATCTACTGCCAGGCTTAATTTAATAGTCTTACTGTTAATCTTCCCCATTCTTGACTCTTACTCTAACTCATTTGTATCTACTACTTGACCTAATGATTTTACTAGTCTTACTCTTAATCTTCCCCACTCTTGACTCTCACTCTAACTCATTTGTATCTACTGTCTGACCAAATGATTTTACTAGTCTTACTGTTAATCTTCCCCATTCTTGACTCTCACTCTAACTCATTTGTATCTACTACCTGACCTAATGATTTTACTAGTCTTACTGATAATCTTTCCCACTCTTGACTCTCACTCTAACTCATTTGTATCTACTACCTGACATAATGATTTTACTAGTCTTACTGTTAATCTTCCCCATTCTTGACTCTCACTCTAGCTCATTTGTATCTACTGCCAGGCTTAATTTACTAGTCTTACTGTTAATCTTCCCCATTCTTGACTCTCACTCTAACTCATTTGTATCTACTACCTGACCTAATGATTTTACTAGTCTTACTCTTAATCTTCCCCACTCTTGACTCTCACTCTAATTCATTTGTATCTACTGTCTGACCAAATGATTTTACTAGTCTTACTGTTAATCTTCCCCATTCTTGACTCTCACTCTAGCTCATTTGTATCTACTGCCAGGCTTAATTTACTAGTCTTACTGTTAATCTTCCCCACTCTTGACGCTCACTCTAACTCATTTGTATCTACTACCTGACATAATGATTTTACTAGTCTTACTGTAAATCTTCCCCATTCTTGACTCTCACTCTAACACATTTGTATCTACTACCTGACCTAATGATTTTACTAGTCTTACTGTTAATCTTCCCCATTCTTGACCCTCACTCTAACTCATTTGTATCTACTGCCAGACTTAATTTACTAGTTTTCTTGTTATTCTTCCCCATTCTTGACTCTCACTCTAACTCATTTGTATATACTACCTGACCTAGTGATTTTACTAGTCTTACTGTTAATCTTCCTCATTCTTGACTCTCACTCTAACTCATTTGTGTCTACTGTCTCACCTAATGATTTTACTAGTGTTACTGTTAATCTTCCCCATTCTTGACCCTCACTCTAATTCATTTGTATCTACTGCCTGACCTAGTGATTGTTCTAGTCTTACTTTTAATCTTCCACACTCTTGAATCTCACTCTTCCTCATTTGTATCTACTACCTGACCTAATGATTTTACTAGTCTTACTGTTAATCTTCCACACTCTTCACGCTCACTCTAATTCATTTGTATCTACTGCCTGACCTAATGATTATTCTAGTCTTACTGTTAATCTTCCCCACTCTTGACGCTCATTCGAACTCATTTGTATCTACTGTCTGACCAAATGATTTTACTAGTCTTACTGTTAATCTTCCCCATTCTTGACTCTCACTCTAACTCATTTGTATCTACTGCCTGACCTAATGATTTTACTAGTCTTGCTGTTAATCTTCCCTATTCTTGACTCCCACCCTAACTCATTTGTATCTACTGCCTGACCTAATGATTTTACTAGTTATACTGTAAACTCTTGACTCACACTCTTACTTAATGGTATCTACTACATGATCTAATGATTTTACTAGAGTTACTGTTAATCTTCCCCACTCTTGACCCTCTCTCTAATTCACTTGTATCTACTGCCTGACCTAATGATTGTTCTAGTCTTACTCTTAATCTTCCCAACTCTTGACTCTCACTCGATCTCATTTGTATCTACGGCCTGACCTAATGATTTTACTAGTCTTACTGTTAATCTTCCCTATTCTTGACTCCCACTCTAACTCATTTGTATCTACTGCCTGACCTAATGATTTTACTACTTATACTGTTAATCTTCCCCACTTTGACGCTCACTCTAACTCATTTGTATCTACTGCCTGACCTATTGAATTTACTAGTATTACTGTTAATCTTCCCAACTCCTGACTCTCACTCTTACTTAATGGTATCTACTACATGATCTAATGATTTTACTAGTGTTACTGTTAATCTTCCCCACTCTTGACGCTCACTCTAATTCATTTGTATCTACTGCCTGACCTAATGATTGTTCTAGTCTTACTCTTAATCTCCCCCACTCTTGACTCTCACTCGATCTCATTTGCATCTACTGCCTGTCCTAATGATTTTACTAGTCTTACTGTTAATCTTACCCACTCTTGACGCTCACTCTAACACATTTGTATCTTTACTAGTCTTACTTTTAATCTTCCCCACTCTTGAATCTAGCTGTAGCTCATTTGTATCTACTACCTGACCTAATGATTTTACTAGTCTTGCTGTTAATCTTCCCCACTCTTGACTCTGACTCTAGCTCATTTGTATCTACTGCCTGACCTAATGATTTTACTAGTCTTGCTGTTAATCTTCCCCACTCTTGACCCTCACTCTAACTCATTTGTATCTACTACCTGACCTAATGATTTTACTAATCTTACTGATAATCTTCCCCACTCTTGACTCTCACTCTAACTCATTTCTTCCTACTACCTGACATAATGATTTTACTAGTCTTACTGTTAATCTTCCCCATTCTTGACTCTCACTCTAACTCATTTGTATCTACTACCTGACCTAATGATTTTACTAGTCTTACTCTTAATCTTCCCCAATCTTGACTCTCACTCTAATTCATTTGTATCTACTGTCTGACCAAATGATTCTACTAGTCTTACTGTTAATCTTCCCCATTCTTGACTCTCACTCTAACTCATTTGTATCTACTACCTGACCTAATGATTTTACTAGTCTTACTCTTAATCTTCCCCACTCTTGACTCTCACTCTAATTCATTTGTATCTACTGTCTGACCAAATGATTTTACTAGTCTTACTGTTAATCTTCCCCATTCTTGACTCTCACTCTAGCTCATTTGTATCTACTGCCAGGCTTAATTTACTAGTCTTACTGTTAATCTTCCCCATTCTTGACGCTCACTCTAACTCATTTGTATCTACTACCTGACATAATGATTTAACTAGTCTTACTGTTAATCTCCCCCATTCTTGACTCTCACTCTAACTCATTTGTATCTACTACCTGACCCAATGATTTTACTAGTCTTACTGTTAATCTTCCCCATTCTTGACCCTCACTCTAACTCATTTGTATCTACTGCCAGACTTAATTTACTAGTTTTCTTTTTATTCTTCCCCATTCTTGACTCTCACTCTAACTCATTTGTATATACTACCTGACCTAGTGATTTTACTAGTCTTACTGTTAATCTTCCCCATTCTTGACTCTCACTCTAACTCATTTGTGTCTACTGTCTCACCTAATGATTTTACTAGTGTTACTGTTAATCTTCCCCATTCTTGACCCTCACTCTAATTCATTTGTATCTACTGCCAGACTTATTATTTTACTAGTCTTACTGTTAATCTTCCCCATTCTTGACTCTCACTCTAACTCATTTGTGTCTACTGTCTCACCTAATGATTTTACTAGTGTTACTGTTAATCTTCCCCACTCTTCACGCTCACTTTAACTCATTTGTATCTACTACCTGAACTAATGATTTTACTAGTCTTACTGTTAATCTTCCCCATTCTTGACTCTCACTCTAACTCATTTGTATCTACTACCTGACCTAATGATTTTACTAGTATTACTGTTAATCTTCCCCACTTTGACGCTCACTCTAACTCATTTGTATCTACTGCCTGACCTAATGATTTTACTAATCTTACTGTCAATCTTCCCCACTCTTGACGCTCATTCTAGCTCATTTGTATCTACTGCCTGACCTATTGAATTTACTAGTATTACTGTTAATCTTCCCCATTCTTGACTCTCACTCTAACTCATTTGTATCTACTACCTGACCTAATGATTTTACTAGTCTTACTGTTAATCTTCCCCATTCTTGACCCTCACTCTAACTCATTTGTATCTACTGCCAGACTTAATTTACTAGTTTTCTTGTTATTCTTCCCCATTCTTGACTCTCACTCTAACTCATTTGTATATACTACCTGACCTAGTGATTTTACTAGTCTTACTGTTAATCTTCACCATTCTTGACTCTCACTCTATCTCATTTGTGTCTACTGTCTCACCTAATGATTTTACTAGTGTTACTCTTAATCTTCCACACTCTTGAATCTCACTCTAACTCATTTGTATCTACTGCCTGACCTAATGATTTTACTAGTCTTACTGTTAATCTTCCCCACTTTGACGCTCACTCTAACTCATTTGTATCTACTGCCTGACCTAATGATTTTACTAATCTTACTGTCAATCTTCCCCACTCTTGACGCTCACTCTAGATCATTTGTATCTACTGCCTGACCTATTGAATTTACTAGTATTACTGTTAATCTTCCCAACTCTTGACTCTCACTCTTACTTAATGGTTTCTACTACATGATCTAATGATTTTACTAGTGTTACTGTTAATCTTCCACACTCTTGACGCTCACTCTAATTCATTTGTATCTACTGCCTGACCTAATGATTGTTCTAGTCTTACTGTTAATCTTCCCCACTCTTGACGCTCATTCGAACTCATTTGTATCTACTGTCTGACCAAATGATTTTACTAGTCTTACTGTTAATCTTCCCCATTCTTGACTCTCACTCTAACTCATTTGTATCTGCTGCCTGACCTAATTATTTTACTAGTTATACTGTTAATCTTCCCCACTTTGACGCTCACTCTAACTCATTTGTATCTACTGCCTGACCTATTGAATTTACTAGTATTACTGTTAATCTTCCCAACTCTTGACTCTCACTCTTACTTAATGGTATCTACTACATGATCTAATGATTTTACTAGTGTTACTGTTAATCTTCCCCACTCTTGACGCTCACTCTAATTCATTTGTATCTACTGCCTGACCTAATGATTGTTCTAGTCTTACTCTTAATCTCCCCCACTCTTGACTCTCAATCGATCTCATTTGCATCTACTGCCTGACCTAATGATTTTACTAGTCTTACTGTTAATCTTACCCACTCTTGACGCTCACTCTAACACATTTGTATCTTTACTAGTCTTACTTTTAATCTTCCCCACTCTTGAATCTAGCTGTAGCTCATTTGTATCTACTACCTGACCTAATGATTTTACTAGTCTTGCTGTTAATCTTCCCCACTCTTGACTCTGACTCTAACTCATTTGTATCTACTGCCTGACCTAATGATTTTACTAGTCTTGCTGTTAATCTTCCCCACTCTTGACGCTCACTCTAACTCATTTGTATCTACTGCCTGACCTAATGATTTTACTAGTCTTACTGTTAATCTTCCCCACTCTTGACGCTCACTCGAACTCATTTGTATATACTGTCTGACCTAATGATTTTACTAGTCTTGCTGTTAATCTTCCCCACTCTTGACGCTCACTCTAACTCATTGGCATCTACTACCTGACCTAATGATTTTACTAGTCTTACTGTTAATCTTCCCCTCTCTTGACGCTCACTCTAACTCATTTGTATCTACTACCTGACCTAATGATTTTACTAGTCTTACTGTTAATCTTCCCCACACTTGACGCTCACTCCACTCATTTGTATCTACTACCTGACCTAATGATTTTACTAGTATTACTGTTAATCGTCCCCACTCTTGACGCTCACTCTAATTCATTTATATCTACTGCCTGACCTAATGATTGTTCTAGTCTTACTGTTAATCTTCCCCACTCTTGACGCTCACTCTAGCACATCTGTATCTACTACCTGACTTAATGATTTTACTAGTTTTACTGTTAATCTTTCCCACTGTTGACTCTCACTCTAACTCATTTGTATCTACTCCTTTACCTAATGATTGTTCTAGTCTTTCTGTTAATCTTCCCCACTCTTGACGCTCACTCGAACTCATTTGTATCTACTGTCTGACCTAATGATTGTTCTAGTCTTACTGTTAATCTTCCCCACTCTTGACGCTCACTCTCACACATCTGTATCTACTACCTGACCTAATGATTTTACTTGTCATACTGTTAATCTTCCCCACTGTTGACTCTCACTCTAATTCATTTGTATCTACTGCCTGACATAATGATTTTACTAGTCTTACTGTTAATCTTCTCCACTGTTGACTCTCACTCTAATTCATTTGTAGCTACTACCTGACCTAATGATTTTACTAGTCTTACTGTTAATCTTCCCCACTGTTGACTCTCCCTCTAACACTTTTGCATCTACTGTCTGACCTTATGATTTTACTAGTCTTATTGTTAATCTTCCCCACTCTTGACGCTCACTCTAATTCATTTGTATCTATTGCCTGACCTAATGATTGTTCTAGTCTTACTGTTAATCTTCCCCACTCTTGACGCTCACTCTAACACATCTGTATCTACTACCTGACCTAATGATTTTACTAGTCTTACTCTTAATCTTCCCCACTCTTGATTCTCACTCTAACTCAATTGTATCTACTACTTAACAAATGACTTTACTTGTCTTACTCTTAATCTTCCCCACTCTTGACTCTCACTCTAGCTCATTTGTATCTACTGCCAGGCTTAATTTACTAGTCTTACTGTTAATCTTCCCCAATCTTGACGCTCACTCTAGTTCATTTGTATCTACTGCCTGACCTAATGATTGTTCTAGTCTTACTGTTAATCTTCCCCACTCTTGACTCTCACTCTAACTCAATTGTATCTACTACCTGACCAAATGACTTTACTAGTCTTACTGTTAATCTTCCCCATTCTTGATGCTCACTCTAACTCATTTGTATCTACTGCCTGACCCATTTAATTTACTAGTATTACTGTTAATCTTCCCAACTCTTGACTCTCACTCTAACTCATTTGTATCTACTGTCTGACCAAATGATTTTACTAGTCTTACTGTTAATCTTCCCCACTCTTGACTCTCACTCTAACTCATTTGTATCTACTGTCTGACCAAATGATTTTACTAATCTTACTGTTAATCTTCCCCACTCTTGACTCTCACTCTAACTCATTTGTATCTACTACCTGACCTAATGATTTTACTAGTCTTACTGATAATCTTCCCCACTCTTGACTCTCACTCTAACTCATTTGTATCTACTACCTGACCTAATGATTTTACTAGTCTTACTGTTAATCTTCACCACTCTTGACTCTCACTCTAACTCATTTGTATCTATTACCTGACATAATGATTTTACTAGTCTTCCTGTTAATCTTCCCCACTCTTGACTCTCACTCTAACTCATTTGTATATACTACCTCACCTAATGATTTTACTAGTCTTACTGTTAATCTTCCCCACTCTTGACTCTCACTCTAACTCATTTGTATCTACTACCTGACCTAATGATTTTACTAGTCTTACTGATAATCTTCACCACTCTTGACTCTCACTCTAACTCATTTGTAACTATTACCTGACCTAATGACTTTACTAGTCTTACTGTTAATCTTCCCCACTCTTGACTCTCACTCTAGCTCATTTGTGTCTACTGCCAGGCTTAATGTAATAGTCTTACTGTTAATCTTCCCCATTCTTGACTCTCACCCTAACTCATTTGTATATATTACCTGACCTATTGATTTTACTAGTCTTACTGTTAATCTACCCCACTCTTGACTCTCACTCTAACTCATTTGTATCTACTGTCTGACCTAATGATTGTACTAGTCTTACTGTTAATCTTCCCCATTCTTGACCTTCACTCTAACTCATTTGCATCTACTACCTGACCTAATGATTTTACTAGTCTTACTGTTAATCTTCCCCTCTCTTGACGCTCACTCTAACTCATTTGTATCTACTACTTGACCTAATGATTTTACTAGTCTTACTGTTAATCTTCCCCACTGTTGACTCTCACTCTAACTCTTTTGCATCTACTGTCTGACCTAATGATTTTACTAGTCTTACTGTTAATCATCCCCACTCTTGACGCCCACTCTAATTCATTTGTATCTACTGCCTGACCTAATGATTGTTCTAGTCTTACTGTTAATCTTCCCCACTCTTGACGCTCACTCTCACACATCTGTATCTACTACCTGACCTAATGATTTTACTTGTCTTACTGTTAATCTTCCCTACTGTTGACTCTCACTCTAATTCATTTGTATCTACTGCCTGACAAAATGATTTTACTAGTCTTACTGTTAATCTTCCCCACTGTTGACTCTCACTCTAACTCTTTTGCATCTACTGTCTGACCTAATGATTTTACTAGTCTTACTGTTAATCATCCCCACTCTTGACGCCCACTCTAATTCATTTGTATCTACTGCCTGACCTAATGATTGTTCTAGTCTTACTGTTAATCTTCCCCACTCTTGACGCTCACTCTAGCACATCTGTATCTACTACCTGACCTAATGATTTTACTAGTCTTACTGTTAATCTTCCCCACTGTTGACTCTCACTCTAACTCTTTTGCATCTACTGTCTGACCTAATGATTTTACTAGTCTTACTGTTAATCATCCCCACTCTTGACGCCCACTCTAATTCATTTGTATCTACTGCCTGACCTAATGATTGTTCTAGTCTTACTGTTAATCTTCCCCACTCTTGACGCTCACTCTAGCACATCTGTATCTACTACCTGACCTAATGATTTTACTAGTCTTACTCTTAATCTTCCCCACTCTTGACTCTCACTCTAGCTCAATTGTATCTACTACTTGACCAAATGAATTTACTAGTCTTACTGTTAATCTTCCCCACTCTTGACTCTCACTCTAGCTCATTTGTATCTACTGCCAGGCTTAATTTACTAGTCTTACTGTTAATCTTCCCCACTCTTGACGCTCACTCTAGTTCATTTGTATCTACTGCCTGACCTAATGATTGTTCTAGTCTTACTGTTAATCTTCCCCACTCTTGACGCTCACTCTGACACATCTGTATCTACTACCTGACCTAATGATTTTACTAGTCTTACTGTTAATATTCCCCACTCTTGACGCTCACTCTAATTCATTTGTATCTACTGCCTGACCTAATGATTGTTCTAGTCTTACTGTTAATCTTCCCCACTCTTGACGCTCACTCGAACACATCTGTGTCTACTACCTGACCTTATGAATTTACTAGTCTTACTGTTAATCTTACCCACTTTTGACGCTCACTTTAATTCATTTGTATCTACTGACTGACCTAATGATTGTTCTAGTCTTACTGTTAATCTTCCCCACTCTTGACGCTCAATCTAACACATCTGTATCTACTACCTGACCTAATGATTTTACTAGTCTTACTCTTAATCTTCCCCACTCTTGACTCTCACTCTAACTCAATTGTATCTACTACCTGACCAAATGACTTTACTAGTCTTACTGTTAATCTTCCCCACTCTTGAAGCTCACTCTAACTCATTTGTATCTACTACCTGACATAATGATTTTGATAGTCTTACTGTTAATCTTCCCCATTGTTGACTCTCACTCTAACTCATTTGTATCTATTACCTGACCTAATGATTTTACTAGTCTTACTCTTAATCTTCCCCACTCTTGACTCTCACTCTAGCTCATTTGTATCTACTGCCAGACTTAATTTACTAGTTTTCTTGTTAATCTTCCCCATTCTTGACTCTCACTCTAACTCATTTGTATATATTACCTGACCTATTGATTTTACTAGTCTTACTGTTAATCTACCCCACTCTTGACTCTCACTCTAACTCATTTGTATCTACTACCTGACCTAATGATTTTACTAGTCTTACTGTTCATCTTCCCCATTCTTGACTCTCACTCTAACTCATTTGTATCTACTACCTGACCTAATGATTTTACTAGTCTTACTGTTAATCTTCCCCATTCTTGACCCTCACTCTAACTCATTTGTATCTACTGCCAGACTTAATTTACTAGTTTTCTTGTTATTCTTCCCCATTCTTGACTCTCACTCTAACTCATTTGTATATACTACCTGACCTAATGATTTTACTAGTCTTACTGTTAATCTTCCCCATTCTTGACTCTCACTCTAACTCATTTGTGTCTACTGTCTCACCTAATGATTTTACTAGTGTTACTGTTAATCTTCCCCATTCTTGACTCTCACTCTAACTCATTTGTATCTACTACCTGACCTAATGATTTTACTAGTCTTACTGTTAATCTTCCCCATTCTTGACCCTCACTCTAGCTCATTTGTATCTACTGCCAGACTTAATTTACTAGTTTTCTTGTTATTCTTCCCCATTCTTGACTCTCACTCTAACTCATTTGTATCTACTGCCTGACCTTATGATTGTTCTAGTCTTACTGTTAACCTTCCACACTCTTGAATCTCACTCTTCCTCATTTGTATCTACTCTCTGACCTAATGATTTTACTAGTGTTACTGTTAATCTTCCCCACTCTTGACGCTCACTCTAATTCATTTGTATCTACTGCCTGACCTAATGATTGTTCTAGTCTAACTGTTAATCTTCCCCACTCTTGACGCTCACTCGAACTCATTTGTATCTACTGTCTGACCTAATGATTTTACTAGTCTTACTGTTAATCTTCCCCATTCTTGACCCTCACTCTAGCTCATTTGTATCTACTGCCAGACTTAATTTACTAGTTTTCTTGTTATTCTTCCCCATTCTTGACTCTCAATCTAACTCATTTGTATCTACTGCCTGACCTTATGATTGTTCTAGTCTTACTGTTAACCTTCCACACTCTTGAATCTCACTCTTCCTCATTTGTATCTACTCTCTGACCTAATGATTTTACTAGTGTTACTGTTAATCTTCCCCACTCTTGACGCTCACTCTAATTCATTTGTATCTACTGCCTGACCTAATGATTGTTCTAGTCTAACTGTTAATCTTCCCCACTCTTGACGCTCACTCGAACTCATTTGTATCTACTGTCTGACCTAATGATTTTACTAGTCTTACTGTTAATCTTCCCCATTCTTGAATCTCACTCTAACTCATTTGTATCTACTGCTTGACCTAATGATTTTACTAGTATTACTGTTAATCTTCCCCACTTTGACGCTCACTCTAACTCATTTGTATCTACTGCCTGACCTAATGATTTTACTAATCTTACTGTCAATCTTCCCCACTCTTGACGCTCACTCTAGCTCATTTGTATCTACTGCCTGACCAATTGAATTTACTAGTATTACTGTTAATCTTCCCAACTCTTGACTCTCACTCTTACTTAATGGTATCTACTACCTGACCTAATGATTTTACTAGTGTTACTGTTAATCTTCCACACTCTTGACGCTCACTCTAATTCATTTGTATCTACTGCCTGACCTAATGATTGTTCTAGTTTTACTGTTAATCTTCCCCACTTTGACTCTCACTCTAACTCATTTGTATCTACTGCCTGACCTAATGATTGTTCTAGTCTTACTCTTAATCTTCCCCACTCTTGACTCTCACTCGATCTCATTTGTATCTACTCCTTTACCTAATGATTTTACTAGTCTTACTGTTAATCTTCCCCATTCTTGACTCTCACTCTAACTCATTTGTATCTACTGCCTGACCTAATGATTGTTCTAGTCTTACTCTTAATCTTCCCCACTCTTGACTCTCACTCGATCTCATTTGTATCTACTCCTTTACCTAATGATTTTACTAGTCTTACTGTTAATCTTCCCCATTCTTGACTCTCACTCTAACTCATTTGTATCTACTGTCTGACCTAATGATTTTACTAGTATTACTGTTAATCTTCCCCACTTTGACGCTCATTCTAACTCATTTGTATCTACTGCCTGACCTATTGAATTTACTAGTATTACTGTTAATCTTCCCAACTCTTGACTCTCACTCTTACTTAATGGTATCTACTACCTGACCTAATGATTTTACTAGTCTTAGTGTTAATCTTCCCCATTCTTGACTCTCACTCTAACACATCTGTATCTACTACCTGACCTAATGCTTTTTCTAGTCTTACTGTTAATCTTCCCCATTCTTGACTCTCACTCTTCCTCATTTGTATCTACTGTCTGACCTAATGATTGTACTAGTCTTACTCTTAATCTTCCCCATTCGTGACTCTCACTCTAATTCATTTGTATCTACTGTCTGACGTAATGATTTTACTATTCTTACTGTTAATCTTCCACACTCTTGAATCTCACTCTCCCTCATTTCCATCTACTACCTGACCTAATGATTTTACTAGTGTTACTGTTAATGTTCCCCACTCTTGACGCTCACTCTAACTCATTTGTATCTACTCCTTTACCTAATGATTGTTCTAGTCTTTCTGTTAATCTTCCCCACTCTTGACGCTCACTCTCACACATCTGTATCTACTACCTGACCTAATGATTTTACTTGTCTTACTGTCAATCTTCCCCACTGTTGACTCTCACTCTAACTCATTTGTATCTACTGTCTGACCTAATGATTTTACTAGTCTTACTGTTAATCTTCCCCATTCTTGACTCTCACTCTAATACATTTGTATCTACTGTCTGACCTAATGATTTTACTAGTGCTACTGTTAATCTTCCCCACTCTTGACGCTCACTATAATTCATTTGTATCTACTGCCTGACCTAATGATTGTTCTAGTCTTACTGTTAATCTTCCCCATTCTTGACGCTCATTCCACTCATTTGTATCTACTACCTGACCTAATGATTTTACTAGTGTTACTGTTAATCTTCCCCACTCTTGACGCTCACTCTAACTCTTTTGTATCTACTCCTTTACCTAATGATTGTTCTAGTCTTTCTGTTAATCTTCCCCACTCTTGACGCTCACTCGAACTCATTTGTATCTACTGTCTGACCTATGATTTTACTAGTCTTGATGTTAATCTTCCTATCGCTTGACGCTCACTCTAATTCATTTGTATCTACTGCCTGACCTAATGATTGTTCTAGTCTTACTGTTAATCTTCCCCACTCTTGACGCTCACTCTCACACATCTGTATCTACTACCTGACCTAATGATTTTACTTGTCTTACTGTTAATCTTCCCCACTCTTGACTCTCACTCTTGACTCTCACTCTAACTCATTTGTATCTACTTCTTTACCTAATGATTTAACTAGTTTTACTGTTAATCTTCCCCACTCTTGACTCTCACTCTAGCTCATTTGTATCTACTGCCAGCCTTAATTTACTAGTCTTACTGTTAATCTTCCCCATTCTTGACTCTCACTGTAACTCATTTGTATCTACTACCTGACCTAATGATTTTACTAGTCTTACTCTTAATCTTCCCCACTCTTTACTCTCACTCTAATTCATTTGTATCTACTGTCTGACCTAATGATTTTACTAGTCTTACTGTTAATCTTCCCCATTCTTGACTCTCACTGTAACTCATTTGTATCTACTACCTGACCTAATGATTTTACTAGTCTTACTGTTAATCTTCCCCATTCTTGACTCTCACTCTAACACATCTGTATCTACTACCTGACCTAATGCTTTTACTAGTCTTACTGTTAATCTTCCCCATTCTTGACTCTCACTCTTCCTCATTTGTATCTACTGTCTGACCTAATGATTTTACTAGTCTTACTGTTAATCTTCCCCATTCTTGACTCTCACTCTAACTCATTTGCATCTACTACCTGACCTAATGATTTTACTAGTCTTACTGTTAATCTTCCCCTCTCTTGACGCTCACTCTAACTCATTTGTATCTACTACCTGACCTAATGATTTTACTAGTCTTACTCTTAATCTTCCCCATTGTTGATTCTCACTCTAATTCATTTGTATCTACTGTCTGACCAAATGATTTTACTAGTCTTACTGTTAATCTTCCCCATTCTTGATTATCACTCTAACTCATTTGTATCTACTGCCTGACCTAATGATTTTACTAGTCTTACTCTTAATCTTCCCAACTCTTGACTCTCACTCTAACTCATTTGTGTCTACTGTCTCACCTAATGATTTTACTAGTCTTACTGTTAATCTTCCACACTCTTGAATCTCACTCTTCCTCATTTGCATCTACTCCCTGACCTAATGATTTTACTAGTGTTACTGTTAATCTTCCCCACTCTTGACGCTCACTATAATTCATTTGTATCTACTGCCTGACCTAATGATTGTTCTAGTCTTACTGTTAATCTTCCCCACTCCTGACGCTCACTCCACTCATTTGTATCTACTACCTGACCTAATGATTTTACTAGTGTTACTGTTAATCTTCCCCACTCTTCACGCTCACTCTAATTCATTTGTATCTACTGTCTGACCTAATGATTGTTCTACTCTTACTTTTAATCTTCCCCACTCTTGACGCTCACTCTCACACATCTGTATGTACTGTCTGACCTAATGATTGTTCTAGTCTTACTGTTAATCTTCCCCACTCTTGACTCTCACTCTAACTCATTTGTATCTACTACCTGACCTAATGATTTTACTAGTATTACTCTTAATCTTCCCCATTCTTGACTCTCACTCTAACTCATTTGTGTCTACTGTCTCACCTAATGATTTCACTAGTGTTACTGTTAATCTTCCCCACTCTTGACTCTCACTCTAATTCATTTGTATCTACTGCCTGACCATATGATTGTTCTAGTCTTACTGTTAATCTTCCACACTCTTGAATCTCATTCTTCCTCATTTGTATCTACTGTCTGACCTAATGATTTTACTAGTGTTACTGTTAATCTTCCCCACTTTGACGCTCACTCTAACTCATTTGTATCTACTGCCTGACCTATTGAATTTACTAGTATTACTGTTAATCTTCCCAACTCTTGACTCTCACTCTTACTTAATGGTATCTACTACATGATCTAATGATTTTACTAGTGTTACTGTTAATCTTCCCCACTCTTGACGCTCACTCTAATTCATTTGTATCTACTGTCTGACCTAATGATTTTACTAGTCTTACTGTTAATCTTCCCCATTCTTGACTCTCACTCTAACACATCTGTATCTACTACCTGACCTAATGCTTTTACTAGTCTTACTGTTAATCTTCCCCATTCTTGACTCTCACTCTTCCTCATTTGTATCTACTGTCTGACCTAATGATTGTACTAGTCTTACTGTTAATCTTTCCCATTCTTGACTCTCACTCTAACTCATTTGCATCTACTACCTGACCTAATGATTTTACTAGTCTTACTGTTAATCTTCCCCTCTCTTGACGCTCACTCTAACTCATTTGTATCTACTACCTGACCTAATGATTTTACTAGTCTTACTCTTAATCTTCCCCATTCGTGACTCTCACTCTAATTCATTTATATCTACTGCCTGACCTAATGATTGTTCTAGTCTTACTGTTAATCTTCCCCACTCTTGACGCTCACTCTAACACATCTGTATCTACTACCTGACCTAATGATTTTACTAGTTTTACTGTTAATCTTTCCCACTGTTGATTCTCACTCTAATTCATTTGTATCTACTCCTTTACCTAATGATTGTTCTAGTCTTTCTGTTAATCTTCTCCACTCTTGACGCTCACTCGAACTCATTTGTATCTACTGTCTGACCTATGATTTTACTAGTCTTGTTGTTAATCTTCCTATCGTTTGACGCTCACTCTCACACATCTGTATCTACTACCTGACCTAATGATTTTACTTGTCTTACTGTTAATCTTCCCCACTCTTGACTCTCACTCTAGCTCATTTGTATCTACTGCCAGCCTTAATTTACTAGTCTTACTGTTAATCTTCCCCATTCTTGACTCTCACTCTAATTCATTTGTATCTACTGTCTGACCTAATGATTTTACTAGTCTTACTGTTAATCTTCCCCATTCTTGACTCTCACTGTAACTCATTTGTATATACTACCTGACCTAATGATTTTACTAGTCTTACTGTTAATCTTCCCCATTCTTGACTCTCATTCTAACACATATGTATCTACTACCTGACCTAATACTTTTACTAGTCTTACTGTTAATCTTCCCCATTCTTGACTCTCACTCTTCCTCATTTGTATCTACTGTCTGACCTAATGATTTTACTAGTCTTACTGTTAATCTTCCCCATTCTTGACTCTCACTCTAACTCATTTGCATCTACTACCTGACCTAATGATTTTACTAGTCTTACTGTTAATCTTCCCCTCTCTTGACGCTGACTCTAACTCATTTGTATCTACTACCTGTCCTAATGATTTTACTAGTCTTACTCTTAATCTTCCCAACTCTTGACTCTCACTCTAACTCATTTGTGTCTACTGTCTCACCTAATGATTTTACTAGTCTTACTGTTAATCTTCCACACTCTTGAATCTCACTCTTCCTCATTTGCATCTACTACCTGACCTAATGATTTTACTAGTGTTACTGTTAATCTTCCCCACTCTTGACGCTCACTCTAATTCATTTGTATCTACTGCCTGACCTAATGATTTTACTAGTCTTACTCTTAATATTCCCCACTCTTGACTCTCACTCTAACTCATTTGTATCTACTCCTTTACCTAATGATTTAACTAGTTTTACTGTTAATCTTCCCCACTCTTGACTCTCACTCTAGCTCATTTGTATCTACTGCCAGCCTTAATTTACTAGTCTTACTGTTAATCTTCCCCACTCTTGACGCTCACTCTAATTCATTTGTATCTACTGTCTGACCTAATGATTGTTCTACTCTTACTGTTAATCTTCTCCACTCTTGACGCTCACTCTCACACATCTGTATCTACTGTCTGACCTAATGATTGTTCTAGTCTTACTGTTAATCTTCCACACTCTTGACGCTCACTCTCACACATCTGTATCTACTACCTGACCTAATGATTTTACTTGTCTTACTGTTAATCTTCCCCACTGTTGACTCTCACTCTAATTCATTTGTATCTACTGCCTGACATAATGATTTTACTAGTCTTGCTGTTAATCTTCCCGACTGTTGACTCTCACTCTAACTCAATTGTATCTACTACTTGACCAAATGACTTTACTAGTCTTACTGTTAATCTTCCCCACTCTTGACTCTCACTCTAGCTCATTTGTATCTACTGCCAGGCTTAATTTACTAGTCTTACTGTTAATCTTCCCCACTCTTGACGCTCACTCTAGTTCATTTGTATCTACTGCCTGACCTAATGATTGTTCTAGTCTTACTGTTAATCTTCCCCACTCTTGACGCTCACTCTAACACATCTGTATCTACTACCTGACCTAATGATTTTACTAATCTTACTGTTAATCTTCCCCACTCTTGACGCTCACTCTAATTCATTTGTATCTACTGCCTGACCTAATGATTGTTCTAGTCTTACTGTTAATCTTCCCCACTCTTGACGCTCACTCTAACACATCTGTATCTACTACCTGACCTAATGATTTTACTAGTCTTACTGTTAATCTTCCCCACTTTTGACGCTCACTCTAATTCATTTGTATCTACTGCCTGACCTAATGATTGTTCTAGTCTTACTCTTAATCTTCCCCACTCTTGACTCTCACTCTAAATCAATTGTATCTACTACCTGACCAAATGACTTTTCTAGTCTTACTGTTAATCTTCCCCACTCTTGACTCTCACTCTAACTCATTTGTATCTACTACCTGACCTAATGATTTTACTAGTCTTACTGTTAATCTTCCCCACTCTTGACGCTCACTCTAACAGATCTGTATCTACTACCTGACCTAATGATTTTACTAATCTTACTGTTAATCTTCCCCACTCTTGACGCTCACTCTAATTCATTTGTATCTACTGCCTGACCTAATGATTGTTCTAGTCTTACTGTTAATCTTCCCCACTCTTGACGCTCACTCTAACACATCTGTATCTACTACCTGACCTAATGATTTTACTAGTCTTACTGTTAATCTTCCCCACTCTTGACGCTCACTCTAACAGATCTGTATCTACTACCTGACCTAATGATTTTACTAGTCTTACTCTTAATCTTCCCCACTCTTGACTCTCACTCTAAATCAATTGTATCTACTACCTGACCAAATGACTTTTCTAGTCTTACTGTTAATCTTCCCCACTCTTGACTCTCACTCTAACTCATTTGTATCTACTACCTGACCTAATGATTTTACTAGTCTTACTGTTAATCTTCCCCATTCTTGACTCTCACTCTAACTCATTTGTATCTACTGCCTGACGTAATGATTTTACTAGTATTACTGTTAATTTTCCCCACTTTGACGCTCACTCTAACTCATTTGTATCTACTGCCTGACCTATTGAATTTACTAGTATTACTCTTAATCTTCCCAACTCTTGACTCTAACTCTAACTCATTTGTATCTACTGTCTGACCAAATGATTTTACTAGTCTTACTGTTAATCTTCCCCACTCTTGACTCTCACTCTAACTCATTTGTATCTACTACCTGACCTAATGATTTTACTAGTCTTACTGATAATCTTCCCCACTCTTGACTCTCACTCTAACTCATTTGTATCTATTACCTGACATAATGATTTTACTAGTCTTCCTGTTAATCTTCCCCACTCTTGTCTCTCACTCTAACTCATTTGTATCTACTACCTGACCTAATGATTTTACTAGTCTTACTGTTAATCTTCCCCACTCTTGACTCTCACTCTAACTCATTTGTATCTACTACCTGACCTAATGATTTTACTAGTCTTACTGATAATCTTCACCACTCTTGACTCTCACTCTAACTCATTTGTATCTATTACCTGACCTAATGACTTTACTAGTCTTACTGTTAATCTTCCCCACTCTTGACTCTCACTCTAGCTCATTTGTATCTACTGACAGGCTTAATTTAATAGTCTTACTGTTAATCTTCCCCATTCTTGACTCTCACTCTAACTCATTTGTATCTACTACCTGACCTAATGATTTTACTAGTCTTACTCTTAATCATCCCCACTCTTGACTCTCACTCTAACTCATTTGTATCTACTGTCTGACCAAATGATTTTACTAGTCTTACTGTTAATCTTCCCCACTCTTGACTCTCACTCTAACTCATTTGTATCTACTACCTGACCTAATGATTTTACTAGTATTACTCTTAATCTTCCCCACTCTTGACTCTCACTCTAACTCATTTGTATCTACTACCTGACATAATGATTTTACTAGTCTTACTGTTAATCTTCCCCATTCTTGACTCTCACTCTAACTCATTTGTATCTACTACCTGACCTAATGATTTTACTAGTATTACTCTTAATCTTCCCCACTCTTGACTCTCACTCTAACTCATTTGTATCTACTACCTGACCTAATGATTTTACTAGTCTTACTGTTAATCTTCCCCATTCTTGACGCTCACTCTAACACATCTGTATCTACTACCTGACATAATGATTTTACTAGTCTTACTGTTAATCTTCCCCATTCTTGACTCTCACTCTAGCTCATTTGTATCTACTGCCAGGCTTAATTTACTAGTCTTACTGTTAATCTTCCCCACTCTTGAAGCTCACTCTAACTCATTTCTATCTACTACCTGACATAATGATTTTGCTAGTCTTACTGTTAATCTTCCCCATTCTTGACTCTCACTCTAACTCATTTGTATCTATTACCTGACCTAATGATTTTACTAGTCTTACTGTTAATCTTCCCCATTCTTGACTCTCACTCTAGCTCATTTGTATCTACTGCCAGGCTTAATTTACTAGTCTTACTGTTAATCTTCCCCACTCTTGAAGCTCACTCTAACTCATTTGTATCTACTACCTGACATAATGATTTTGCGAGTCTTACTCTTAATCTTCCCCACTCTTGACTCTCACTCTAGCTCTTTGTATCTACTGCCAGACTTAATTTACTAGTTTTCTTGTTAATCTTCCCCATTCTTGACTCTCACTCTAACTCATTTGTATATATTACCTGACCTATTGATTTTACTAGTCTTACTGTTAATCTACCCCACTCTTGACTCTCACTCTAACTCATTTGTATCTACTACCTGACCTAATGATTTTACTAGTCTTACTGTTAATCTTCCCCATTCTTGACTCTCACTCTAACTCATTTGTATCTACTAAATGACCTAATGATTTTACTAGTCTTACTGTTAATCTTCCCCATTCTTGACCCTCACTCTAACTCATTTGTATCTACTGCCAGACTTAATTTACTAGTTTTCTTGTTATTCTTCCCCATTCTTGACTCTCACTCTAACTCATTTGTATATACTACCTGACCTAATGATTTTACTAGTCTTTCTGTTAATCTTCCCCATTCTTGACTCTCACTCTAACTCATTTGTGTCCACTGTCTCACCTAATGATTTTAGTAGTGTTACTGTTAATCTTCCCCATTCTTGACTCTCACTCTAACTCATTTGTATCTACTACCTGACATAATGATTTTACTAGTCTTACTGTTAATCTTCCCCATTCTTGACTCTCACTCTAACTCATTTGTATCTACTACCTGACCTAATGATTTTACTAGTATTACTCTTAATCTTTCCCACTCTTGACTCTCACTCTAAATCAATTGTATCTACTACCTGACCAAATGACTTTTCTAGTCTTACTGTTAATCTTCCCCACTCTTGACTCTCACTCTAACTCATTTGTATCTACTACCTGACCTAATGATTTTACTAGTCTTACTGTTAATCTTCCCCACTCTTGACGCTCACTCTAACAGATCTGTATCTACTACCTGACCTAATGATTTTACTAATCTTACTGTTAATCTTCCCCACTCTTGACGCTCACTCTAATTCATTTGTATCTACTGCCTGACCTAATGATTGTTCTAGTCTTACTGTTAATCTTCCCCACTCTTGACGCTCACTCTAACACATCTGTATCTACTACCTGACCTAATGATTTTACTAGTCTTACTGTTAATCTTCCCCACTCTTGACGCTCACTCTAACAGATCTGTATCTACTACCTGACCTAATGATTTTACTAGTCTTACTCTTAATCTTCCCCACTCTTGACTCTCACTCTAAATCAATTGTATCTACTACCTGACCAAATGACTTTTCTAGTCTTACTGTTAATCTTCCCCACTCTTGACTCTCACTCTAACTCATTTGTATCTACTACCTGACCTAATGATTTTACTAGTCTTACTGTTAATCTTCCCCATTCTTGACTCTCACTCTAACTCATTTGTATCTACTGCCTGACGTAATGATTTTACTAGTATTACTGTTAATTTTCCCCACTTTGACGCTCACTCTAACTCATTTGTATCTACTGCCTGACCTATTGAATTTACTAGTATTACTCTTAATCTTCCCAACTCTTGACTCTAACTCTAACTCATTTGTATCTACTGTCTGACCAAATGATTTTACTAGTCTTACTGTTAATCTTCCCCACTCTTGACTCTCACTCTAACTCATTTGTATCTACTACCTGACCTAATGATTTTACTAGTCTTACTGATAATCTTCCCCACTCTTGACTCTCACTCTAACTCATTTGTATCTATTACCTGACATAATGATTTTACTAGTCTTCCTGTTAATCTTCCCCACTCTTGTCTCTCACTCTAACTCATTTGTATCTACTACCTGACCTAATGATTTTACTAGTCTTACTGTTAATCTTCCCCACTCTTGACTCTCACTCTAACTCATTTGTATCTACTACCTGACCTAATGATTTTACTAGTCTTACTGATAATCTTCACCACTCTTGACTCTCACTCTAACTCATTTGTATCTATTACCTGACCTAATGACTTTACTAGTCTTACTGTTAATCTTCCCCACTCTTGACTCTCACTCTAGCTCATTTGTATCTACTGACAGGCTTAATTTAATAGTCTTACTGTTAATCTTCCCCATTCTTGACTCTCACTCTAACTCATTTGTATCTACTACCTGACCTAATGATTTTACTAGTCTTACTCTTAATCATCCCCACTCTTGACTCTCACTCTAACTCATTTGTATCTACTGTCTGACCAAATGATTTTACTAGTCTTACTGTTAATCTTCCCCACTCTTGACTCTCACTCTAACTCATTTGTATCTACTACCTGACCTAATGATTTTACTAGTATTACTCTTAATCTTCCCCACTCTTGACTCTCACTCTAACTCATTTGTATCTACTACCTGACATAATGATTTTACTAGTCTTACTGTTAATCTTCCCCATTCTTGACTCTCACTCTAACTCATTTGTATCTACTACCTGACCTAATGATTTTACTAGTCTTACTGTTAATCTTCCCCATTCTTGACTCTCACTCTAACTCATTTGTATCTACTAGCTGACCTAATGATTTTACTAGTATTACTCTTAATCTTCCCCACTCTTGACTCTCACTCTAACTCATTTGTATCTACTACCTGACCTAATGATTTTACTAGTCTTACTGTTAATCTTCCCCATTCTTGACGCTCACTCTAACACATCTGTATCTACTACCTGACATAATGATTTTACTAGTCTTACTGTTAATCTTCCCCATTCTTGACTCTCACTCTAGCTCATTTGTATCTACTGCCAGGCTTAATTTACTAGTCTTACTGTTAATCTTCCCCACTCTTGAAGCTCACTCTAACTCATTTCTATCTACTACCTGACATAATGATTTTGCTAGTCTTACTGTTAATCTTCCCCATTCTTGACTCTCACTCTAACTCATTTGTATCTATTACCTGACCTAATGATTTTACTAGTCTTACTGTTAATCTTCCCCATTCTTGACTCTCACTCTAGCTCATTTGTATCTACTGCCAGGCTTAATTTACTAGTCTTACTGTTAATCTTCCCCACTCTTGAAGCTCACTCTAACTCATTTGTATCTACTACCTGACATAATGATTTTGCGAGTCTTACTCTTAATCTTCCCCACTCTTGACTCTCACTCTAGCTCTTTGTATCTACTGCCAGACTTAATTTACTAGTTTTCTTGTTAATCTTCCCCATTCTTGACTCTCACTCTAACTCATTTGTATATATTACCTGACCTATTGATTTTACTAGTCTTACTGTTAATCTACCCCACTCTTGACTCTCACTCTAACTCATTTGTATCTACTACCTGACCTAATGATTTTACTAGTCTTACTGTTAATCTTCCCCATTCTTGACTCTCACTCTAACTCATTTGTATCTACTAAATGACCTAATGATTTTACTAGTCTTACTGTTAATCTTCCCCATTCTTGACCCTCACTCTAACTCATTTGTATCTACTGCCAGACTTAATTTACTAGTTTTCTTGTTATTCTTCCCCATTCTTGACTCTCACTCTAACTCATTTGTATATACTACCTGACCTAATGATTTTACTAGTCTTTCTGTTAATCTTCCCCATTCTTGACTCTCACTCTAACTCATTTGTGTCCACTGTCTCACCTAATGATTTTAGTAGTGTTACTGTTAATCTTCCCCATTCTTGACTCTCACTCTAACTCATTTGTATCTACTACCTGACATAATGATTTTACTAGTCTTACTGTTAATCTTCCCCATTCTTGACTCTCACTCTAACTCATTTGTATCTACTACCTGACCTAATGATTTTACTAGTATTACTCTTAATCTTCCCCACTCTTGACTCTCACTCTAACTCATTTGTATCTACTGTCTGACCTAATGATTTTACTAGTCTTACTGTTAATCTTCCCCATTCTTGACTCTCACTGTAACTCATTTGTATCTACTACCTGACCTAATGATTTTACTAGTCTTACTGTTAATCTTCCCCATTCTTGACTCTCACTCTAACACATCTGTATCTACTACCTGACCTAATGCTTTTACTAGTCTTACTGTTAATCTTCCCCATTCTTGACTCTCACTCTTCCTCATTTGTATCTACTGTCTGACCTAATGATTTTACTAGTCTTACTGTTAATCTTCCCCATTCTTGACTCTCACTCTAACTCATTTGCATCTACTACCTGACCTAATGATTTTACTAGTCTTACTGTTAATCTTCCCCTCTCTTGACGCTCACTCTAACTCATTTGTATCTACTACCTGACCTAATGATTTTACTAGTCTTACTCTTAATCTTCCCCATTCTCAATTCTCACTCTAATTCATTTGTATCTACTGTCTGACCAAATGATTTTACTAGTCTTACTGTTAATCTTCCCCATTCTTGATTATCACTCTAACTCATTTGTATCTACTGCCTGACCTAATGATTTTACTAGTCTTACTCTTAATCTTCCCAACTCTTGACTCTCACTCTAACTCATTTGTGTCTACTGTCTCACCTAATGATTTTACTAGTCTTACTGTTAATCTTCCACACTCTTGAATCTCACTCTTCCTCATTTGCATCTACTCCCTGACCTAATGATTTTACTAGTGTTACTGTTAATCTTCCCCACTCTTGACGCTCACTATAATTCATTTGTATCTACTGCCTGACCTAATGATTGTTCTAGTCTTACTGTTAATCTTCCCCACTCCTGACGCTCACTCCACTCATTTGTATCTACTACCTGACCTAATGATTTTACTAGTGTTACTGTTAATCTTCCCCACTCTTCACGCTCACTCTAATTCATTTGTATCTACTGTCTGACCTAATGATTGTTCTACTCTTACTTTTAATCTTCCCCACTCTTGACGCTCACTCTCACACATCTGTATGTACTGTCTGACCTAATGATTGTTCTAGTCTTACTGTTAATCTTCCCCACTCTTGACTCTCACTCTAACTCATTTGTATCTACTACCTGACCTAATGATTTTACTAGTATTACTCTTAATCTTCCCCATTCTTGACTCTCACTCTAACTCATTTGTGTCTACTGTCTCACCTAATGATTTCACTAGTGTTACTGTTAATCTTCCCCACTCTTGACTCTCACTCTAATTCATTTGTATCTACTGCCTGACCATATGATTGTTCTAGTCTTACTGTTAATCTTCCACACTCTTGAATCTCATTCTTCCTCATTTGTATCTACTGTCTGACCTAATGATTTTACTAGTGTTACTGTTAATCTTCCCCACTTTGACGCTCACTCTAACTCATTTGTATCTACTGCCTGACCTATTGAATTTACTAGTATTACTGTTAATCTTCCCAACTCTTGACTCTCACTCTTACTTAATGGTATCTACTACATGATCTAATGATTTTACTAGTGTTACTGTTAATCTTCCCCACTCTTGACCCTCACTCTAATTCATTTGTATCTACTGTCTGACCTAATGATTTTACTAGTCTTACTGTTAATCTTCCCCATTCTTGACTCTCACTCTAACACATCTGTATCTACTACCTGACCTAATGCTTTTACTAGTCTTACTGTTAATCTTCCCCATTCTTGACTCTCACTCTTCCTCATTTGTATCTACTGTCTGACCTAATGATTGTACTAGTCTTACTGTTAATCTTTCCCATTCTTGACTCTCACTCTAACTCATTTGCATCTACTACCTGACCTAATGATTTTACTAGTCTTACTGTTAATCTTCCCCTCTCTTGACGCTCACTCTAACTCATTTGTATCTACTACCTGACCTAATGATTTTACTAGTCTTACTCTTAATCTTCCCCATTCGTGACTCTCACTCTAATTCATTTATATCTACTGCCTGACCTAATGATTGTTCTAGTCTTACTGTTAATCTTCCCCACTCTTGACGCTCACTCTAACACATCTGTATCTACTACCTGACCTAATGATTTTACTAGTTTTACTGTTAATCTTTCCCACTGTTGATTCTCACTCTAATTCATTTGTATCTACTCCTTTACCTAATGATTGTTCTAGTCTTTCTGTTAATCTTCTCCACTCTTGACGCTCACTCGAACTCATTTGTATCTACTGTCTGACCTATGATTTTACTAGTCTTGTTGTTAATCTTCCTATCGTTTGACGCTCACTCTCACACATCTGTATCTACTACCTGACCTAATGATTTTACTTGTCTTACTGTTAATCTTCCCCACTCTTGACTCTCACTCTAGCTCATTTGTATCTACTGCCAGCCTTAATTTACTAGTCTTACTGTTAATCTTCCCCATTCTTGACTCTCACTCTAATTCATTTGTATCTACTGTCTGACCTAATGATTTTACTAGTCTTACTGTTAATCTTCCCCATTCTTGACTCTCACTGTAACTCATTTGTATATACTACCTGACCTAATGATTTTACTAGTCTTACTGTTAATCTTCCCCATTCTTGACTCTCATTCTAACACATATGTATCTACTACCTGACCTAATACTTTTACTAGTCTTACTGTTAATCTTCCCCATTCTTGACTCTCACTCTTCCTCATTTGTATCTACTGTCTGACCTAATGATTTTACTAGTCTTACTGTTAATCTTCCCCATTCTTGACTCTCACTCTAACTCATTTGCATCTACTACCTGACCTAATGATTTTACTAGTCTTACTGTTAATCTTCCCCTCTCTTGACGCTGACTCTAACTCATTTGTATCTACTACCTGTCCTAATGATTTTACTAGTCTTACTCTTAATCTTCCCAACTCTTGACTCTCACTCTAACTCATTTGTGTCTACTGTCTCACCTAATGATTTTACTAGTCTTACTGTTAATCTTCCACACTCTTGAATCTCACTCTTCCTCATTTGCATCTACTACCTGACCTAATGATTTTACTAGTGTTACTGTTAATCTTCCCCACTCTTGACGCTCACTCTAATTCATTTGTATCTACTGCCTGACCTAATGATTTTACTAGTCTTACTCTTAATATTCCCCACTCTTGACTCTCACTCTAACTCATTTGTATCTACTCCTTTACCTAATGATTTAACTAGTTTTACTGTTAATCTTCCCCACTCTTGACTCTCACTCTAGCTCATTTGTATCTACTGCCAGCCTTAATTTACTAGTCTTACTGTTAATCTTCCCCACTCTTGACGCTCACTCTAATTCATTTGTATCTACTGTCTGACCTAATGATTGTTCTACTCTTACTGTTAATCTTCTCCACTCTTGACGCTCACTCTCACACATCTGTATCTACTGTCTGACCTAATGATTGTTCTAGTCTTACTGTTAATCTTCCACACTCTTGACGCTCACTCTCACACATCTGTATCTACTACCTGACCTAATGATTTTACTTGTCTTACTGTTAATCTTCCCCACTGTTGACTCTCACTCTAATTCATTTGTATCTACTGCCTGACATAATGATTTTACTAGTCTTACTGTTAATCTTCCCGACTGTTGACTCTCACTCTAACTCAATTGTATCTACTACTTGACCAAATGACTTTACTAGTCTTACTGTTAATCTTCCCCACTCTTGACTCTCACTCTAGCTCATTTGTATCTACTGCCAGGCTTAATTTACTAGTCTTACTGTTAATCTTCCCCACTCTTGACGCTCACTCTAGTTCATTTGTATCTACTGCCTGACCTAATGATTGTTCTAGTCTTACTGTTAATCTTCCCCACTCTTGACGCTCACTCTAACACATCTGTATCTACTACCTGACCTAATGATTTTACTAATCTTACTGTTAATCTTCCCCACTCTTGACTCTCACTCTAAATCAATTGTATCTACTACCTGACCAAATGACTTTTCTAGTCTTACTGTTAATCTTCCCCACTCTTGACTCTCACTCTAACTCATTTGTATCTACTACCTGACCTAATGATTTTACTAGTCTTACTGTTAATCTTCCCCACTCTTGACGCTCACTCTAACAGATCTGTATCTACTACCTGACCTAATGATTTTACTAATCTTACTGTTAATCTTCCCCACTCTTGACGCTCACTCTAATTCATTTGTATCTACTGCCTGACCTAATGATTGTTCTAGTCTTACTGTTAATCTTCCCCACTCTTGACGCTCACTCTAACACATCTGTATCTACTACCTGACCTAATGATTTTACTAGTCTTACTGTTAATCTTCCCCACTCTTGACGCTCACTCTAACAGATCTGTATCTACTACCTGACCTAATGATTTTACTAGTCTTACTCTTAATCTTCCCCACTCTTGACTCTCACTCTAAATCAATTGTATCTACTACCTGACCAAATGACTTTTCTAGTCTTACTGTTAATCTTCCCCACTCTTGACTCTCACTCTAACTCATTTGTATCTACTACCTGACCTAATGATTTTACTAGTCTTACTGTTAATCTTCCCCATTCTTGACTCTCACTCTAACTCATTTGTATCTACTGCCTGACGTAATGATTTTACTAGTATTACTGTTAATTTTCCCCACTTTGACGCTCACTCTAACTCATTTGTATCTACTGCCTGACCTATTGAATTTACTAGTATTACTCTTAATCTTCCCAACTCTTGACTCTAACTCTAACTCATTTGTATCTACTGTCTGACCAAATGATTTTACTAGTCTTACTGTTAATCTTCCCCACTCTTGACTCTCACTCTAACTCATTTGTATCTACTACCTGACCTAATGATTTTACTAGTCTTACTGATAATCTTCCCCACTCTTGACTCTCACTCTAACTCATTTGTATCTATTACCTGACATAATGATTTTACTAGTCTTCCTGTTAATCTTCCCCACTCTTGTCTCTCACTCTAACTCATTTGTATCTACTACCTGACCTAATGATTTTACTAGTCTTACTGTTAATCTTCCCCACTCTTGACTCTCACTCTAACTCATTTGTATCTACTACCTGACCTAATGATTTTACTAGTCTTACTGATAATCTTCACCACTCTTGACTCTCACTCTAACTCATTTGTATCTATTACCTGACCTAATGACTTTACTAGTCTTACTGTTAATCTTCCCCACTCTTGACTCTCACTCTAGCTCATTTGTATCTACTGACAGGCTTAATTTAATAGTCTTACTGTTAATCTTCCCCATTCTTGACTCTCACTCTAACTCATTTGTATCTACTACCTGACCTAATGATTTTACTAGTCTTACTCTTAATCATCCCCACTCTTGACTCTCACTCTAACTCATTTGTATCTACTGTCTGACCAAATGATTTTACTAGTCTTACTGTTAATCTTCCCCACTCTTGACTCTCACTCTAACTCATTTGTATCTACTACCTGACCTAATGATTTTACTAGTATTACTCTTAATCTTCCCCACTCTTGACTCTCACTCTAACTCATTTGTATCTACTACCTGACATAATGATTTTACTAGTCTTACTGTTAATCTTCCCCATTCTTGACTCTCACTCTAACTCATTTGTATCTACTACCTGACCTAATGATTTTACTAGTATTACTCTTAATCTTCCCCACTCTTGACTCTCACTCTAACTCATTTGTATCTACTACCTGACCTAATGATTTTACTAGTCTTACTGTTAATCTTCCCCATTCTTGACGCTCACTCTAACACATCTGTATCTACTACCTGACATAATGATTTTACTAGTCTTACTGTTAATCTTCCCCATTCTTGACTCTCACTCTAGCTCATTTGTATCTACTGCCAGGCTTAATTTACTAGTCTTACTGTTAATCTTCCCCACTCTTGAAGCTCACTCTAACTCATTTCTATCTACTACCTGACATAATGATTTTGCTAGTCTTACTGTTAATCTTCCCCATTCTTGACTCTCACTCTAACTCATTTGTATCTATTACCTGACCTAATGATTTTACTAGTCTTACTGTTAATCTTCCCCATTCTTGACTCTCACTCTAGCTCATTTGTATCTACTGCCAGGCTTAATTTACTAGTCTTACTGTTAATCTTCCCCACTCTTGAAGCTCACTCTAACTCATTTGTATCTACTACCTGACATAATGATTTTGCGAGTCTTACTCTTAATCTTCCCCACTCTTGACTCTCACTCTAGCTCTTTGTATCTACTGCCAGACTTAATTTACTAGTTTTCTTGTTAATCTTCCCCATTCTTGACTCTCACTCTAACTCATTTGTATATATTACCTGACCTATTGATTTTACTAGTCTTACTGTTAATCTACCCCACTCTTGACTCTCACTCTAACTCATTTGTATCTACTACCTGACCTAATGATTTTACTAGTCTTACTGTTAATCTTCCCCATTCTTGACTCTCACTCTAACTCATTTGTATCTACTAAATGACCTAATGATTTTACTAGTCTTACTGTTAATCTTCCCCATTCTTGACCCTCACTCTAACTCATTTGTATCTACTGCCAGACTTAATTTACTAGTTTTCTTGTTATTCTTCCCCATTCTTGACTCTCACTCTAACTCATTTGTATATACTACCTGACCTAATGATTTTACTAGTCTTTCTGTTAATCTTCCCCATTCTTGACTCTCACTCTAACTCATTTGTGTCCACTGTCTCACCTAATGATTTTAGTAGTGTTACTGTTAATCTTCCCCATTCTTGACTCTCACTCTAACTCATTTGTATCTACTACCTGACATAATGATTTTACTAGTCTTACTGTTAATCTTCCCCATTCTTGACTCTCACTCTAACTCATTTGTATCTACTACCTGACCTAATGATTTTACTAGTATTACTCTTAATCTTCCCCACTCTTGACTCTCACTCTAACTCATTTGTATCTACTACCTGACCTAATGATTTTACTAGTCTTACTGTTAATCTTCCCCATTCTTGACGCTCACTCTAACACATCTGTATCTACTACCTGACATAATGATTTTACTAGTCTTACTGTTAATCTTCCCCATTCTTGACTCTCACTCTAGCTCATTTGTATCTACTGCCAGGCTTAATTTACTAGTCTTACTGTTAATCTTCCCCACTCTTGAAGCTCACTCTAACTCATTTCTATCTACTACCTGACATAATGATTTTGCTAGTCTTACTGTTAATCTTCCCCATTCTTGACTCTCACTCTAACTCATTTGTATCTATTACCTGACCTAATGATTTTACTAGTCTTACTGTTAATCTTCCCCATTCTTGACTCTCACTCTAGCTCATTTGTATCTACTGCCAGGCTTAATTTACTAGTCTTACTGTTAATCTTCCCCACTCTTGAAGCTCACTCTAACTCATTTGTATCTACTACCTGACATAATGATTTTGCGAGTCTTACTCTTAATCTTCCCCACTCTTGACTCTCACTCTAGCTCTTTGTATCTACTGCCAGACTTAATTTACTAGTTTTCTTGTTAATCTTCCCCATTCTTGACTCTCACTCTAACTCATTTGTATATATTACCTGACCTATTGATTTTACTAGTCTTACTGTTAATCTACCCCACTCTTGACTCTCACTCTAACTCATTTGTATCTACTACCTGACCTAATGATTTTACTAGTCTTACTGTTAATCTTCCCCATTCTTGACTCTCACTCTAACTCATTTGTATCTACTAAATGACCTAATGATTTTACTAGTCTTACTGTTAATCTTCCCCATTCTTGACCCTCACTCTAACTCATTTGTATCTACTGCCAGACTTAATTTACTAGTTTTCTTGTTATTCTTCCCCATTCTTGACTCTCACTCTAACTCATTTGTATATACTACCTGACCTAATGATTTTACTAGTCTTTCTGTTAATCTTCCCCATTCTTGACTCTCACTCTAACTCATTTGTGTCCACTGTCTCACCTAATGATTTTAGTAGTGTTACTGTTAATCTTCCCCATTCTTGACTCTCACTCTAGCTCATTTGTATCTACTGCCAGACTTAATTTACTAGTTTTCTTGTTATTCTTCCCCATTCTTGACTCTCACTCTAACTCATTTGTATATACTACCTGACCTAGTGATTTTACTAGTCTTACTGTTAATCTTCCCCATTCTTGACTCTCACTCTAACTCATTTGTGTCTACTGTCTCACCTAATGATTTCACTAGTGTTACTGTTAATCTTCCCCACTCTTGACGCTCACTCTAATTCATTTGTATCTACTGCCTGACCTTATGATTGTTCTAGTCTCACTGTTAATCTTCCACACTCTTGAATCTCACTCTTCCTCATTTGTATCTACTGTCTGACCTAATGATTTTACTAGTGTTACTGTTAATCTTACACACTCTTGACGCTCACTCTAATTCATTTGTATCTACTGCCTGACCTAATGATTGTTCTAGTCTTACTGTTAATCTTCCCCACTCTTGACGCTCATTCGAACTCATTTGTATCTACTCTCTGACCTAATGATTTTACTAGTCTTACTGTTAATCTTCCCCATTCTTGACTCTCACTCTAACTCATTTGTATCAACTGCCTGACCAAATGATTTTACTAATCTTACTGTTAATCTTCCCCTCTCTTGACGCTCACTCTAACTCATTTGTATCTACTACCTGACCTAATGATTTTACTAGTCTTACTCTTAGTCTTCCCCATTCTTGACTTTCACTCTTCCTCATTTGTATCTACTGTCTGACCTAATGATTGTACTAGTCTTATTCTTAATCTTCCCCATTCTTGACTCTCACTCTAACTCATTTGCATCTACTACCTGACCTAATGATTTTACTAGTCTTACTGTTAATCTTCCCCTCTCTTGACGCTCACTCTAACTCATTTGTATCTACTACCTGACCTAATGATTTTACTAGTCTTACTCTTAATCTTCCCCATTCGTGACTCTCACTCTAATTCATTTGTATCTACTGTCTGACCTAATGATTTTACTAGTCTTACTGTTAATCTTCCCCATTCTTGACCCTCACTCTAGCTCATTTGTATCTACTACCTGACCTAATGATTTTACTAGTCTTACTGTTAATCTACCCAACTCTTGACGCTCACTATGATTCATTTGTATCTACTTCCTGACCTAGTGATTTTACTAGTCTTACTGTTAATCTTCCCCACTGTTGACTCTCACTCTAATTCATTTGTATCTACTACCTGACCTAATGATTTTACTAGTCTTACTATTAATCTTCCTCACTGTTGACTCTCACTCTAACTCTTTAGCATCTACTGTCTGACCTAATGATTTTACTAGTCTTACTGTTAATCTTCCCCACTCTTGACGCTCACTCTAATTCATTTGTATCTACTACCTGACCTAATGATTGTACTAGTCTTACTCTTAATCTTCCCCACTCTTGACGCTCACTCTAACACATCTGTATCTACTACCTGACCTAATGATATTACTAGTCTTACTGTTAATCTTCCCCACTCTTGACGCTCACTCTAACTCATTTGTATATACTACCTGACCTATTGATTTTACTAGTCTTACTGTTAATCTACCCCACTCTTGACGCTCACTCTAACTCATTTGTATCTACTACCTGATCTAATGATTTTACTAGTTTTACTGTTAATCTTCCCCATTCTTAACCCTCACTCTAACTCATTTGTATCTACTACCTGACCTAATGATTTTACTAGTCTTACTCTTAATCATCCCCACTCTTGACTCTCACTCTAACTCATTTGTATCTACTGTCTGACCAAATGATTTTACTAGTCTTACTGTTAATCTTCCCCACTCTTGACTCTCACTCTAACTCATTTGTATCTACTACCTGACCTAATGATTTTACTAGTATTACTCTTAATCTTCCCCACTCTTGACTCTCACTCTAACTCATTTGTATCTACTACCTGACATAATGATTTTACTAGTCTTACTGTTAATCTTCCCCATTCTTGACTCTCACTCTAACTCATTTGTATCTACTACCTGACCTAATGATTTTACTAGTATTACTCTTAATCTTCCCCACTCTTGACTCTCACTCTAACTCATTTGTATCTACTACCTGACCTAATGATTTTACTAGTCTTACTGTTAATCTTCCCCATTCTTGACGCTCACTCTAACACATCTGTATCTACTACCTGACATAATGATTTTACTAGTCTTACTGTTAATCTTCCCCATTCTTGACTCTCACTCTAGCTCATTTGTATCTACTGCCAGGCTTAATTTACTAGTCTTACTGTTAATCTTCCCCACTCTTGAAGCTCACTATAACTCATTTCTATCTACTACCTGACATAATGATTTTGCTAGTCTTACTGTTAATCTTCCCCATTCTTGACTCTCACTCTAACTCATTTGTATCTATTACCTGACCTAATGATTTTACTAGTCTTACTGTTAATCTTCCCCATTCTTGACTCTCACTCTAGCTCATTTGTATCTACTGCCAGGCTTAATTTACTAGTCTTACTGTTAATCTTCCCCACTCTTGAAGCTCACTCTAACTCATTTGTATCTACTACCTGACATAATGATTTTGCGAGTCTTACTGTTAATCTTCCCCACTCTTGACTCTCACTCTAGCTCTTTGTATCTACTGCCAGACTTAATTTACTAGTTTTCTTGTTAATCTTCCCCATTCTTGACTCTCACTCTAACTCATTTGTATATATTACCTGACCTAATGATTTTACTAGTATTACTGTTAATCTTCCCCACTCTTGACTCTCACTCTAACTCATTTGTATCTACTACCTGACCTAATGATTTTACTAGTCTTACTGTTAATCTTCCCCATTCTTGACTCTCACTCTAACTCATTTGTATCTACTAAATGACCTAATGATTTTACTAGTCTTACTGTTAATCTTCCCCATTCTTGACCCTCACTCTAACTCATTTGTATCTACTGCCAGACTTAATTTACTAGTTTTCTTGTTATTCTTCCCCATTCTTGACTCTCACTCTAACTCATTTGTATATACTACCTGACCTAATGATTTTACTAGTCTTTCTGTTAATCTTCCCCATTCTTGACTCTCACTCTAACTCATTTGTGTCCACTGTCTCACCTAATGATTTTAGTAGTGTTACTGTTAATCTTCCCCATTCTTGACTCTCACTCTAACTCATTTGTATCTACTACCTGACCTAATGATTTTACTAGTCTTACTGTTAATCTTCCCCATTCTTGACCCTCACTCTAGCTCATTTGTATCTACTGCCAGACTTAATTTACTAGTTTTCTTGTTATTCTTCCCCATTCTTGACTCTCACTCTAACTCATTTGTATATACTACCTGACCTAGTGATTTTACTAGTCTTACTGTTAATCTTCCCCATTCTTGACTCTCACTCTAACTCATTTGTGTCTACTGTCTCACCTAATGATTTCACTAGTGTTACTGTTAATCTTCCCCACTCTTGACGCTCACTCTAATTCATTTGTATCTACTGCCTGACCTTATGATTGTTCTAGTCTCACTGTTAATCTTCCACACTCTTGAATCTCACTCTTCCTCATTTGTATCTACTGTCTGACCTAATGATTTTACTAGTGTTACTGTTAATCTTCCCCACTCTTGACGCTCACTCTAATTCATTTGTATCTACTGCCTGACCTAATGATTGTTCTAGTCTAACTGTTAATCTTCCCCACTCTTGACGCTCACTCGAACTCATTTGTATCTACTGTCTGACCTAATGATTTTACTAGTCTTACTGTTAATCTTCCCCATTCTTGAATCTCACTCTAACTCATCTGTATCTACTGCTTGACCTAATGATTTTACTAGTATTACTGTTAATCTTCCCCACTTTGACGCTCACTCTAACTCATTTGTTTATACTGCCTGACCTAATGATTTTACTAATCTTACTGTCAATCTTCCCCACTCTTGACGCTCACTCTAGCTCATTTGTATCTACTGCCTGACCTATTGAATTTACTAGTATTACTGTTAATCTTCCCAACTCTTGACTCTCACTCTTACTTAATGGTATCTACTACCTGACCTAATGATTTTACTAGTGTTACTGTTAATCTTACACACTCTTGACGCTCACTCTAATTCATTTGTATCTACTGCCTGACCTAATGATTGTTCTAGTCTTACTGTTAATCTTCCCCACTCTTGACGCTCATTCGAACTCATTTGTATCTACTCTCTGACCTAATGATTTTACTAGTCTTACTGTTAATCTTCCCCATTCTTGACTCTCACTCTAACTCATTTGTATCAACTGCCTGACCAAATGATTTTACTAATCTTACTGTTAATCTTCCCCTCTCTTGACGCTCACTCTAACTCATTTGTATCTACTACCTGACCTAATGATTTTACTAGTCTTACTCTTAGTCTTCCCCATTCTTGACTTTCACTCTTCCTCATTTGTATCTACTGTCTGACCTAATGATTGTACTAGTCTTATTCTTAATCTTCCCCATTCTTGACTCTCACTCTAACTCATTTGCATCTACTACCTGACCTAATGATTTTACTAGTCTTACTGTTAATCTTCCCCTCTCTTGACGCTCACTCTAACTCATTTGTATCTACTACCTGACCTAATGATTTTACTAGTCTTACTCTTAATCTTCCCCATTCGTGACTCTCACTCTAATTCATTTGTATCTACTGTCTGACCTAATGATTTTACTAGTCTTACTGTTAATCTTCCCCATTCTTGACCCTCACTCTAGCTCATTTGTATCTACTACCTGACCTAATGATTTTACTAGTCTTACTGTTAATCTACCCAACTCTTGACGCTCACTATGATTCATTTGTATCTACTTCCTGACCTAGTGATTTTACTAGTCTTACTGTTAATCTTCCCCACTGTTGACTCTCACTCTAATTCATTTGTATCTACTACCTGACCTAATGATTTTACTAGTCTTACTATTAATCTTCCTCACTGTTGACTCTCACTCTAACTCTTTAGCATCTACTGTCTGACCTAATGATTTTACTAGTCTTACTGTTAATCTTCCCCACTCTTGACGCTCACTCTAATTCATTTGTATCTACTACCTGACCTAATGATTGTACTAGTCTTACTCTTAATCTTCCCCACTCTTGACGCTCACTCTAACACATCTGTATCTACTACCTGACCTAATGATATTACTAGTCTTACTGTTAATCTTCCCCACTCTTGACGCTCACTCTAACTCATTTGTATATACTACCTGACCTATTGATTTTACTAGTCTTACTGTTAATCTACCCCACTCTTGACGCTCACTCTAACTCATTTGTATCTACTACCTGATCTAATGATTTTACTAGTTTTACTGTTAATCTTCCCCATTCTTAACCCTCACTCTAACTCATTTGTATCTACTGCCAGACTTAATTTACTAGTTTTCTTGTTATTCTTCCCCATTCTTGACTCTCACTCTAACTCATTTGTATATACTACCTGACCTAATGATTTTACTAGTCTTACTGTTAGTCTTCCCCATTCTTGACTCTCACTCTAATTCATTTGTGTCTACTGTCTCACCTAATGATTTTACTGTGTTACTGTTAATCTTCCCCATTCTTGACTCTCACTCTAACTCATTTGTGTCTACTACCTGACCTAATGATTTTACTAGTCTTACTGTTAATCTTTCCCATTCTTGACTCTCACTCTAACTCATTTGTATCTACTACCTGACCTAATGATTTTACTAGCCTTACTGTTAATCTTCCCCATTCTTGACCCTCACTCTAACTCATTTGTATCTACTGCCAGACTTAATTTACTAGTTTTCTTGTTATTCTTCCCCATTCTTGACTCTCACTAACTCATTTGTATATACTACCTGACCTAGTGATTTTACTAGTCTTACTGTTAATCTTCCCCATTCTTGACTCTCACTCTAACTCATGTGTGTCTACTGTCTCACCTAATGATTTTACTAGTGTTACTGTTAATCTTCCCCACTCTTGACGCTCACTCTAATTCATTTGTATCTACTACCTGACCTAATGATTTTACTAGTCTTATTGTTAATCTTCCCCACTCTTGACTCTCACTCTAACTCATGTGTGTCTACTGTCTCACCTAATGATTTTACTAGTGTTACTGTTAATCTTCCCCACTCTTGACGCTCACTCTAATTCATTTGTATAATCTGCCTGACCTAATGATTGTTCTAGTCTAACTGTTAATCTTCCCCACTCTTGACGCTCACTCGAACTCATTTGTATCTACTGTCTGACCTAATGATTTTACTAGTCTTACTGTTAATTTTCCCCATTCTTGAATCTCACTCTAACTCATTTGTATCTACTGCTTGACCTAATGATTTTACTAGTGTTACTGTTAATCTTCCCCACTCTTGACGCTCACTCTAATTCATTTGTATAATCTGCCTGACCTAATGATTGTTCTAGTCTAACTGTTAATCTTCCCCACTCTTGACGCTCACTCTAGCTCATTTGTGTCTACTGCCTGACCTATTGAATTTACTAGTATTACTGTTAATCTTCCCCACTTTGACGCTCACTCTAACTCATTTGTATCTACTGCCTGACCTATTGAATTTACTAGTGTTACTGTTAATCTTCCCAACTCTTGACTCTCACTCTTACTTAATGGTATCTACTACCTGACCTAATGATTTTACTAGTGTTACTGTTAATCTTACACACTCTTGACGCTCACTCTAATTCATTTGTATCTACTGCCTGACCTAATGATTGTTCTAGTCTTACTGTTAATCTTCCCCACTCTTGACGCTCATTCGAACTCATTTGTATCTACTCTCTGACCTAATGATTTTACTAGTCTTACTGTTAATCTTCCCCATTCTTGACTCTCACTCTAACTCATTTGTATCAACTGCCTGACCAAATGATTTTACTAATCTTACTGTTAATCTTCCCCTCTCTTGACGCTCACTCTAACTCATTTGTATCTACTACCTGACCTAATGATTTTACTAGTCTTACTCTTAGTCTTCCCCATTCTTGACTTTCACTCTTCCTCATTTGTATCTACTGTCTGACCTAATGATTGTACTAGTCTTATTCTTAATCTTCCCCATTCTTGACTCTCACTCTAACTCATTTGCATCTATTACCTGACCTAATGATTTTACTAGTCTTACTGTTAATCTTCCCCTCTCTTGACGCTCACTCTAACTCATTTGTATCTACTACCTGACCTAATGATTTTACTAGTCTTACTCTTAATCTTCCCCATTCGTGACTCTCACTCTAATTCATTTGTATCTACTGTCTGACCTAATGATTTTACTAGTCTTACTGTTAATCTTCCCCATTCTTGACCCTCACTCTAGCTCATTTGTATCTACTACCTGACCTAATGATTTTACTAGTCTTACTGTTAATCTACCCAACTCTTGACGCTCACTATGATTCATTTGTATCTACTGCCTGACCTATTGATTTTACTAGTCTTACTGTTAATCTTCCCCACTGTTGACTCTCACTCTAATTCATTTGTATCTACTACCTGACCTAATGATTTTACTAGTCTTACTATTAATCTTCCTCACTGTTGACTCTCACTCTAACTCTTTAGCATCTACTGTCTGACCTAATGATTTTACTAGTCTTACTGTTAATCTTCCCCACTCTTGACGCTCACTCTAATTCATTTGTATCTACTGCCTGACCTAATGATTGTTCTAGTCTTACTGTTAATCTTCCCCACTCTTGACGCTCACTCAAACACATCTGTATCTACTACCTGACCTAATGATTGTACTAGTCCTACTCTTAATCTTCCCCACTCTTGACGCTCACTCTAACACATCTGTATCTACTACCTGACCTAATGATTGTTCTAGTCTTACTGTTAATCTTCCCCACTCTTGACTCTCACTCTAACTCAATTGTATCTACTACTTGACCAAATGACTTTACTAGTCTTACTGTTAATCTTCCCCACTCTTGACGCTCACTCTGACTCATTTGTATATACTACCTGACCTATTGATTTTACTAGTCTTACTGTTAATCTACCCCACTCTTGACGCTCACTCTAACTCATTTGTATCTACTACCTGATCTAATGATTTTACTAGTCTTACTGTTAATCTTCCCCATTCTTAACCCTCACTCTAACTCATTTGTATCTACTGCCAGACTTAATTTACTAGTTTTCTTGTTATTCTTCCCCATTCTTGACTCTCACTCTAACTCATTTGTATATACTACCTGACCTAATGATTTTACTAGTCTTACTGTTAGTCTTCCCCATTCTTGACTCTCACTCTAATTCATTTGTGTCTACTGTCTCACCTAATGATTTTACTGTGTTACTGTTAATCTTCCCCATTCTTGACTCTCACTCTAACTCATTTGTGTCTACTACCTGACCTAATGATTTTACTAGTCTTACTCTTAATCTTTCCCATTCTTGACTCTCACTCTAACTCATTTGTATCTACTACCTGACCTAATGATTTTACTAGCCTTACTGTTAATCTTCCCCATTCTTGACCCTCACTCTAACTCATTTGTATCTACTGCCAGACTTAATTTACTAGTTTTCTTGTTATTCTTCCCCATTCTTGACTCTCACTAACTCATTTGTATATACTACCTGACCTAGTGATTTTACTAGTCTTACTGTTAATTTTCCCCATTCTTGACTCTCACTCTAACTCATGTGTGTCTACTGTCTCACCTAATGATTTTACTAGTGTTACTGTTAATCTTCCCCACTCTTGACGCTCAATCTAATTCATTTGTATAATCTGCCTGACCTAATGATTGTTCTAGTCTAACTGTTAATCTTCCCCACTCTTGACGCTCACTCGAACTCATTTGTATCTACTGTCTGACCTAATGATTTTACTAGTCTTACTGTTAATTTTCCCCATTCTTGAATCTCACTCTAACTCATTTGTATCTACTGCTTGACCTAATGATTTTACTAGTCTTACTGTTAATCTTCCCCACTTTGAAGCTCACTCTAACTCATTTGTATCTACAGCCTGACCTAATGATTTTACTAGTCTTACTGTCAATCTTCCCCACTATTGACGCTCACTCTAGCTCATTTGTATCTACTGCCTGACCTATTGAATTTACTAGTATTACTGTTAATCTTCCCAACTCTTGACTCTCACTCTTACTTAATGGTATCTACTACATGGTCTAATGATTTTACTAGTGTTACTGTTAATCTTCCACACTCTTGACGCTCACTCTAATTCATTTGTATCTACTGCCTGACCTAATGATTGTTCTAGTCTTACTTTTAATCTTCCCCACTCTTGACGCTCATTCGAACTCATTTGTATCTACTGTCTGACCTAATGATTTTACTAGTCTTACTGTTAATCTTCCTCATTCTTGACTCTCACTCTAACTCATTTGTATCTACTGCCTGACCTAATGATTTTACTAATCTTACTGTCAATCTTCCCCACTCTTGACGCTCACTCTAGCTCATTTGTATCTACTGCCTGACCTATTGAATTTACTAGTATTACTGTTAATCTTCCCAACTCTTGACTCTCACTCTTACTTAATGGTATCTACTACCTGACCTAATGATTTTACTAGTGTTACTGTTAATCTTCCACACTCTTGACGCTCACTCTAATTCATTTGTATCTACTGCCTGACCTAATGATTGTTCTAGTCTTACTGTTAATCTTCCCCACTCTTGACGCTCATTCGAACTCATTTGTATCTACTCTCTGACCTAATGATTTTACTAGTCTTACTGTTAATCTTCCCCATTCTTGACTCTCACTCTAACTCATTTGTATCAACTGCCTGACCAAATGATTTTACTAATCTTACTGTTAATCTTCCCCTCTCTTGACGCTCACTCTAACTCATTTGTATCTACTACCTGACCTAATGATTTTACTAGTCTTACTCTTAGTCTTCCCCATTCTTGACTCTCACTCTTCCTCATTTGTATCTACTGTCTGACCTAATGATTGTACTAGTCTTATTGTTAATCTTCCCCATTCTTGACTCTCACTCTATCTCATTTGCATCTACTACCTGACCTAATGATTTTACTAGTCTTACTGTTAATCTTCCCCTCTCTTGACGCTCACTCTAACTCATTTGTATCTACTACCTGACCTAATGATTTTACTAGTCTTACTCTTAATCTTCCCCATTCGTGACTCTCACTCTAATTCATTTGTATCTACTGTCTGACCTAATGATTTTACTAGTGTTACTGTTAATCTTCCCCATTCTTGACCCTCACTCTAGCTCATTTGTATCTACTACCTGACCTAATGATTTTACTAGTCTTACTGTTAATCTACCCAACTCTTGACGCTCACTATGATTCATTTGTATCTACTGCCTGACCTAATGATTGTTCTAGTCTTACTGTTAATCTTCCCCACTCTTGACGCTCACTCCACTCATTTGTATCTACTACCTGACCTAATGATTTTACTTGTCTTACTGTTAATCTTCCCCACTGTTGACTCTCACTCTAATTCATTTGTATCTACTGCCTGACCTAATGATTTTACTAGTCTTACTGTTAATCTTCCCCACTGTTGACTCTCACTCTAATTCATTTGTATCTACTACCTGACCTAATGATTTTACTAGTCTTACTATTAATCTTCCTCACTGTTGACTCTCACTCTAACTCTTTTGCATCTACTGTCTGACCTAATGATTTTACTAGTCTTACTGTTAATCTTCCCCACTCTTGACGCTCACTCTAATTCATTTGTATCTACTGCCTGACCTAATGATTGTTCTAATCTTACTGTTAATCTTCCCCACTCTTGACGCTCACTCTAACACATCTGTATCTACTACCTGACCTAATGATTTTACTAGTCTTACTCTTAGTCTTCCCCATTCTTGACTCTCACTCTTCCTCATTTGTATCTACTGTCTGACCTAATGATTGTACTAGTCTTATTGTTAATCTTCCCCATTCTTGACTCTCACTCTATCTCATTTGCATCTACTACCTGACCTAATGATTTTACTAGTCTTACTGTTAATCTTCCCCTCTCTTGACGCTCACTCTAACTCATTTGTATCTACTACCTGACCTAATGATTTTACTAGTCTTACTCTTAATCTTCCCCATTCGTGACTCTCACTCTAATTCATTTGTATCTACTGTCTGACCTAATGATTTTACTAGTGTTACTGTTAATCTTCCCCATTCTTGACCCTCACTCTAGCTCATTTGTATCTACTACCTGACCTAATGATTTTACTAGTCTTACTGTTAATCTACCCAACTCTTGACGCTCACTATGATTCATTTGTATCTACTGCCTGACCTAATGATTGTTCTAGTCTTACTGTTAATCTTCCCCACTCTTGACGCTCACTCCACTCATTTGTATCTACTACCTGACCTAATGATTTTACTTGTCTTACTGTTAATCTTCCCCACTGTTGACTCTCACTCTAATTCATTTGTATCTACTGCCTGACCTAATGATTTTACTAGTCTTACTGTTAATCTTCCCCACTGTTGACTCTCACTCTAATTCATTTGTATCTACTACCTGACCTAATGATTTTACTAGTCTTACTATTAATCTTCCTCACTGTTGACTCTCACTCTAACTCTTTTGCATCTACTGTCTGACCTAATGATTTTACTAGTCTTACTGTTAATCTTCCCCACTCTTGACGCTCACTCTAATTCATTTGTATCTACTGCCTGACCTAATGATTGTTCTAATCTTACTGTTAATCTTCCCCACTCTTGACGCTCACTCTAACACATCTGTATCTACTACCTGACCTAATGATTTTACTAGTCTTACTCTTAATCTTCCCCACTCTTGACGCTCACTCTAACACATCTGTATCTACTACCTGACCTAATGATATAACTAGTCTTACTCTTAATCTTCCCCACTCTTGACTCTCACTCTAACTCAATTGTATCTACTACTTGACCAAATGACTTTACTAGTCTTACTGTTAATCTTCCCCACTCTTGACTCTCACTCTAGCTCATTTGTATCTACTGCCAGGCTTAATTTACTAGTCTTACTGTTAATCTTCCCCACTCTTGACGCTCACTCTTGTTCATTTGTATCTACTGCCTGACCTAATGATTGTTCTAGTCTTACTGTTAATCTTCCCCACTCTTGACGCTCACTCTAACTCATTTGTATATACTACCTGACCTATTGATTTTACTAGTCTTACTGTTAATCTACCCCACTCTTGACGCTCACTCTAACTCATTTGTATCTACTACCTGATCTAATGATTTTACTAATCTTACTGTTAATCTTCCCCATTCTTGACTCTCACTCTAATTCATTTGTGTCTACTGTCTCACCTAATGATTTTACTGTGTTACTGTTAATCTTCCCCATTCTTGACTCTCACTCTAACTCATTTGTGTCTACTATCTGACCTAATGATTTTACTAGTCTTACTGTTAATCTTTCCCATTCTTGACTCTCACTCTAACTCATTTGTATCTACTACCTGACCTAATGATTTTACTAGCCTCACTGTTAATCTTCCCCATTCTTGACCCTCCCTCTAACTCATTTGTATCTACTGCCAGACTTAATTTACTAGTTTTCTTGTTATTCTTCCCCATTCTTGACTCTCACTAACTCATTTGTATATACTACCTGACCTAGTGATTTTACTAGTCTTACTGTTAATCTTCCCCATTCTTGACTCTCACTCTAACTCATGTGTGTCTACTGTCTCACCTAATGATTTTACTAGTGTTACTGTTAATCTTCCCCACTCTTGACGCTCACTCTAATTCATTTGTATCTACTACCTGACCTAATGATTTTACTAGTCTTATTGTTAATCTTCCCCACTCTTGACTCTCACTCTAACTCATGTGTGTCTACTGTCTCACCTAATGATTTTACTAGTGTTACTGTTAATCTTCCCCACTCTTGACGCTCACTCTAATTCATTTGTATAATCTGCCTGACCTAATGATTGTTCTAGTCTAACTGTTAATCTTCCCCACTCTTGACGCTCACTCGAACTCATTTGTATCTACTGTCTGACATAATGATTTTACTAGTCTTACTGTTAATTTTCCCCATTCTTGAATCTCACTCTAACTCATTTGTATCTACTGCTTGACCTAATGATTTTACTAGTATTACTGATAATCTTCCCCACTTTGAAGCTCACTCTAACTCATTTGTATCTACAGCCTGACCTAATGATTTTACTAGTCTTACTGTCAATCTTCCCCACTCTTGACGCTCACTCTAGCTCATTTGTATCTACTGCCTGACCTATTGAATTTACTAGTATTACTGTTAATCTTCCCAACTCTTGACTCTAACTCTTACTTAATGGTATCTACTACATGGTCTAATGATTTTACTAGTGTTACTGTTAATCTTCCACACTCTTGACGCTCACTCTAATTCATTTGTATCTACTGCCTGACCTAATGATTGTTCTAGTCTTACTGTTAATCTTCCCCATTCTTGACGCTCATTCGAACTCATTTGTATCTACTGTCTGACCTAATGATTTTACTAGTCTTACTGTTAATCTTCCTCATTCTTGACTCTCACTCTAACTCATTTGTATCTACTGCCTGACCTAATGATTTTACTAGGATTACTGTTAATCTTTCCCACTTTGACTCTCACTCTAACTCATTTGTATCTGCTGCCTGACCTAATGATTTTACTAGTATTACTGTTAATCTTCCCCACTCTTGACTCTCACTCTAACTCATTTGTATCTACTGCCTGACCTAATGATTTTACTAGGATTACTGTTAATCTTTCCCACTTTGACGCTCACTCTAACTCATTTGTATCTACTGCCTGACCTATTGAATTTACTAGTATTACTGTTAATCTTCCCAACTCTTGACTCTCACTCTTACTTAATGGTATCTACTACATGGTCTAATGATTTTACTAGTGTTACTGTTAATCTTCCACACTCTTGACGCTCACTCTAATTCATTTGTATCTACTGCCTGACCTAATGATTGTTCTAGTCTTACTTTTAATCTTCCCCACTCTTGACGCTCATTCGAACTCATTTGTATCTACTGTCTGACCTAATGATTTTACTAGTCTTACTGTTAATCTTCCCCATTCTTGACTCTCACTCTTCCTCATTTGTATCTACTGTCTGACCTAATGATTGTACTAGTCTTATTGTTAATCTTCCCCATTCTTGACTCTCACACTATCTCATTTGCATCTACTACCTGACCTAATGATTTTACTAGTCTTACTGTTAATCTTCCCCTCTCTTGACGCTCACTCTAACTCATTTGTATCTACTACCTGACCTAATGATTTTACTAGTCTTACTCTTAATCTTCCCCATTCGTGACTCTCACTCTAATTCATTTGTATCTACTGTCTGACCTAATGATTTTACTAGTGTTACTGTTAATCTTCCCCATTCTTGACCCTCACTCTAGCTCATTTGTATCTACTACCTGACCTAATGATTTTACTAGTCTTACTGTTAATCTACCCAACTCTTGACGCTCACTATGATTCATTTGTATCTACTGCCTGACCTAATGATTGTTCTAGTCTTACTGTTAATCTTCCCCACTCTTGACGCTCACTCCACTCATTTGTATCTACTACCTGACCTAATGATTTTACTTGTCTTACTGTTAATCTTCCCCACTGTTGACTCTCACTCTAATTCATTTGTATCTACTGCCTGACCTAATGATTTTACTAGTCTTACTGTTAATCTTCCCCACTGTTGACTCTCACTCTAATTCATTTGTATCTACTACCTGACCTAATGATTTTACTAGTCTTACTATTAATCTTCCTCACTGTTGACTCTCACTCTAACTCTTTTGCATCTACTGTCTGACCTAATGATTTTACTAGTCTTACTGTTAATCTTCCCCACTCTTGATGCTCACTCTAATTCATTTGTATCTACTGCCTGACCTAATGATTGTTCTAATCTTACTGTTAATCTTCCCCACTCTTGACGCTCACTCTAACACATCTGTATCTACTACCTGACCTAATGATTTTACTAGTCTTACTCTTAATCTTCCCCACTCTTGACGCTCACTCTAACACATCTGTATCTACTACCTGACCTAATGATATTACTAGTCTTACTCTTAATCTTCCCCACTCTTGACTCTCACTCTAACTCAATTGTATCTACTACTTGACCAAATGACTTTACTAGTCTTACTGTTAATCTTCCCCACTCTTGACTCTCACTCTAGCTCATTTGTATCTACTGCCAGGCTTAATTTACTAGTCTTACTGTTAATCTTCCCCACTCTTGACGCTCACTCTTGTTCATTTGTATCTACTGCCTGACCTAATGATTTTACTAGTCTTACTGTTAATCTACCCCACTCTTGACGCTCACTCTAACTCATTTGTATCTACTACCTGATCTAATGATTTTACTAATCTTACTGTTAATCTTCCCCATTCTTGACCCTCACTCTAACTCATTTGTATCTACTGCCAGACTTAATTTACTAATTTTCTTGTTATTCTTCCCCATTCTTGACTCTCACTCTAACTCATTTGTATATACTACCTGACCTAATGATTTTACTAGTCTTACTGTTAATCTTCCCCATTCTTGACTCTCACTCTAATTCATTTGTGTCTACTGTCTCACCTAATGATTTTACTGTGTTACTGTTAATCTTCCCCATTCTTGACTCTCACTCTAACTCATTTGTGTCTACTACCTGACCTAATGATTTTACTAGTCTTACTGTTAATCTTTCCCATTCTTGACTCTCACTCTAACTCATTTGTATCTACTACCTGACCTAATGATTTTACTAGCCTTACTGTTAATCTTCCCCATTCTTGACCCTCACTCTAACTCATTTGTATCTACTGCCAGACTTAATTTACTAGTTTTCTTGTTATTCTTCCCCATTCTTGACTCTCACTAACTCATTTGTATATACTACCTGACCTAGTGATTTTACTAGTCTTACTTTTAATCTTCCCCATTCTTGACTCTCACTCTAACTCATGTGTGTCTACTGTCTCACCTAATGATTTTACTAGTGTTACTGTTAATCTTCCCCACTCTTGACGCTCACTCTAATTCATTTGTATCTACTACCTGACCTAATGATTGTTCTAGTCTTACTTTTAATCTTCCCCACTCTTGACGCTCATTCGAACTCATTTGTATCTACTGTCTGACCTAATGATTTTACTAGTCTTACTGTTAATCTTCCCCATTCTTGACTCTCACTCTTCCTCATTTGTATCTACTGTCTGACCTAATGATTGTACTAGTCTTATTGTTAATCTTCCCCATTCTTGACCCTCACTCTAACTCATTTGTATCTACTGCCAGACTTAATTTACTAGTTTTCTTGTTATTCTTCCCCATTCTTGACTCTCACTCTAACTCATTTGTATATACTACCTGACCTAATGATTTTACTAGTCTTTCTGTTAATCTTCCCCATTCTTGACTCTCACTCTAACTCATTTGTGTCCACTGTCTCACCTAATGATTTTAGTAGTGTTACTGTTAATCTTCCCCATTCTTGACTCTCACTCTAACTCATTTGTATCTACTACCTGACCTAATGATTTTACTAGTCTTACTGTTAATCTTCCCCATTCTTGACCCTCACTCTAGCTCATTTGTATCTACTGCCAGACTTAATTTACTAGTTTTCTTGTTATTCTTCCCAATTCTTGACTCTCACTCTAACTCATTTGTATATACTACCTGACCTAGTGATTTTACTAGTCTTACTGTTAATCTTCCCCATTCTTGACTCTCACTCTAACTCATTTGTGTCTACTGTCTCACCTAATGATTTCACTAGTGTTACTGTTAATCTTCCCCACTCTTGACGCTCACTCTAATTCATTTGTATCTACTGCCTGACCTTATGATTGTTCTAGTCTCACTGTTAATCTTCCACACTCTTGAATCTCACTCTTCCTCATTTGTATCTACTGTCTGACCTAATGATTTTACTAGTGTTACTGTTAATCTTCCCCACTCTTGACGCTCACTCTAATTCATTTGTATCTACTGCCTGACCTAATGATTGTTCTAGTCTAACTGTTAATCTTCCCCACTCTTGACGCTCACTCGAACTCATTTGTATCTACTGTCTGACCTAATGATTTTACTAGTCTTACTGTTAATCTTCCCCACTTTGACGCTCACTCTAACTCATTTGTATCTACTGCCTGACCTAATGATTTTACTAATCTTACTGTCAATCTTCCCCACTCTTGACGCTCACTCTAGCTCATTTGTATCTACTGCCTGACCTATTGAATTTACTAGTATTACTGTTAATCTTCCCAACTCTTGACTCTCACTCTTACTTAATGGTATCTACTACCTGACCTAATGATTTTACTAGTGTTACTGTTAATCTTACACACTCTTGACGCTCACTCTAATTCATTTGTATCTACTGCCTGACCTAATGATTGTTCTAGTCTTACTGTTAATCTTCCCCACTCTTGACGCTCATTCGAACTCATTTGTATCTACTCTCTGACCTAATGATTTTACTAGTCTTACTGTTAATCTTCCCCATTCTTGACTCTCACTCTAACTCATTTGTATCAACTGCCTGACCAAATGATTTTACTAATCTTACTGTTAATCTTCCCCTCTCTTGACGCTCACTCTAACTCATTTGTATCTACTACCTGACCTAATGATTTTACTAGTCTTACTCTTAGTCTTCCCCATTCTTGACTTTCACTCTTCCTCATTTGTATCTACTGTCTGACCTAATGATTGTACTAGTCTTATTCTTAATCTTCCCCATTCTTGACTCTCACTCTAACTCATTTGCATCTACTACCTGACCTAATGATTTTACTAGTCTTACTGTTAATCTTCCCCTCTCTTGACGCTCACTCTAACTCATTTGTATCTACTACCTGACCTAATGATTTTACTAGTCTTACTCTTAATCTTCCCCATTCGTGACTCTCACTCTAATTCATTTGTATCTACTGTCTGACCTAATGATTTTACTAGTCTTACTGTTAATCTTCCCCATTCTTGACCCTCACTCTAGCTCATTTGTATCTACTACCTGACCTAATGATTTTACTAGTCTTACTGTTAATCTACCCAACTCTTGACGCTCACTATGATTCATTTGTATCTACTGCCTGACCTAATGATTTTACTAGTCTTACTGTTAATCTTCCCCACTGTTGACTCTCACTCTAATTCATTTGTATCTACTACCTGACCTAATGATTTTACTAGTCTTACTATTAATCTTCCTCACTGTTGACTCTCACTCTAACTCTTTAGCATCTACTGTCTGACCTAATGATTTTACTAGTCTTACTGTTAATCTTCCCCACTCTTGACGCTCACTCTAATTCATTTGTATCTACTGCCTGACCTAATGATTGTTCTAGTCTTACTGTTAATCTTCCCCACTCTTGACGCTCACTCTAACACATCTGTATCTACTACCTGACCTAATGATTGTACTAGTCTTACTCTTAATCTTCCCCACTCTTGACGCTCACTCTAACACATCTGTATCTACTACCTGACCTAATGATATTACTAGTCTTACTGTTAATCTTCCCCACTCTTGACTCTCACTCTAACTCAATTGTATCTACTACTTGACCAAATGACTTTACTAGTCTTACTGTTAATCTTCCCCACTCTTGACGCTCACTCTAACTCATTTGTATATACTACCTGACCTATTGATTTTACTAGTCTTACTGTTAATCTACCCCACTCTTGACGCTCACTCTAACTCATTTGTATCTACTACCTGATCTAATGATTTTACTAGTCTTACTGTTAATCTTCCCCATTCTTAACCCTCACTCTAACTCATTTGTATCTACTGCCAGACTTAATTTACTAGTTTTCTTGTTATTCTTCCCCATTCTTGACTCTCACTCTAACTCATTTGTATATACTACCTGACCTAATGATTTTACTAGTCTTACTGTTAGTCTTCCCCATTCTTGACTCTCACTCTAATTCATTTGTGTCTACTGTCTCACCTAATGATTTTACTGTGTTACTGTTAATCTTCCCCATTCTTGACTCTCACTCTAACTCATTTGTGTCTACTACCTGACCTAATGATTTTACTAGTCTTACTGTTAATCTTTCCCATTCTTGACTCTCACTCTAACTCATTTGTATCTACTACCTGACCTAATGATTTTACTAGCCTTACTGTTAATCTTCCCCATTCTTGACCCTCACTCTAACTCATTTGTATCTACTGCCAGACTTAATTTACTAGTTTTCTTGTTATTCTTCCCCATTCTTGACTCTCACTAACTCATTTGTATATACTACCTGACCTAGTGATTTTACTAGTCTTACTGTTAATCTTCCCCATTCTTGACTCTCACTCTAACTCATGTGTGTCTACTGTCTCACCTAATGATTTTACTAGTGTTACTGTTAATCTTCCCCACTCTTGACGCTCACTCTAATTCATTTGTATCTACTACCTGACCTAATGATTTTACTAGTCTTATTGTTAATCTTCCCCACTCTTGACTCTCACTCTAACTCATGTGTGTCTACTGTCTCACCTAATGATTTTACTAGTGTTACTGTTAATCTTCCCCACTCTTGACGCTCACTCTAATTCATTTGTATAATCTGCCTGACCTAATGATTGTTCTAGTCTAACTGTTAATCTTCCCCACTCTTGACGCTCACTGGAACTCATTTGTATCTACTGTCTGACCTAATGATTTTACTAGTCTTACTGTTAATTTTCCCCATTCTTGAATCTCACTCTAACTCATTTGTATCTACTGCTTGACCTAATGATTTTACTAGTATTACTGTTAATCTTCCCCACTTTGAAGCTCACTCTAACTCATTTGTATCTACTGCCTGACCTAATGATTTTACTAATCTTACTGTCAATCTTCCCCACTCTTGACGCTCACTCTAGCTCATTTGTATCTACTGCCTGACCTATTGAATTTACTAGTATTACTGTTAATCTTCCCAACTCTTGACTCTCACTCTTACTTAATGGTATCTACTACCTGACCTAATGATTTTACTAGTGTTACTGTTAATCTTACACACTCTTGACGCTCACTCTAATTCATTTGTATCTACTGCCTGACCTAATGATTGTTCTAGTCTTACTGTTAATCTTCCCCACTCTTGACGCTCATTCGAACTCATTTGTATCTACTCTCTGACCTAATGATTTTACTAGTCTTACTGTTAATCTTCCCCATTCTTGACTCTCACTCTAACTCATTTGTATCAACTGCCTGACCAAATGATTTTACTAATCTTACTGTTAATCTTCCCCTCTCTTGACGCTCACTCTAACTCATTTGTATCTACTACCTGACCTAATGATTTTACTAGTCTTACTCTTAGTCTTCCCCATTCTTGACTTTCACTCTTCCTCATTTGTATCTACTGTCTGACCTAATGATTGTACTAATCTTATTCTTAATCTTCCCCATTCTTGACTCTCACTCTAACTCATTTGCATCTATTACCTGACCTAATGATTTTACTAGTCTTACTGTTAATCTTCCCCTCTCTTGACGCTCACTCTAACTCATTTGTATCTACTACCCGACCTAATGATTTTACTAGTCTTACTCTTAATCTTCCCCATTCGTGACTCTCACTCTAATTCATTTGTATCTACTGTCTGACCTAATGATTTTACTAGTCTTACTGTTAATCTTCCCCATTCTTGACCCTCACTCTAGCTCATTTGTATCTACTACCTGACCTAATGATTTTACTAGTCTTACTGTTAATCTACCCAACTCTTGACGCTCACTATGATTCATTTGTATCTACTGCCTGACCTAATGATTTTACTAGTCTTACTGTTAATCTTCCCCACTGTTGACTCTCACTCTAATTCATTTGTATCTACTACCTGACCTAATGATTTTACTAGTCTTACTATTAATCTTCCTCACTGTTGACTCTCACTCTAACTCTTTAGCATCTACTGTCTGACCTAATGATTTTACTAGTCTTACTGTTAATCTTCCCCACTCTTGACGCTCACTCTAATTCATTTGTATCTACTGCCTGACCTAATGATTGTTCTAGTCTTACTGTTAATCTTCCCCACTCTTGACGCTCACTCTAACACATCTGTATCTACTACCTGACCTAATGATTGTACTAGTCCTACTCTTAATCTTCCCCACTCTTGACGCTCACTCTAACACATCTGTATCTACTACCTGACCTAATGATATTACTAGTCTTACTGTTAATCTTCCCCACTCTTGACTCTCACTCTAACTCAATTGTATCTACTACTTGACCAAATGACTTTACTAGTCTTACTGTTAATCTTCCCCACTCTTGACGCTCACTCTAACTCATTTGTATATACTACCTGACCTATTGATTTTACTAGTCTTACTGTTAATCTACCCCACTCTTGACGCTCACTCTAACTCATTTGTATCTACTACCTGATCTAATGATTTTACTAGTCTTACTGTTAATCTTCCCCATTCTTAACCCTCACTCTAACTCATTTGTATCTACTGCCAGACTTAATTTACTAGTTTTCTTGTTATTCTTCCCCATTCTTGACTCTCACTCTAACTCATTTGTATATACTACCTGACCTAATGATTTTACTAATCTTACTGTTAGTCTTCCCCATTCTTGACTCTCACTCTAATTCATTTGTGTCTACTGTCTCACCTAATGATTTTACTGTGTTACTGTTAATCTTCCCCATTCTTGACTCTCACTCTAACTCATTTGTGTCTACTACCTGACCTAATGATTTTACTAGTCTTACTGTTAATCTTTCCCATTCTTGACTCTCACTCTAACTCATTTGTATCTACTACCTGACCTAATGATTTTACTAGCCTTACTGTTAATCTTCCCCATTCTTGACCCTCACTCTAACTCATTTGTATCTACTGCCAGACTTAATTTACTAGTTTTCTTGTTATTCTTCCCCATTCTTGACTCTCACTAACTCATTTGTATATACTACCTGACCTAGTGATTTTACTAGTCTTACTGTTAATCTTCCCCATTCTTGACTCTCACTCTAACTCATGTGTGTCTACTGTCTCACCTAATGATTTTACTAGTGTTACTGTTAATCTTCCCAACTCTTGACTCTCACTCTTACTTAATGGTATCTACTACATGGTCTAATGATTTTACTAGTGTTACTGTTAATCTTCCACACTCTTGACGCTCACTCTAATTCATTTGTATCTACTGCCTGACCTAATGATTGTTCTAGTCTTACTTTTAATCTTCCCCACTCTTGACGCTCATTCGAACTCATTTGTATCTACTGTCTGACCTAATGATTTTACTAGTCTTACTGTTAATCTTCCTCATTCTTGACTCTCACTCTAACTCATTTGTATCTACTGCCTGACCTAATGATTTTACTAATCCTACTGTCAATCTTCCCCACTCTTGACGCTCACTCTATCTCATTTGCATCTACTACCTGACCTAATGATTTTACTAGTCTTACTGTTAATCTTCACCTCTCTTGACGCTCACTCTAACTCATTTGTATCTACTACCTGACCTAATGATTTTACTAGTCTTACTCTTAATCTTCCCCATTCGTGACTCTCACTCTAATTCATTTGTATCTACTGTCTGACCTAATGATTTTACTAGTGTTACTGTTAATCTTCCCCATTCTTGACCCTCACTCTAGCTCATTTGTATCTACTACCTGACCTAATGATTTTACTAGTCTTACTGTTAATCTACCCAACTCTTGACGCTCACTATGATTCATTTGTATCTACTGCCTGACCTAATGATTGTTCTAGTCTTACTGTTAATCTTCCCCACTCTTGACGCTCACTCCACTCATTTGTATCTACTACCTGACCTAATGATTTTACTTGTCTTACTGTTAATCTTCCCCACTGTTGACTCTCACTCTAATTCATTTGTATCTACTGCCTGACCTAATGATTTTACTAGTCTTACTGTTAATCTTCCCCACTGTTGACTCTCACTCTAATTCATTTGTATCTACTACCTGACCTAATGATTTTACTAGTCTTACTATTAATCTTCCTCACTGTTGACTCTCACTCTAACTCTTTTGCATCTACTGTCTGACCTAATGATTTTACTAGTCTTACTGTTAATCTTCCCCACTCTTGATGCTCACTCTAATTCATTTGTATCTACTGCCTGACCTAATGATTGTTCTAATCTTACTGTTAATCTTCCCCACTCTTGACGCTCACTCTAACACATCTGTATCTACTACCTGACCTAATGATTTTACTAGTCTTACTCTTAATCTTCCCCACTCTTGACGCTCACTCTAACACATCTGTATCTACTACCTGACCTAATGATATTACTAGTCTTACTCTTAATCTTCCCCACTCTTGACTCTCACTCTAACTCAATTGTATCTACTACTTGACCAAATGACTTTACTAGTCTTACTGTTAATCTTCCCCACTCTTGACTCTCACTCTAGCTCATTTGTATCTACTGCCAGGCTTAATTTACTAGTCTTACTGTTAATCTTCCCCACTCTTGACGCTCACTCTTGTTCATTTGTATCTACTGCCTGACCTAATGATTGTTCTAGTCTTACTGTTAATCTTCCCCACTCTTGACGCTCACTCTAACTCATTTGTATATACTACCTGACCTATTGATTTTACTAGTCTTACTGTTAATCTACCCCACTCTTGACGCTCACTCTAACTCATTTGTATCTACTACCTGATCTAATGATTTTACTAATCTTACTGTTAATCTTCCCCATTCTTGACTCTCACTCTAATTCATTTGTGTCTACTGTCTCACCTAATGATTTTACTGTGTTACTGTTAATCTTCCCCATTCTTGACTCTCACTCTAACTCATTTGTGTCTACTACCTGACCTAATGATTTTACTAGTCTTACTGTTAATCTTTCCCATTCTTGACTCTCACTCTAACTCATTTGTGTCTACTACCTGACCTAATGATTTTACTAGTCTTACTGTTAATCTTTCCCATTCTTGACTCTCACTCTAACTCATTTGTATATACTACCTGACCTAGTGATTTTACTAGTCTTACTGTTAATCTTCCCCATTCTTGACTCTCACTCTAACTCATGTGTGTCTACTGTCTCACCTAATGATTTTACTAGTGTTACTGTTAATCTTCCCCACTCTTGACGCTCACTCTAATTCATTTGTATCTACTACCTGACCTAATGATTTTACTAGTCTTATTGTTAATCTTCCCCACTCTTGACTCTCACTCTAACTCATGTGTGTCTACTGTCTCACCTAATGACTTTACTAGTGTTACTGTTAATCTTCCCCACTCTTGACGCTCACTCTAATTCATTTGTATAATCTGCCTGACCTAATGATTGTTCTAGTCTAACTGTTAATCTTCCCCACTCTTGACGCTCACTCGAACTCATTTGTATCTACTGTCTGACATAATGATTTTACTAGTCTTACTGTTAATTTTCCCCATTCTTGAATCTCACTCTAACTCATTTGTATCTACTGCTTGACCTAATGATTTTACTAGTATTACTGATAATCTTCCCCACTTTGAAGCTCACTCTAACTCATTTGTATCTACAGCCTGACCTAATGATTTTACTAGTCTTACTGTCAATCTTCCCCACTCTTGACGCTCACTCTAGCTCATTTGTATCTACTGCCTGACCTATTGAATTTACTAGTATTACTGTTAATCTTCCCAACTCTTGACTCTCACTCTTACTTAATGGTATCTACTACATGGTCTAATGATTTTACGAGTGTTACTGTTAATCTTCCACACTCTTGACGCTCACTCTAATTCATTTGTATCTACTGCCTGACCTAATGATTGTTCTAGTCTTACTGTTAATCTTCCCCACTCTTGACGCTCACTCTAACTCATTTGTATATACTACCTGACCTATTGATTTTACTAGTCTTACTGTTAATCTACCCCACTCTTGACGCTCACTCTAACTCATTTGTATCTACTACCTGATCTAATGATTTTACTAATCTTACTGTTAATCTTCCCCATTCTTGACTCTCACTCTAATTCATTTGTGTCTACTGTCTCACCTAATGATTTTACTGTGTTACTGTTAATCTTCCCCATTCTTGACTCTCACTCTAACTCATTTGTGTCTACTACCTGACCTAATGATTTTACTAGTCTTACTGTTAATCTTTCCCATTCTTGACTCTCACTCTAACTCATTTGTGTCTACTACCTGACCTAATGATTTTACTAGTCTTACTGTTAATCTTTCCCATTCTTGACTCTCACTCTAACTCATTTGTATATACTACCTGACCTAGTGATTTTACTAGTCTTACTGTTAATCTTCCCCATTCTTGACTCTCACTCTAACTCATGTGTGTCTACTGTCTCACCTAATGATTTTACTAGTGTTACTGTTAATCTTCCCCACTCTTGACGCTCACTCTAATTCATTTGTATCTACTACCTGACCTAATGATTTTACTAGTCTTATTGTTAATCTTCCCCACTCTTGACTCTCACTCTAACTCATGTGTGTCTACTGTCTCACCTAATGATTTTACTAGTGTTACTGTTAATCTTCCCCACTCTTGACGCTCACTCTAATTCATTTGTATAATCTGCCTGACCTAATGATTGTTCTAGTCTAACTGTTAATCTTCCCCACTCTTGACGCTCACTCGAACTCATTTGTATCTACTGTCTGACATAATGATTTTACTAGTCTTACTGTTAATTTTCCCCATTCTTGAATCTCACTCTAACTCATTTGTATCTACTGCTTGACCTAATGATTTTACTAGTATTACTGATAATCTTCCCCACTTTGAAGCTCACTCTAACTCATTTGTATCTACAGCCTGACCTAATGATTTTACTAGTCTTACTGTCAATCTTCCCCACTCTTGACGCTCACTCTAGCTCATTTGTATCTACTGCCTGACCTATTGAATTTACTAGTATTACTGTTAATCTTCCCAACTCTTGACTCTCACTCTTACTTAATGGTATCTACTACATGGTCTAATGATTTTACTAGTGTTACTGTTAATCTTCCACACTCTTGACGCTCACTCTAATTCATTTGTATCTACTGCCTGACCTAATGATTGTTCTAGTCTTACTTTTAATCTTCCCCACTCTTGACGCTCATTCGAACTCATTTGTATCTACTGTCTGACCTAATGATTTTACTAGTCTTACTGTTAATCTTCCCCATTCTTGACTCTCACTCTTCCTCATTTGTATCTACTGTCTGACCTAATGATTGTACTAGTCTTATTGTTAATCTTCCCCATTCTTGACTCTCACACTATCTCATTTGCATCTACTACCTGACCTAATGATTTTACTAGTCTTACTGTTAATCTTCCCCTCTCTTGACGCTCACTCTAACTCATTTGTATCTACTACCTGACCTAATGATTTTACTAGTCTTACTCTTAATCTTCCCCATTCGTGACTCTCACTCTAATTCATTTGTATCTACTGTCTGACCTAATGATTTTACTAGTGTTACTGTTAATCTTCCCCATTCTTGACCCTCACTCTAGCTCATTTGTATCTACTACCTGACCTAATGATTTTACTAGTCTTACTGTTAATCTACCCAACTCTTGACGCTCACTATGATTCATTTGTATCTACTGCCTGACCTAATGATTGTTCTAGTCTTACTGTTAATCTTCCCCACTGTTGACTCTCACTCTAATTCATTTGTATCTACTGCCTGACCTAATGATTTTACTAGTCTTACTGTTAATCTTCCCCACTGTTGACTCTCACTCTAATTCATTTGTATCTACTGTCTGACCTAATGATTGTACTAGTCTTATTGTTAATCTTCCCCATTCTTGACACTCACACTATCTCATTTGCATCTACTACCTGACCTAATGATTTTACTAGTCTTACTGTTAATCTTCCCCTCTCTTGACGCTCACTCTAACTCATTTGTATCTACTACCTGACCTAATGATTTTACTAGTCTTACTCTTAATCTTCCCCATTCGTGACTCTCACTCTAATTCATTTGTATCTACTGTCTGACCTAATGATTTTACTAGTGTTACTGTTAATCTTCCCCATTCTTGACCCTCACTCTAGCTCATTTGTATCTACTACCTGACCTAATGATTTTACTAGTCTTACTGTTAATCTACCCAACTCTTGACGCTCACTATGATTCATTTGTATCTACTGCCTGACCTAATGATTGTTCTAGTCTTACTGTTAATCTTCCCCACTGTTGACTCTCACTCTAATTCATTTGTATCTACTGCCTGACCTAATGATTTTACTAGTCTTACTGTTAATCTTCCCCACTGTTGACTCTCACTCTAATTCATTTGTATCTACTACCTGACCTAATGATTTTACTAGTCTTACTATTAATCTTCCTCACTGTTGACTCTCACTCTAACTCTTTTGCATCTACTGTCTGACCTAATGATTTTACTAGTCTTACTGTTAATCTTCCCCACTCTTGATGCTCACTCTAATTCATTTGTATCTACTGCCTGACCTAATGATTGTTCTAATCTTACTGTTAATCTTCCCCACTCTTGACGCTCACTCTAACACATCTGTATCTACTACCTGACCTAATGATTTTACTAGTCTTACTCTTAATCTTCCCCACACTTGACGCTCACTCTAACACATCTGTATCTACTACCTGACCTAATGATATTACTAGTCTTACTCTTAATCTTCCCCACTCTTGACTCTCACTCTAACTCAATTGTATCTACTACTTGACCAAATGACTTTACTAGTCTTACTGTTAATCTTCCCCACTCTTGACTCTCACTCTAGCTCATTTGTATCTACTGCCAGGCTTAATTTACTAGTCTTACTGTTAATCTTCCCCACTCTTGACGCTCACTCTTGTTCATTTGTATCTACTGCCTGACCTAATGATTTTACTAGTCTTACTGTTAATCTACCCCACTCTTGACGCTCACTCTAACTCATTTGTATCTACTACCTGATCTAATGATTTTACTAATCTTACTGTTAATCTTCCCCATTCTTGACCCTCACTCTAACTCATTTGTATCTACTGCCAGACTTAATTTACTAGTTTTCTTGTTATTCTTCCCCATTCTTGACTCTCACTCTAACTCATTTGTATATACTACCTGACCTAATGATTTTACTAGTCTTACTGTTAATCTTCCCCATTCTTGACTCTCACTCTAATTCATTTGTGTCTACTGTCTCACCTAATGATTTTACTGTGTTACTGTTAATCTTCCCCATTCTTGACTCTCACTCTAACTCATTTGTGTCTACTACCTGACCTAATGATTTTACTAGTCTTACTGTTAATCTTTCCCATTCTTGACTCTCACTCTAACTCATTTGTATCTACTACCTGACCTAATGATTTTACTAGCCTTACTGTTAATCTTCCCCATTCTTGACCCTCACTCTAACTCATTTGTATCTACTGCCAGACTTAATTTACTAGTTTTCTTGTTATTCTTCCCCATTCTTGACTCTCACTAACTCATTTGTATATACTACCTGACCTAGTGATTTTACTAGTCTTACTTTTAATCTTCCCCATTCTTGACTCTCACTCTAACTCATGTGTGTCTACTGTCTCACCTAATGATTTTACTAGTGTTACTGTTAATCTTCCCCACTCTTGACGCTCACTCTAATTCATTTGTATCTACTACCTGACCTAATGATTGTTCTAGTCTTACTTTTAATCTTCCCCACTCTTGACGCTCATTCGAACTCATTTGTATCTACTGTCTGACCTAATGATTTTACTAGTCTTACTGTTAATCTTCCCCATTCTTGACTCTCACTCTTCCTCATTTGTATCTACTGTCTGACCTAATGATTGTACTAGTCTTATTGTTAATCTTCCCCATTCTTGACTCTCACACTATCTCATTTGCATCTACTACCTGACCTAATGATTTTACTAGTCTTACTGTTAATCTTCCCCTCTCTTGACGCTCACTCTAACTCATTTGTATCTACTACCTGACCTAATGATTTTACTAGTCTTACTCTTAATCTTCCCCATTCGTGACTCTCACTCTAATTCATTTGTATCTACTGTCTGACCTAATGATTTTACTAGTGTTACTGTTAATCTTCCCCATTCTTGACCCTCACTCTAGCTCATTTGTATCTACTACCTGACCTAATGATTTTACTAGTCTTACTGTTAATCTACCCAACTCTTGACGCTCACTATGATTCATTTGTATCTACTGCCTGACCTAATGATTGTTCTAGTCTTACTGTTAATCTTCCCCACTCTTGACGCTCACTCCACTCATTTGTATCTACTACCTGACCTAATGATTTTACTTGTCTTACTGTTAATCTTCCCCACTGTTGACTCTCACTCTAATTCATTTGTATCTACTGCCTGACCTAATGATTTTACTAGTCTTACTGTTAATCTTCCCCACTGTTGACTCTCACTCTAATTCATTTGTATCTACTACCTGACCTAATGATTTTACTAGTCTTACTATTAATCTTCCTCACTGTTGACTCTCACTCTAACTCATTTGTGTCTACTGTCTGACCTAATGATTTTACTAGTCTTACTGTTAATCTTCCCCACTCTTGATGCTCACTCTAATTCATTTGTATCTACTGCCTGACCTAATGATTGTTCTAATCTTACTGTTAATCTTCCCCACTCTTGACGCTCACTCTAACACATCTGTATCTACTACCTGACCTAATGATTTTACTAGTCTTACTCTTAATCTTCCCCACTCTTGACGCTCACTCTAACACATCTGTATCTACTACCTGACCTAATGATATTACTAGTCTTACTCTTAATCTTCCCCACTCTTGACTCTCACTCTAACTCAATTGTATCTACTACTTGACCAAATGACTTTACTAGTCTTACTCTTAATCTTCCCCACTCTTGACTCTCACTCTAGCTCATTTGTATCTACTGCCAGGCTTAATTTACTAGTCTTACTGTTAATCTTCCCCACTCTTGACGCTCACTCTTGTTCATTTGTATCTACTGCCTGACCTAATGATTTTACTAGTCTTACTGTTAATCTATCCCACTCTTGACGCTCACTCTAACTCATTTGTATCTACTACCTGATCTAATGATTTTACTAATCTTACTGTTAATCTTCCCCATTCTTGACCCTCACTCTAACTCATTTGTATCTACTGCCAGACTTAATTTACTAGTTTTCTTGTTATTCTTCCCCATTCTTGACTCTCACTCTAACTCATTTGTATATACTACCTGACCTAATGATTTTACTAGTCTTACTGTTAATCTTCCCCATTCTTGACTCTCACTCTAATTCATTTGTGTCTACTGTCTCACCTAATGATTTTACTGTGTTACTGTTAATCTTCCCCATTCTTGACTCTCACTCTAACTCATTTGTGTCTACTACCTGACCTAATGATTTTACTAGTCTTACTGTTAATCTTTCCCATTCTTGACTCTCACTCTAACTCATTTGTATCTACTACCTGACCTAATGATTTTACTAGCCTTACTGTTAATCTTCCCCATTCTTGACCCTCACTCTAACTCATTTGTATCTACTGCCAGACTTAATTTACTAGTTTTCTTGTTATTCTTCCCCATTCTTGACTCTCACTAACTCATTTGTATATACTACCTGACCTAATGATTTTACTAGTCTTACTTTTAATCTTCCCCATTCTTGACTCTCACTCTAACTCATGTGTGTCTACTGTCTCACCTAATGATTTTACTAGTGTTACTGTTAATCTTCCCCACTCTTGACGCTCACTCTAATTCATTTGTATCTACTACCTGACCTAATGATTTTACTAGTCTTATTGTTAATCTTCCCCACTCTTGACTCTCACTCTAACTCATGTGTGTCTACTGTCTCACCTAATGATTTTACTAGTGTTACTGTTAATCTTCCCCACTCTTGACGCTCACTCTAATTCATTTGTATAATCTGCCTGACCTAATGATTGTTCTAGTATAACTGTTAATCTTCCCCACTCTTGACGCTCACTCGAACTCATTTGTATCTACTGTCTGACCTAATGATTTTACTAGTCTTACTGTTAATTTTCCCCATTCTTGAATCTCACTCTAACTCATTTGTATCTACTGCTTGACCTAATGATTTTACTAGTATTACTGATAATCTTCCCCACTTTGAAGCTCACTCTAACTCATTTGTATCTACAGCCTGACCTAATGATTTTACTAGTCTTACTGTCAATCTTCCCCACTCTTGACGCTCACTCTAGCTCATTTGTATCTACTGCCTGACCTATTGAATTTACTAGTATTACTGTTAATCTTCCCAACTCTTGACTCTCACTCTTACTTAATAGTATCTACTACATGGTCTAATGATTTTACTAGTGTTACTGTTAATCTTCCACACTCTTGACGCTCACTCTAATTCATTTGTATCTACTGCCTGACCTAATGATTGTTCTAGTCTTACTGTTAATCTTCCCCACTCTTGACGCTCATTCGAACTCATTTGTATCTACTGTCTGACCTAATGATTTTACTAGTCTTGATGTTAATCTTCCCCATTCTTGACTCTCACTCTAACTCATTTGTATCTACTACCTGACCTAATGATTTTACTAATCTTACTGTTAATCTTCCTCATTCTTCACTCTCACTCTAACTCATTTGTATCTACTGTCTGACCTAATGATTTTACTAGTCTTGATGTTAATCTTCCCCACTCTTGACTCTCACTCTAGCTCATTTGTATCTACTGCCAGGCTTAATTTACTAGTCTTACTGTTAATCTTCCCCACTCTTGACGCTCACTCTTGTTCATTTGTATCTACTGCCTGACCTAATGATTTTACTAGTCTTACTGTTAATCTACCCCACTCTTGACGCTCACTCTAACTCATTTGTATCTACTACCTGATCTAATGATTTTACTAATCTTACTGTTAATCTTCCCCATTCTTGACCCTCACTCTAACTCATTTGTATCTACTGCCAGACTTAATTTACTAGTTTTCTTGTTATTCTTCCCCATTCTTGACTCTCACTCTAACTCATTTGTATATACTACCTGACCTAATGATTTTACTAGTCTTACTGTTAATCTTCCCCATTCTTGACTCTCACTCTAATTCATTTGTGTCTACTGTCTCACCTAATGATTTTACTGTGTTACTGTTAATCTTCCCCATTCTTGACTCTCACTCTAACTCATTTGTGTCTACTACCTGACCTAATGATTTTACTAGTCTTACTGTTAATCTTTCCCATTCTTGACTCTCACTCTAACTCATTTGTATCTACTACCTGACCTAATGATTTTACTAGCCTTACTGTTAATCTTCCCCATTCTTGACCCTCACTCTAACTCATTTGTATCTACTGCCAGACTTAATTTACTAGTTTTCTTGTTATTCTTCCCCATTCTTGACTCTCACTAACTCATTTGTATATACTACCTGACCTAGTGATTTTACTAGTCTTACTTTTAATCTTCCCCATTCTTGACTCTCACTCTAACTCATGTGTGTCTACTGTCTCACCTAATGATTTTACTAGTGTTACTGTTAATCTTCCCCACTCTTGACGCTCACTCTAATTCATTTGTATCTACTACCTGACCTAATGATTGTTCTAGTCTTACTTTTAATCTTCCCCACTCTTGACGCTCATTCGAACTCATTTGTATCTACTGTCTGACCTAATGATTTTACTAGTCTTACTGTTAATCTTCCCCATTCTTGACTCTCACTCTTCCTCATTTGTATCTACTGTCTGACCTAATGATTGTACTAGTCTTATTGTTAATCTTCCCCATTCTTGACTCTCACACTATCTCATTTGCATCTACTACCTGACCTAATGATTTTACTAGTCTTACTGTTAATCTTCCCCTCTCTTGACGCTCACTCTAACTCATTTGTATCTACTACCTGACCTAATGATTTTACTAGTCTTACTCTTAATCTTCCCCATTCGTGACTCTCACTCTAATTCATTTGTATCTACTGTCTGACCTAATGATTTTACTAGTGTTACTGTTAATCTTCCCCATTCTTGACCCTCACTCTAGCTCATTTGTATCTACTACCTGACCTAATGATTTTACTAGTCTTACTGTTAATCTACCCAACTCTTGACGCTCACTATGATTCATTTGTATCTACTGCCTGACCTAATGATTGTTCTAGTCTTACTGTTAATCTTCCCCACTCTTGACGCTCACTCCACTCATTTGTATCTACTACCTGACCTAATGATTTTACTTGTCTTACTGTTAATCTTCCCCACTGTTGACTCTCACTCTAATTCATTTGTATCTACTGCCTGACCTAATGATTTTACTAGTCTTACTGTTAATCTTCCCCACTGTTGACTCTCACTCTAATTCATTTGTATCTACTACCTGACCTAATGATTTTACTAGTCTTACTATTAATCTTCCTCACTGTTGACTCTCACTCTAACTCATTTGTGTCTACTGTCTGACCTAATGATTTTACTAGTCTTACTGTTAATCTTCCCCACTCTTGATGCTCACTCTAATTCATTTGTATCTACTGCCTGACCTAATGATTGTTCTAATCTTACTGTTAATCTTCCCCACTCTTGACGCTCACTCTAACACATCTGTATCTACTACCTGACCTAATGATTTTACTAGTCTTACTCTTAATCTTCCCCACTCTTGACGCTCACTCTAACACATCTGTATCTACTACCTGACCTAATGATATTACTAGTCTTACTCTTAATCTTCCCCACTCTTGACTCTCACTCTAACTCAATTGTATCTACTACTTGACCAAATGACTTTACTAGTCTTACTCTTAATCTTCCCCACTCTTGACTCTCACTCTAGCTCATTTGTATCTACTGCCAGGCTTAATTTACTAGTCTTACTGTTAATCTTCCCCACTCTTGACGCTCACTCTTGTTCATTTGTATCTACTGCCTGACCTAATGATTTTACTAGTCTTACTGTTAATCTATCCCACTCTTGACGCTCACTCTAACTCATTTGTATCTACTACCTGATCTAATGATTTTACTAATCTTACTGTTAATCTTCCCCATTCTTGACCCTCACTCTAACTCATTTGTATCTACTGCCAGACTTAATTTACTAGTTTTCTTGTTATTCTTCCCCATTCTTGACTCTCACTCTAACTCATTTGTATATACTACCTGACCTAATGATTTTACTAGTCTTACTGTTAATCTTCCCCATTCTTGACTCTCACTCTAATTCATTTGTGTCTACTGTCTCACCTAATGATTTTACTGTGTTACTGTTAATCTTCCCCATTCTTGACTCTCACTCTAACTCATTTGTGTCTACTACCTGACCTAATGATTTTACTAGTCTTACTGTTAATCTTTCCCATTCTTGACTCTCACTCTAACTCATTTGTATCTACTACCTGACCTAATGATTTTACTAGCCTTACTGTTAATCTTCCCCATTCTTGACCCTCACTCTAACTCATTTGTATCTACTGCCAGACTTAATTTACTAGTTTTCTTGTTATTCTTCCCCATTCTTGACTCTCACTAACTCATTTGTATATACTACCTGACCTAATGATTTTACTAGTCTTACTTTTAATCTTCCCCATTCTTGACTCTCACTCTAACTCATGTGTGTCTACTGTCTCACCTAATGATTTTACTAGTGTTACTGTTAATCTTCCCCACTCTTGACGCTCACTCTAATTCATTTGTATCTACTACCTGACCTAATGATTTTACTAGTCTTATTGTTAATCTTCCCCACTCTTGACTCTCACTCTAACTCATGTGTGTCTACTGTCTCACCTAATGATTTTACTAGTGTTACTGTTAATCTTCCCCACTCTTGACGCTCACTCTAATTCATTTGTATAATCTGCCTGACCTAATGATTGTTCTAGTATAACTGTTAATCTTCCCCACTCTTGACGCTCACTCGAACTCATTTGTATCTACTGTCTGACCTAATGATTTTACTAGTCTTACTGTTAATTTTCCCCATTCTTGAATCTCACTCTAACTCATTTGTATCTACTGCTTGACCTAATGATTTTACTAGTATTACTGATAATCTTCCCCACTTTGAAGCTCACTCTAACTCATTTGTATCTACAGCCTGACCTAATGATTTTACTAGTCTTACTGTCAATCTTCCCCACTCTTGACGCTCACTCTAGCTCATTTGTATCTACTGCCTGACCTATTGAATTTACTAGTATTACTGTTAATCTTCCCAACTCTTGACTCTCACTCTTACTTAATAGTATCTACTACATGGTCTAATGATTTTACTAGTGTTACTGTTAATCTTCCACACTCTTGACGCTCACTCTAATTCATTTGTATCTACTGCCTGACCTAATGATTGTTCTAGTCTTACTGTTAATCTTCCCCACTCTTGACGCTCATTCGAACTCATTTGTATCTACTGTCTGACCTAATGATTTTACTAGTCTTGATGTTAATCTTCCCCATTCTTGACTCTCACTCTAACTCATTTGTATCTACTACCTGACCTAATGATTTTACTAATCTTACTGTTAATCTTCCCCATTCTTGACTCTCACTCTAACTCATTTGTATCTACTACCTGACCTAATGATTTTACTAATCTTACTGTTAATCTTCCTCATTCTTCACTCTCACTCTAACTCATTTGTATCTACTGCCTGACCTAATGATTTTACTAATCTTACTGTTAATCTTCCCCATTCTTGACTCTCACTCTAACTCATTTGTATCTACTACCTGACCTAATGATTTTACTAGGATTACTGTTAATCTTCCCCATTCTTGACTCTCACTCTAACTCATTTGTATCTACTACCTGACCTAATGATTTTACTAATCTTACTGTTAATCTTCCCCATTCTTGACTCTCACTCTAACTCATTTGTATCTACTACCTGACCTAATGATTTTACTAATCTTACTGTTAATCTTCCTCATTCTTCACTCTCACTCTAACTCATTTGTATCTACTACCTGACCTAATGATTTTACTAGGATTACTGTTAATCTTCCCCATTCTTGACTCTCACTCTAACTCATTTGTATCTACTACCTGACCTAATGATTTTACTAATCTTACTGTTAATCTTCCCCATTCTTGACTCTCACTCTAACTCATTTGTATCTACTACCTGACCTAATGATTTTACTAATCTTACTGTTAATCTTCCTCATTCTTCACTCTCACTCTAACTCATTTGTATCTACTACCTGACCTAATGATTTTACTAATCTTACTGTTAATCTTCCCCATTCTTGACTCTCACTCTAACTCATTTGTATCTACTACCTGACCTAATGATTTTACTAATCTTACTGTTAATCTTCCTCATTCTTCACTCTCACTCTAACTCATTTGTATCTACTGCCTGACCTAATGATTTTACTAATCTTACTGTTAATCTTCCCCATTCTTGACTCTCACTCTAACTCATTTGTATCTACTACCTGACCTAATGATTTTACTAGGATTACTGTTAATCTTCCCCATTCTTGACTCTCACTCTAACTCATTTGTATCTACTACCTGACCTAATGATTTTACTAATCTTACTGTTAATCTTCCCCATTCTTGACTCTCACTCTAACTCATTTGTATCTACTACCTGACCTAATGATTTTACTAATCTTACTGTTAATCTTCCTCATTCTTCACTCTCACTCTAACTCATTTGTATCTACTACCTGACCTAATGATTTTACTAGGATTACTGTTAATCTTCCCCATTCTTGACTCTCACTCTAACTCATTTGTATCTACTACCTGACCTAATGATTTTACTAATCTTACTGTTAATCTTCCCCATTCTTGACTCTCACTCTAACTCATTTGTATCTACTACCTGACCTAATGATTTTACTAATCTTACTGTTAATCTTCCTCATTCTTCACTCTCACTCTAACTCATTTGTATCTACTACCTGACCTAATGATTTTACTAATCTTACTGTTAATCTTCCCCATTCTTGACTCTCACTCTAACTCATTTGTATCTACTACCTGACCTAATGATTTTACTAATCTTACTGTTAATCTTCCTCATTCTTGACTCTCACTCTAACTCATTTGTATCTACTACCTGACCTAATGATTTTACTAATCTTACTGTTAATCTTCCTCATTCTTCACTCTCACTCTAACTCATTTGTATCTACAGCCTGACCTAATGATTTTACTAATCTTACTCTTAATCTTCCTCATTCTTCACTCTCACTCTAACTCATTTGTATCTACTACCTGACCTAATGATTTTACTAGTCTTACTGTTAATCTTCCCCACTCTTGACGCTCACTCTAGCTCATTTGTATCTACTGCCTGACCTATTGAATTTACTAGTATTACTGTTAATCTTCCCAACTCTTGACTCTCACTCTTACTTAATAGTATCTACTACATGGTCTAATGATTTTACTAGTGTTACTGTTAATCTTCCACACTCTTGACGCTCACTCTAATTCATTTGTATCTACTGCCTGACCTAATGATTGTTCTAGTCTTACTGTTAATCTTCCCCACTCTTGACTCTCACTCTAACTCATTTGTATCTACTGCCTGACCTAATGATTTTACTAGTCTTACTGTTAATCTTCCCCATTCTTGACTCTCACTCTAACTCATTTGTATCTACTACCTGACCTAATGATTTTACTAATCTTACTGTTAATCTTCCTCATTCTTCACTCTCACTCTAACTCATTTGTATCTACTGCCTGACCTAATGATTTTACTAGGATTACTGTTAATCTTCCCCATTCTTGACTCTCACTCTAACTCATTTGTATCTACTACCTGACCTAATGATTTTACTAATCTTACTGTTAATCTTCCTCATTCTTCACTCTCACTCTAACTCATTTGTATCTACTGCCTGACCTAATGATTTTACTAATCTTACTGTTAATCTTCCCCATTCTTGACTCTCACTCTAACTCATTTGTATCTACTACCTGACCTAATGATTTTACTAATCTTACTGTTAATCTTCCTCATTCTTCACTCTCACTCTAACTCATTTGTATCTACTGCCTGACCTATTGAATTTACTAGTATTACTGTTAATCTTCCTAACTCTTGACTCTCACTCTTATGTCGGTTAAAAGCTCAACAGAGCTTATGTTGTATGTTGTTTTAACCATGCCGACTCTAAATAAAGCTTATTTATTTATTTATTATTACTTAATGGTATCTACTACATGGTCTAATGATTTTACTAGTGTTACTGTTAATCTTCCACACTCTTGACGCTCACTCTAATTCATTTGTATCTACTGCCTGACCTAATGATTGTTCTAGTCTTACTGTTAATCTTCCCCACTCTTGACGCTCATTCGAACTCATTTGTATCTACTGCCTGACCTAATGATTTTACTAATCTTACTGTTAATCTTCCTCATTCTTCACTCTCACTCTAACTCATTTGTATCTACTGCCTGACCTAATGATTTTACTAATCTTACTGTTAATCTTCCCCATTCTTGACTCTCACTCTAACTCATTTGTATCTACTGCCTGACCTAATGATTTTACTAATCTTACTGTTAATCTTCCTCATTCTTCACTCTCACTCTAACTCATTTGTATCTACTGCCTGACCTAATGATTTTACTAATCTTACTGTTAATCTTCCCCATTCTTGACTCTCACTCTAACTCATTTGTATCTACTACCTGACCTAATGATTTTACTAATCTTACTGTTAATCTTCCCCATTCTTCACTCTCACTCTAACTCATTTGTATCTACTACCTGACCTAATGATTTTACTAATCTTACTGTTAATCTTCCTCATTCTTCACTCTCACTCTAACTCATTTGTATCTACTGCCTGACCTAATGATTTTACTAATCTTACTGTTAATCTTCCCCATTCTTGACTCTCACTCTAACTCATTTGTATCTACTACCTGACCTAATGATTTTACTAATCTTACTGTTAATCTTCCTCATTCTTCACTCTCACTCTAACTCATTTGTATCTACTGCCTGACCTAATGATTTTACTAATCTTACTGTTAATCTTCCCCATTCTTGACTCTCACTCTAACTCATTTGTATCTACTACCTGACCTAATGATTTTACTAATCTTACTGTTAATCTTCCTCATTCTTCACTCTCACTCTAACTCATTTGTATCTACTGCCTGACCTAATGATTTTACTAATCTTACTGTTAATCTTCCCCATTCTTGACTCTCACTCTAACTCATTTGTATCTACTACCTGACCTAATGATTTTACTAATCTTACTGTTAATCTTCCCCATTCTTCACTCTCACTCTAACTCATTTGTATCTACTACCTGACCTAATGATTTTACTAATCTTACTGTTAATCTTCCTCATTCTTCACTCTCACTCTAACTCATTTGTATCTACTGCCTGACCTAATGATTTTACTAGGATTACTGTTAATCTTTCCCACTTTGACTCTCACTCTAACTCATTTGTATCTACTGCCTGATCTAATGATTTTACTAGGATTACTGTTAATCTTTCCCACTTTGACTCTCACTCTAACTCATTTGTATCTACTGCCTGACCTATTGAATTTACTAGTATTACTGTTAATCTTCCCAACTCTTGACTCTCACTCTTACTTAATGGTATCTACTACATGGTCTAATGATTTTACTAGTGTTACTGTTAATCTTCCACACTCTTGACGCTCACTCTAATTCATTTGTATCTACTGCCTGACCTAATGATTGTTCTAGTCTTACTGTTAATCTTCCCCACTCTTGACGCTCATTCGAACTCATTTGTATCTACTGTCTGACCTAATGATTTTACTAGTCTTGATGTTAATCTTCCCCATTCTTGACTCTCACTCTAACTCATTTGTATCTACTACCTGACCTAATGATTTTACTAATCTTACTGTTAATCTTCCTCATTCTTCACTCTCACTCTAACTCATTTGTATCTACTGCCTGACCTAATGATTTTACTAATCTTACTGTTAATCTTCCCAACTCTTGACTCTCACTCTTACTTAATTGTATCTACAACATGATCTAATGATCTTACTAGTGTTACTGTTAATCTTCCCCTCTCTTGACGCTCACTCTAATTCTTTGTATCTACTGCCTGACCTAATGATTGTTCTAGTCTTATTCTTAATCTTCCCCACTCTTGACTCTCACTCGATCTCATTTGTATCTACTGCCTGACCTAATGATTTTACTAGTTTTACTGTTAATCTTCCCCACTGTTGACTCTCACTCTAACTCATTTGTATCTACTCCTTTACCTAATGATTTAACTAGTCTTACTGTTAATCTTCCCCACTTTTGACTCTCACTCTAGCTCATTTGTATCTACTGCCAGGCTTAATTTATTAGTCTTACTGTTAATCTTCCCCATTCTTGACTCTCACTCTAACTCATTTGTATCTACTACCTGACCTTATGATTTTACTAGTCTTACTCTTAATCTTCCCCACTCTTGACTCTCACTCTAATTCATTTGTATCTACTGTCTGACCTAATGATTTTACTAGTCTTACTGTTAATCTTCCCCATTCTTGACTCTCACTCTTCCTCATTTGTATCTACTGTCTGACCTAATGATTTTACTAGTCTTACTGTTAATCTTCCCCATTCTTGACTCTCACTCTAACTCATTTGCATCTACTACCTGACCTAATGATTTTACTAGGCTTACTTGTTAATCTTCCCCACTCTTGACGCTCACTCTAACTCATTTGTATCTACTACCTGACCTAATGATTTTACTAGTCTTACTCTTAATCTTCCCCTTTCTTGACTCTCACTCTAATTCATTTGTATCTACTGTCTGACCTAATGGTTTTACTAGTCTTACTGTTAATCTTCCCCATTCTTGACTCTCACTCTAACTCATTTGTGTCTACTGTCTCACCTAATGATTTTACTAGTCTTCCTGTTTATCTTCCACACTCTTGAATCTCACTCTTCCTCATTTGCATCTACTACCTGACCTAATGATTTTACTAGTCTTACTGTTAATCTTCCCCACTCTTGACGCTCACTCTAACTCATTTGTATCTACTACCTGACCTAATGATTTTACTAGTCTTTCTGTTAATCTTCCCCACTCTTGACCCTCACTCGAACTCATTTGTATCTACTGTCTGACCTAATGATTTTACTAGTCCTGATGTTAATCTTCCACACGCTTGACGCTCACTCTAATTCATTTGTATCTACTGCCTGACCTAATGATTGTTCTAGTCTTACTGTTAATCTTCCCCACTCTTGACGCGCACTCTCACACATCTGTATCTACTACCTGACCTAATGATTTTACTTGTCTTACTGTTAATCTTCCCCACTCTTGACTCTCACTCTAATTCATTTGTATCTACTGCCTGACATAATGATTTTACTAGTCTTACTGTTAATCTTCCCCACTCTTGACGCTCACTCTAATTCATTTGTATCTACTACCTGACCTAATGATTGTTCTAGTCTTACTGTTAATCTTCCCCACTCTTGACGCTCACTCTAACACATCTGTATCTACTACCTGACCTAATGATTTTACTAGTCTTACTCTTAATCTTCCCCACTCTTTACTCTCACTCTAACTCAATTGTATCTACTACTTGACCAAATGACTTTACTAGTCTTACTGTTAATCTTCCCCACTCTTGACTCTCACTCTAGCTCATTTGTATCTACTGCCAGGCTTAATTTACTAATCTTACTGTTAATCTTCCCCACTCTTGACACTCACTCTAATTCATTTGTATCTACTGCCTGACCTAATGATTGTTCTAGTCTTACTGTTAATCTTCCCCACTCTTGACGCTCACTCTAACACATCTGTATCTACTACATGACCTAATGATTTTACTAGTCTTACTCTTAATCTTCCCCACTCTTGACTCTCACTCTAACTCAATTGTATCTACTACCTGACCAAATGACTTTACTAGTCTTACTGTTAATCTTCCCCATTCTTGACTCTCACTCTAACTCATTTGTATCTACTACCTGACCTAATGATTTTACTAGTCTTACAGTTAATCTTCCCCATTCTTGACTCTCACTCTAGCTCATTTGTATCTACTACCTGACCTAATGATTGTTCTAGTCTTACTGTTAATCTTCACCACTCTTGACGTTCACTCTAACACATCTGTATCTACTACCTGACCAAATGATTTTACTAGTCTTACTGTTAATCTTCCCCACTCTTGACTCTCACTCTAACTCAATTGTATCTGCTACTTGACCAAATGACTTTACTAGTCTTACTGTTAATCTTCCCCACTCTTGACTCTCACTCTAATTCATTTGTATCCACTGCCTGACCTAATGATTTTACTAGGATTACTGTTAATCTTTCCCACTTTGACTCTCACTCTAACTCATTTGTATCTACTGCCTGACCTAATGATTTTACTAGTCTTACTCTTAATCTTCCCCACTCTTGACTCTCACTCTAACTCAATTGTATCTACTACCTGACCAAATGACTTTACTAGTCTTACTGTTAATCTTCCCCATTCTTGACTCTCACTCTAACTCATTTGTATCTACTACCTGACCTAATGATTTTACTAGTCTTACAGTTAATCTTCCCCATTCTTGACTCTCACTCTAGCTCATTTGTATCTACTACCTGACCTAATGATTGTTCTAGTCTTACTGTTAATCTTCACCACTCTTGACGTTCACTCTAACACATCTGTATCTACTACCTGACCAAATGATTTTACTAGTCTTACTGTTAATCTTCCCCACTCTTGACTCTCACTCTAACTCAATTGTATCTGCTACTTGACCAAATGACTTTACTAGTCTTACTGTTAATCTTCCCCACTCTTGACTCTCACTCTAATTCATTTGTATCCACTGCCTGACCTAATGATTTTACTAGTCTTACTGTTAATCTTCCCCACTTTGACGCTCTCTCTAACTCATTTGTATCTACTGCCTGACCTATTGAATTTACTAGTATTACTGTTAATCTTCCCAACTCTTGACTCTCACTCTTACTTAATTGTATCTACAACATGATCTAATGATCTTACTAGTGTTACTGTTAATCTTCCCCTCTCTTGACGCTCACTCTAATTCTTTGTATCTACTGCCTGACCTAATGATTGTTCTAGTCTTATTCTTAATCTTCCCCACTCTTGACTCTCACTCTAGCTCATTTGTATCTACTGCCTGACCTATTGAATTTACTAGTATTACTGTTAATCTTCCCAACTCTTGACTCTCACTCTTACTTAATGGTATCTACTACATGGTCTAATGATTTTACTAGTGTTACTGTTAATCTTCCCCTCTCTTGACGCTCACTCTAATTCATTTGTATCTACTGCCTGACCTAATGATTGTTCTAGTCTTACTGTTAATCTTCCCCACTCTTGACGCTCATTCGAACTCATTTGTATCTACTGCCTGACCTAATGATTTTACTAGTCTTACTGTTAATCTTCCCCATTCTTGACTCTCATTCTAACTCATTTGTATCTACTGCCTGACCTAATGATTTTACTAGTCTTACTGTTAATCTTCCCCACTCTTGACGCTCACTCTAGATCATTTGTATCTACTGCCTGACCTATTGAATTTACTAGTATTACTGTTAATCTTCCCAACTCTTGACTCACACTCTTACTTAATGGTATCTACTACATGACCTATTGAATTTACTAGTATTACTGTTAATCTTCCCAACTCTTGACTCTCACTCTTACTTAATTGTATCTACAACATGATCTAATGATCTTACTAGTGTTACTGTTAATCTTCCCCACTCTTGACGCTCACTCTAATACATTTGTATCTACTGCCTGACCTAATGATTGTTCTAGTCTTACTGTTAATCTTCCCCACTCTTGACTCTCACTCGATCTCATTTGTATCTACTGCCTGACCTAATGATTTTACTAGTCTTACTGTTAATCTTACCCACTCTTGACGCTCACTCTAACATATTTGTATCTTTACTTGTCTTACTTTTAATCTTCCCCACTCTTGAATCTAGCTGTAGCTCATTTGTATCTACTACCTGACCTAATGATTTCATTAATCTTACTGTTAATCTTCCCCACTCTTGACGCTCACTCTAACACATCTGTATCTACTACCAGACCTAATGATTTTACTAGTTTTACTGTTAATCTTCCCCACTGTTGACTCTCACTCTAACTCATTTGTATCTACTCCTTTACCTAATGATTTAACTAGTCTTACTGTTAATCTTCCCCACTTTTGACTCTCACTCTAGCTCATTTGTATCTACTGCCAGGCTTAATTTATTAGTCTTACTGTTAATCTTCCCCATTCTTGACTCTCACTCTAACTCATTTGTATCTACTACCTGACCTTATGATTTTACTAGTCTTACTCTTAATCTTCCCCACTCTTGACTCTCACTCTAATTCATTTGTATCTACTGTCTGACCTAATGATTTTACTAGTCTTACTGTTAATCTTCCCCATTCTTGACTCTCACTCTTCCTCATTTGTATCTACTGTCTGACCTAATGATTTTACTAGTCTTACTGTTAATCTTCCCCATTCTTGACTCTCACTCTAACTCATTTGCATCTACTACCTGACCTAATGATTTTACTAGGCTTACTTGTTAATCTTCCCCACTCTTGACGCTCACTCTAACTCATTTGTATCTACTACCTGACCTAATGATTTTACTAGTCTTACTCTTAATCTTCCCCTTTCTTGACTCTCACTCTAATTCATTTGTATCTACTGTCTGACCTAATGGTTTTACTAGTCTTACTGTTAATCTTCCCCATTCTTGACTCTCACTCTAACTCATTTGTGTCTACTGTCTCACCTAATGATTTTACTAGTCTTCCTGTTTATCTTCCACACTCTTGAATCTCACTCTTCCTCATTTGCATCTACTACCTGACCTAATGATTTTACTAGTCTTACTGTTAATCTTCCCCACTCTTGACGCTCACTCTAACTCATTTGTATCTACTACCTGACCTAATGATTTTACTAGTCTTACTCTTAATCTTCCCCATTCTTGACTCTCACTCTAATTCATTTGTATCTACTGTCTGACCTAATGGTTTTACTAGTCTTACTGTTAATCTTCCCCACTCTTGACGCTCACTCTAACTCATTTGTATCTACTGTCTGACCTAATGATTTTACTAGTGTTACTGTTAATCTTCCCCACTCTTGACGCTCACTATAATTCACTTGTATCTACTGCCTGACCTAATGATTGTTCTAATCTTACTGTTAATCTTCCCCACTCTTGACGCTCACTCCACTCATTTGTATCTACTACCTGACCTAATGATTTTACTAGTCTTTCTGTTAATCTTCCCCACTCTTGACCCTCACTCGAACTCATTTGTATCTACTGTCTGACCTAATGATTTTACTAGTCCTGATGTTAATCTTCCACACGCTTGACGCTCACTCTAATTCATTTGTATCTACTGCCTGACCTAATGATTGTTCTAGTCTTACTGTTAGTCTTCCCCACTCTTGACGCGCACTCTCACACATCTGTATCTACTACCTGACCTAATGATTTTACTTGTCTTACTGTTAATCTTCCCCACTCTTGACTCTCACTCTAATTCATTTGTATCTACTGCCTGACATAATGATTTTACTAGTCTTACTGTTAATCTTCCCCACTCTTGACGCTCACTCTAATTCATTTGTATCTACTACCTGACCTAATGATTGTTCTAGTCTTACTGTTAATCTTCCCCACTCTTGACGCTCACTCTAACACATCTGTATCTACTACCTGACCTAATGATTTTACTAGTCTTACTCTTAATCTTCCCCACTCTTTACTCTCACTCTAACTCAATTGTATCTACTACTTGACCAAATGACTTTACTAGTCTTACTGTTAATCTTCCCCACTCTTGACTCTCACTCTAGCTCATTTGTATCTACTGCCAGGCTTAATTTACTAATCTTACTGTTAATCTTCCCCACTCTTGACACTCACTCTAATTCATTTGTATCTACTGCCTGACCTAATGATTGTTCTAGTCTTACTGTTAATCTTCCCCACTCTTGACGCTCACTCTAACACATCTGTATCTACTACATGACCTAATGATTTTACTAGTCTTACTCTTAATCTTCCCCACTCTTGACTCTCACTCTAACTCAATTGTATCTACTACCTGACCAAATGACTTTACTAGTCTTACTGTTAATCTTCCCCATTCTTGACTCTCACTCTAACTCATTTGTATCTACTACCTGACCTAATGATTTTACTAGTCTTACAGTTAATCTTCCCCATTCTTGACTCTCACTCTAGCTCATTTGTATCTACTACCTGACCTAATGATTGTTCTAGTCTTACTGTTAATCTTCACCACTCTTGACGTTCACTCTAACACATCTGTATCTACTACCTGACCAAATGATTTTACTAGTCTTACTGTTAATCTTCCCCACTCTTGACTCTCACTCTAACTCAATTGTATCTGCTACTTGACCAAATGACTTTACTAGTCTTACTGTTAATCTTCCCCACTCTTGACTCTCACTCTAATTCATTTGTATCCACTGTCTGACCTAATGATTTTACTAGTCTTACTGATAATCTTCCCCACTCTTGACGCTCACTCTAATTCATTTGTATCTACTGTCTGACCTAATGATTTTGCTAATCTTACTGTTAATCTTCCACACTCTTGAATCTCACTCTTCCTCATTTGCAGCTACTACCTGACCTAATGATTTTACTAGTGTTACTGTTAATCTTCCCCACTCTTGACGCTCACTCTAATTCATTTGTATCTACTGCCTGACCTAATGATTTTACTAGTATTACTGTTAATCTTCCCCACTTTGACGCTCACTCTAATTCATTTGCATCTACTGCCTGACCTAATGATTTTTCAAATCTTACTGTTAATCTTACCCACTCTTGACGCTCACTCTAACACATTTGTATCTTTGCTAGTCTTACTTTTAATGTTCCCCACTCTTGAATCTAGCTGTAGCTCATTTGTATCTACTACCTGATCTAATGATTTGACTAATCTTACTGTTAATCTTCCCCACTCTTGACGCTCATTCTAACTCATTTGTATCTACTCCTTTACCTAATGATTTTACTAGTTTTACTGTTAATCTTCCCCACTCTTGACTCTCACTCTAATTCATTTGTATCTACTGTCTGACCTAATGATTTTACTAGTCTTACTGTTAATCTTCCCCATTCTTGACTCTCACTCTTCCTCATTTGTATCTACTGTCTGACCTAATGATTTTACTAGTCTTACTGTTAATCTTCCCCATTCTTGACTCTCACTCTAACTCATTTGCATCTACTACCTGACCTAATGATTTTACTAGGCTTACTTGTTAATCTTCCCCACTCTTGACGCTCACTCTAACTCATTTGTATCTACTACCTGACCTAATGATTTTACTAGTCTTACTCTTAATCTTCCCCTTTCTTGACTCTCACTCTAATTCATTTGTATCTACTGTCTGACCTAATGGTTTTACTAGTCTTACTGTTAATCTTCCCCATTCTTGACTCTCACTCTAACTCATTTGTGTCTACTGTCTCACCTAATGATTTTACTAGTCTTCCTGTTTATCTTCCACACTCTTGAATCTCACTCTTCCTCATTTGCATCTACTACCTGACCTAATGATTTTACTAGTCTTACTGTTAATCTTCCCCACTCTTGACGCTCACTCTAACTCATTTGTATCTACTACCTGACCTAATGATTTTACTAGTCTTACTCTTAATCTTCCCCATTCTTGACTCTCACTCTAATTCATTTGTATCTACTGTCTGACCTAATGGTTTTACTAGTCTTACTGTTAATCTTCCCCACTCTTGACGCTCACTCTAACTCATTTGTATCTACTGTCTGACCTAATGATTTTACTAGTGTTACTGTTAATCTTCCCCACTCTTGACGCTCACTATAATTCACTTGTATCTACTGCCTGACCTAATGATTGTTCTAATCTTACTGTTAATCTTCCCCACTCTTGACGCTCACTCCACTCATTTGTATCTACTACCTGACCTAATGATTTTACTAGTCTTTCTGTTAATCTTCCCCACTCTTGACCCTCACTCGAACTCATTTGTATCTACTGTCTGACCTAATGATTTTACTAGTCCTGATGTTAATCTTCCACACGCTTGACGCTCACTCTAATTCATTTGTATCTACTGCCTGACCTAATGATTGTTCTAGTCTTACTGTTAATCTTCCCCACTCTTGACGCGCACTCTCACACATCTGTATCTACTACCTGACCTAATGATTTTACTTGTCTTACTGTTAATCTTCCCCACTCTTGACTCTCACTCTAATTCATTTGTATCTACTGCCTGACATAATGATTTTACTAGTCTTACTGTTAATCTTCCCCACTCTTGACGCTCACTCTAATTCATTTGTATCTACTACCTGACCTAATGATTGTTCTAGTCTTACTGTTAATCTTCCCCACTCTTGACGCTCACTCTAACACATCTGTATCTACTACCTGACCTAATGATTTTACTAGTCTTACTCTTAATCTTCCCCACTCTTTACTCTCACTCTAACTCAATTGTATCTACTACTTGACCAAATGACTTTACTAGTCTTACTGTTAATCTTCCCCACTCTTGACTCTCACTCTAGCTCATTTGTATCTACTGCCAGGCTTAATTTACTAATCTTACTGTTAATCTTCCCCACTCTTGACACTCACTCTAATTCATTTGTATCTACTGCCTGACCTAATGATTGTTCTAGTCTTACTGTTAATCTTCCCCACTCTTGACGCTCACTCTAACACATCTGTATCTACTACATGACCTAATGATTTTACTAGTCTTACTCTTAATCTTCCCCACTCTTGACTCTCACTCTAACTCAATTGTATCTACTACCTGACCAAATGACTTTACTAGTCTTACTGTTAATCTTCCCCATTCTTGACTCTCACTCTAACTCATTTGTATCTACTACCTGACCTAATGATTTTACTAGTCTTACAGTTAATCTTCCCCATTCTTGACTCTCACTCTAGCTCATTTGTATCTACTACCTGACCTAATGATTGTTCTAGTCTTACTGTTAATCTTCACCACTCTTGACGTTCACTCTAACACATCTGTATCTACTACCTGACCAAATGATTTTACTAGTCTTACTGTTAATCTTCCCCACTCTTGACTCTCACTCTAACTCAATTGTATCTGCTACTTGACCAAATGACTTTACTAGTCTTACTGTTAATCTTCCCCACTCTTGACTCTCACTCTAATTCATTTGTATCCACTGTCTGACCTAATGATTTTACTAGTCTTACTGATAATCTTCCCCACTCTTGACGCTCACTCTAATTCATTTGTATCTACTGTCTGACCTAATGATTTTGCTAATCTTACTGTTAATCTTCCACACTCTTGAATCTCACTCTTCCTCATTTGCAGCTACTACCTGACCTAATGATTTTACTAGTGTTACTGTTAATCTTCCCCACTCTTGACGCTCACTCTAATTCATTTGTATCTACTGCCTGACCTAATGATTTTACTAGTATTACTGTTAATCTTCCCCACTTTGACGCTCACTCTAATTCATTTGCATCTACTGCCTGACCTAATGATTTTTCAAATCTTACTGTTAATCTTACCCACTCTTGACGCTCACTCTAACACATTTGTATCTTTGCTAGTCTTACTTTTAATGTTCCCCACTCTTGAATCTAGCTGTAGCTCATTTGTATCTACTACCTGATCTAATGATTTGACTAATCTTACTGTTAATCTTCCCCACTCTTGACGCTCATTCTAACTCATTTGTATCTACTCCTTTACCTAATGATTTTACTAGTTTTACTGTTAATCTTCCCCACTCTTGACTCTCACTCTAATTCATTTGTATCTACTGTCTGACCTAATGATTTTACTAGTCTTACTGTTAATCTTCCCCATTCTTGACTCTGACTCTAACTCATTTGTATCTACTGTCTGACCTAATGATTTTACTAGTCTTACTGTTAATCTTCCCCACTCTTGACGCTCACTCTAACTCATTTGTATCTACTAACTGACCTAATGATTTTACTAGTCTTACTCTTAATCTTCCCCATTCTTGACTCTCACTCTAATTCATTTGTATCTACTGTCTGACCTAATGGTTTTACTAGTCTTACTGTTAATCTTCCCCATTCTTGACTCTCACTCTAACTCATTTGTGTCTACTGTCTCACCTAATGATTTTACTAGTCTTCCTGTTAATCTTCCACACTCTTGAATCTCACTCTTCCTCATTTGCATCTACTACCTGACCTAATGATTTTATTGGTGTTACTGTTAATCTTCCCCACTCTTGACGCTCACTCTAACTCATTTATATCTACTGCCTGACCTAATGATTGTTCTAGTCTTACTGTTAATCTTCCCCACTCTTGACGCTCACTCTAACACATCTGTATCTACTACCAGACCTAATGATTTTACTAGTTTTACTGTTAATCTTTCCCACTGTTGACTCTCACTCTAACTCATTTGTATCTACTCCTTTACCTAATGATCGTTCTAGTCTTTCTGTTAATCTTCCCCACTCTTGACCCTCACTCGAACTCATTTGTATCTACTGTCTGACCTAATGATTTTACTAGTCTTGATGTTAATCTTCCCCACTCTTGACGCTCACTCTAATTCATTTGTATCTACTACATGACCTAATGATTGTTCTAGTCTTACTGTTAATCTTCCCCACTCTTGACGCTCACTCTAACACATCTGTATCTACTACCTGACCTAATGATTTTACTAGTCTTACTCTTAATCTTCCCCACTCTTTACTCTCACTCTAACTCAATTGTATCTACTACTTGACCAAATGACTTTACTAGTCTTACTGTTAATCTTCCCCACTCTTGACTCTCACTCTAGCTCATTTGTATCTACTGCCAGGCTTAATTTACTAATCTTACTGTTAATCTTCCCCACTCTTGACACTCACTCTAATTCATTTGTATCTACTGCCTGACCTAATGATTGTTCTAGTCTTACTGTTAATCTTCCCCACTCTTGACGCTCACTCTAACACATCTGTATCTACTACATGACCTAATGATTTTACTAGTCTTACTCTTAATCTTCCCCACTCTTGACTCTCACTCTAACTCAATTGTATCTACTACCTGACCAAATGACTTTACTAGTCTTACTGTTAATCTTCCCCATTCTTGACTCTCACTCTAACTCATTTGTATCTACTACCTGACCTAATGATTTTACTAGTCTTACAGTTAATCTTCCCCATTCTTGACTCTCACTCTAGCTCATTTGTATCTACTACCTGACCTAATGATTGTTCTAGTCTTACTGTTAATCTTCACCACTCTTGACGTTCACTCTAACACATCTGTATCTACTACCTGACCAAATGATTTTACTAGTCTTACTGTTAATCTTCCCCACTCTTGACTCTCACTCTAACTCAATTGTATCTGCTACTTGACCAAATGACTTTACTAGTCTTACTGTTAATCTTCCCCACTCTTGACTCTCACTCTAATTCATTTGTATCCACTGTCTGATCTAATGATTTTACTAGTCTTACTGATAATCTTCCCCACTCTTGACGCTCACTCTAATTCATTTGTATCTACTGTCTGACCTAATGATTTTGCTAATCTTACTGTTAATCTTCCACACTCTTGAATCTCACTCTTCCTCATTTGCAGCTACTACCTGACCTAATGATTTTACTAGTGTTACTGTTAATCTTCCCCACTCTTGATGCTCACTCTAATTCATTTGTATCTACTGCCTGACCTAATGATTTTACTAGTATTACTGTTAATCTTCCCCACTTTGACGCTCACTCTAATTCATTTGCATCTACTGCCTGACCTAATGATTTTTCAAATCTTACTGTTAATCTTACCCACTCTTGACGCTCACTCTAACACATTTGTATCTTTGCTAGTCTTACTTTTAATGTTCCCCACTCTTGAATCTAGCTGTAGCTCATTTGTATCTACTACCTGATCTAATGATTTGACTAATCTTACTGTTAATCTTCCCCACTCTTGACGCTCATTCTAACTCATTTGTATCTACTCCTTTACCTAATGATTTTACTAGTTTTACTGTTAATCTTCCCCATTCTTGACTCTCACTCTAACTCATTTGTATCTACTCCTTTACCTAATGATTTAACTAGTCTTACTGTTAATCTTCCCCACTCTTGACTCTCACTCTAGCTCATTTGTATCTACTGCCAGGCTTAATTTACTAGTCTTACTGTTAATCTTCCCCATTCTTGACTCTCACTCTAACTCATTTGTATCTACTACCTGACCTTATGATTTTACTAGTCTTACTCTTAATCTTCCCCACTCTTGACTCTCACTCTAATCCATTTGTATCTACTGCCTGACCTAATGATTGTTCTAGTCTTACTGTTAATCTTCCCCACTCTTGACGCTCACTCGAACTCATTTGTATATACAGTCTGACCTAATGATTTTACTAATCTTGCTGTTAATCTTCCCCACTCTTGATGCTCACTCTAATTCATTTGCATCTACTGCCTTACCTAATGATTTTTCTAGTCTTACTATTAATCTTACCCACTCTTGACGCTCACTCTAACACATTTGTATCTTTGCTAGTCTTACTTTTAATCTTCCCCACTCTTGAATCTAGCTGTAGCTCATTTGTATCTACTACCTGACCTAATGATTTGACTAATCTTACTGTTAATCTTCCCCACTCTTGACGCTCACTCTAACTCATTTGTATCTACCCCCTGACCTAATGATTTTACTAGTCTTGCTGTTAATCTTCCCCATTCTTGACTCTCATTCTAACTCATTTGTATCTACTACCTGATCTAATGATTTTACTAGTATTACTGTCAATCTTCCCCACTCTTGACTCTCACTCTAACTCATTTGTATCTACTACCTGACCTAATGATTTTACTAGTCTTACTGTCAATCTTCCCCACTCTTGACTCTCTCTCTAATTCATTTGTATCTACTGCCTGACCTAATGATTGTTCTAGTCTTACTGTTAATCTTCCCCACTCTTGACGCTCACTCGAACTCATTTGTATATACTGTCTGACCTAATGATTTAACTAGTTTTGCTGTTAATCTTCCCCACTCTTGACTCTCACTCTAACTCATTTGTATCTACTACCTGACCTAAAGATTTTACTAGTCTTACTCTTAATCTTCCCGACTCTTGACTCTCACTCTAATTCATTTGTATCTACTGTCTGACCTAATGGTTTTACTAGTCTTACTGTTAATCTTCCCCACTCTTGACTCTCACTCTAATTCATTTGTATCTACTACCTGACCTAATTATTTTACTAGTTTTACTGTTAATCTTCCCCACTGTTGACTCTCACTCTAACTCATTTGTATCTACTCCTTTACCTAATGATTTAACTAGTCTTACTGTTAATCTTCCCCACTCTTGACTCTCACTCTAATTCATTTGTATCTACTGCCTGACCTAATGATTGTTCTAGTGTTTCTGTTAATCTTCCCCACTCTTGACGCTCACTCGAACTGATTTGTATCTACTGTCTGACCTAATGATTTTACTAGTCTTGATGTTAATCTTCCCCACGCTTGACGCTCACTCTAATTCATTTGTATCTACTGCCTGACCTAATGATTGTTCTAGTTATACTGTTAATCTTCCCCACTCTTGACGCTCACTCTCACACATCTGTATCTTCTACCTAACCTAATGATTTTACTAGTCTTACTGTTAATCTTCCCCACTGTTGACTCTCACTCTAATTCATTTGTATCTACTGCCTGACATAATGATTTTACTAGTCTTACTGTTAATCTTCCACACTCTTGACGCTCACTCTAGCACATCTGTATCTACTACCTGACCTAATGATTTTACTAGTCTTACTGTTAATCTTCACCACTGTTGACTCTCACTCTAACTCATTTGCATCTACTCCCTGACATAATGATTTTACTAGTCTTACTCTTAATCTTCCCCACTCTTGACTCTCACTCTAATTCATTTGTATCCAGTGTCTGACTTAATGATTTTACTAGTCTTACTGTTAATCTTCCCCACTCTTGTCGCTCACTCTAATTCATTTGTATCTACTGTCTGACCTAATAATTTTACTAGTCTTACTGTTAATCTTCCACACTCTTGAATCTCACTCTTCCTAATTTGCATCTACTACCTGACCTAATGATTTTACTAGTGTTACTGTTAATCTTCCCCACTCTTGGCGCTCACTCTAATTCATTTGTATCTACTGCCTGACCTAATGATTTTACTAGTATTACTGTTAATCTTCCCCACTCTTGATGCTCACTCTAATTCATTTGTATCTACTACCTGACCTAATGATTTTACTAGTCTTACTGTTATTCTTCCCCAATGTTGACTCTCACTCTAATTCATTTGTATCTACTGTCTGACCTAATGATTTTACTAGTGTTACTGTTAATGTTCCCCACTCTTGACGCTCATTCTAATTCATTTGTATCTACTGCCTGACCTAATGATTGTTCTAGTCTTACTGTTAGTCTTCCCCACTCTTGACCCTCACTCGAACTCATTGGTATCTACTGTCTGACCTAATGATTTTACTAGTCTTACTGTTAATCTTCCCCATTCTAGACTCTCACTCTAATTCATTTGTATCTACTGTCTGACCTAATGATTTTACTAGTCTTACTGTTAATCTTCCCCATTCTTGACACTCACTCTAACTCATTTGTATCTACTACCTGTCCTAATGATTTTACTATTCTTACTCTTAATCCTCCCCATTCTTGACTCTCACTCTAACTCATTTGTATCTACTTCCTGACCTAATGATTGTTCTAGTCTTACTCTTAATCTTCCCCACTCTTGACTCTCACTCTAATACATTTGTATCTACTGTCTGACCTAATGATTTTACTAGTCTTACTGTTAATCTTCCCCATTCTTGACTCTCACTCTAACTCATTTGTATCTACTACCTGACCTAAAGATTTTACTAGTCTTACTCTTAATCTTCCCAACTCTTGACTCTCACTCTAATTCATTTGTATCTACTGCCTGACCTAATGATTGTTCTAGTCTTACTGTTAATCTTCCCAACTCTTGACTCTCACTCTAACTCATTTGCATGTACTGTCTAACCTAATGATTGTTCTAGTCTTACTGTTAATCTTCCCCACTCTTGACTCTCACTCTAACTCATTTGTATCTACTGTCTGACCTAATGATTTTACTAGTCTTACTCTTAATCTTCCCCACTCTTGACTCTCACTCTAATACATTTGTATCTACTGTCTGACCTAATGATTTTACTAGTCTTACTGTAAATCTTCCCCATTCTTGACTCTCACTCTAACTCATTTGTATCTACTGCCTGACCTAATGATTGTTCTAGTCTTACTGTTAATCTTCCCCACTCTTGACTCTCACTCTAACTCATTTGTATCTACTGCCTTACCTAATGATTTTACTAGTCTTACTGTTAATCTTCGCCACTCTTGACTCTCACTCTAACTCATTTGTGTCTACTGTCTCACCTAATGATTTTACTAGTCTGACTGTTAATCTTCCACACTCTTGACTCTCACTCTAACTCATTTGTATCTACTACCTGACCTAATGATTTTACAAGTGTTACTGTTAATCTTCCCCACTCTTGACGCTCACTCGAACTCATTTGTATCTACTGTCTGACCTAATGATTTTACTAGTCTTACTGTTAATCTTCCCCATTCTTGACTCTCACTCTAACTCATTTGTATCTACTACCTGACCTAATGATTTTGCTAGTCTTACTGTTAATCTTCCCCAATGTTGACTCTCACTCTAATTCATTTGTATCTACTGTCTGACCTAATGATTTTACTAGTCTTACTGTTAATCTTCCCCACTCTTGACACTCACTCGAACTCATTTGTATCTACTGTCTGACCTAATGATTTTACTAGTCTTACTGTTAATCTTCCCCATTCTTGACTCTCACTCTAACTCATTTGTATCTACTACCTGACCTAATGATTTTGCTAGTCTTACTGTTAATCTTCCCCACTCTTGACCCTCACTCGAACTCATTGGTATCTACTGTCTGACCTAATGATTTTACTAGTCTTACTGTTAATCTTCCCCATTCTTGACTCTCACTCTAATTCATTTGTATCTACTGTCTGACCTAATGGTTTTACTAGTCTTACTGTTAATCTTCCCCATTCTTGACACTCACTCTAACTCATTTGTATCTACTACCTGTCCTAATGATTTTACTATTCTTACTCTTAATCCTCCCCATTCTTGACTCTCACTCTAACTCATTTGTATCTACTTCCTGACCTAATGATTGTTCTAGTCTTACTCTTAATCTTACCCACTCTTGACTCTCACTCTAATACATTTGTATCTACTGTCTGACCTAATGATTTTACTAGTCTTACTGTTAATCTTCCCCATTCTTGACTCTCACTCTAACTCATTTGTATCTACTACCTGACCTAATGATTTTACTAGTCTTACTGTTAATCTTCCCCAATGTTGACTCTCACTCTAATTCATTTGTATCTACTGTCTGACCTAATGATTTTACTAGTCTTACTGTTAATCTTCCCCACTCTTGACGCTCACTCTAATTCATTTGTATTTACTGTCTGACCTAATGATTTTACTAGTCTTACTCTTAATCTTCCCAACTCTTGACTCTCACTCTAACTCATTTGTGTCTACTGTCTCACCTAATGATTTTACTAGTCTTACTGTTAATCTTCCACACTCTTGAATCTCACTCTTCCTCATTTGCATCTACTGCCTGACCTAATGATTTTACTAGTGTTACTGTTAATGTTCCCCACTCTTGACGCTCACTCTAATTCATTTGTATCTACTGCCTGACCTAATGATTGTTCTAGTCTTACTGTTAGTCTTCCCCACTCTTGACCCTCACTCGAACTCATTGGTATCTACTGTCTGACCTAATGATTTTACTAGTCTTACTGTTAATCTTCCCAATTCTTGACTCTCGCTCTAATTCATTTGTATCTACTGTCTGACCTAATGGTTTTACTAGTCTTACTGTTAATCTTCCCCATTCTTGACACTCACTCTAACTCATTTGTATCTACTACCTGTCCTAATGATTTTACTATTCTTACTCTTAATCCTCCCCATTCTTGACTCTCACTCTAACTCATTTGTATCTACTTCCTGACCTAATGATTGTTCTAGTCTTACTCTTAATCTTCCCCACTCTTGACTCTCACTCTAATACATTTGTATCTACTGTCTGACCTAATGATTTTACTAGTCTTACTGTTAATCTTCCCCATTCTTGACTCTCACTCTAACTCATTTGTATCTACTACCTGACCTAAAGATTTTACTAGTCTTACTCTTAATCTTCCCGACTCTTGACTCTCACTCTAATTCATTTGTATCTACTGTCTGACCTAATGATTGTTCTAGTCTTACTGTTAATCTTCCCCACTCTTGACTCTCACTCTAACTCATTTGCATGTACTGTCTAACCTAATGATTGTTCTAGTCTTACTGTTAATCTTCCCCACTCTTGACTCTCACTCTAACTCATTTGTGTCTACTGTCTGACCTAATGATTTTACTAGTCTTACTCTTAATCTTCCCCACTCTTGACTCTCACTCTAATACATTTGTATCTACTGTCTGACCTAATGATTTTACTATTCTTACTGTAAATCTTCCCCATTCTTGACTCTCACTCTAACTCATTTGTATCTACTGCCTGACCTAATGATTGTTCTAGTCTTACTGTTAATCTTCCCCACTCTTGACTCTCACTCTAACTCATTTGTATCTACTGCCTTACCTAATGATTTTACTAGTCTTACTGTTAATCTTCCCCATTCTTGACTCTCACTCTAACTCATTTGTATCTACTACCTGACCTAATGATTTTACTAGTCTTACTCTTAATCTTCCCCACTCTTGACTCTCACTCTAATACATTTGTATCTACTGTCTGACCTAATGATTTTACTAGTCTTACTGTAAATCTTCCCCATTCTTGACTCTCACTCTAGCTCATTTGTATCTACTACCTGACCTAATGATTTTACTAGTCTTACTGTTAATCTTCCCCACTCTTGACCCTCACTCGAACTCATTTGTATCTACTGTCTGACCTAATGATTTTACTAGTCTTACTGTTAATCTTCCCCATTCTTGACTCTCACTCTAATTCATTTGTATCTACTGTCTGACCTAATGATTTTACTCGTCTTACTGTTAATCTTCCCCACTGTTGACTCTCACTCTAACTCATTTGCATCTACTCCCTGACATAATGATTTTACTAATATTACTGTTAATCTTCCCCACTCTTGACGCTCACTCTAACACATCTGTATCTACTACCTGACCTAATGATTTTACTAGTCTTACTCTTAATCTTCCCCACTCTTGAATCTCACTCTTCCTCATTTGCATCTACTACCTGACCTAATGACTTTACTAGTCTTACTGTTAATCTTCCCCACTCTTGACGCTCACTCTAATTCATTTGTATCTACTGCCTGACCTAATGATTGTTCTAGTCTTACTGTTAATCTTCCCCACTCTTGACCCTCACTCGAACTCATTTGTATCTACTGTCTGACCTAATGATTTTGCTAGTCTTACTGTTAATCTTCCCCATTCTTGACTCTCACTCTAATTCATTTGTATCTACTGTCTGACCTAATGATTTTACTAGTCTTACTGTTAATCTTCCCCACTCTTGACTCTCACTCTAACTCATTTGTATCTACTACCTGACCTAATGATTTTACTAGTCTTACTGTTAATCTTCCCCACTCTTGACGCTCACTCTAATTCATTTGTATCTACTGTCTGACCTAATGATTTTACTAGTCTTACTGTTAATCTTCCCCACTCTTGACGCTCACTCTAATTCATTTGTATCTACTGCCTGACCTAATGACTGTTCTAATCCTACTGTTAATCTTCCCCACTCTTGACGCTCACTCTAACACATCTGTATCTACTACCTGACCTAATGATTTTACTAGTCTTACTGTTAATCTTCTCCACTCTTGACGCTCACTCGAACTCATTTGTATCTACTGCCTGACCTAATGATTGTTCTAGTCTTACTGTTAATGTTCCCTACTCTTGAGGCTCACTCTAACACATCTGTATCTACTACCTGACCTAATGATTTTACTAGTCTTACTGTTAATCTTCCCCACTGTTGACTCTCACTCTAATACATTTGCATCTACTCCCTGACATCATGATTTTACTAATATTACTGTTAATCTTCCCCACTCTTGACGCTCACTCTAACACATCTGTATCTATTACCTGACCTAATGATTTTACTAGTCTTACTCTTAATCTTCCCCACTCTTGACGCTCACTCTAACTCATTTGTATCTATTACCTGACCTAATGATTTTACTAGTCTTACTGTTAATCTTCCCCATTCTTGACTCTCACTCTAACTCATTTGTATCTACTACCTGACCTAATGATTTTACTAGTCTTACTGTTAATCTTCCCCATTCTTGACTCTCACTCTAACTCATTTGTATCTACTACCTGACCTAATGATTTTACTAGTCTTACTCTTAATCTTCCCCACTCTTGACGCTCACTCTAACTCATTTGTATCTATTACCTGACCTAATGATTTTACTAGTCTTACTGTTAATCTTCCCCACTCTTGACTCTCACTCTAACTCATTTGTATCTATTACCTGACCTAATGATTTTACTAGTCTTACTGTTAATCTTCCCCACTCTTGACGCTCACTCTAATTCATTTGTATCTACTGCCTGACCTAATGATTGTTCTAGTCTTACTGTTAATCTTCCCCATTCTTGACTCTCACTCTAACTCATTTGTGTCTACTGTCTCACCTAATGATTTTACTAGTGTTACTGTTAATCTTCCGCACTCTTGACCCTCACTCTAATTCATTTGTATCTACTGCCTGACCTAATGATTGTTCTAGTCTTACTGTTAATTTTCCACACTCTTGACGCTCACTCGAACTCATTTGTATCTACTGTCTGACCTAATGATTTTACTAGTATTACTGTTAATCTTCCCCACTTTGACGCTCACTCTAACTCATTCGTATCTACTGCCTGACCTAATGATTTTACTAATCTTACTGTCAATCTTCCCCACTCTTGACGCTCACTCTAACTCATTCGTATCTACTGCCTGACCTATTGAATTTACTAGTCTTACTGTTAATCTTCCCCACTCTTGACTCTCACTCTTACTTAATGGTATCTACTACCTGATCTAATGATTTTACTAGTGTTACTGTTAATCTTCCCCACTATTGACGCTCACACTAACACATTTGTATCTTTACTAGTCTTACTTTTAATCTTCCCCAATCTTGACTCTCACTCTTACTTAATGGTAACTACTACATGATATAATGATTGTTCTAGTCTTACTGTTAATGTTCCCCACTCTTGACTCTCACTCTAACTCATTTGTATCTATTTCCTGACCTAATGAGTTTACTAGTCTTGCTATTAATCTTCCCCACTCTTGACGCTCACTCTAATTCATTTGTATCTACTGCCTGACCTAATGATTGTTCTAGTCTTACTGTTAATCTTCCCCACTCTTGACGCTCACTCGAACTCATTTGTATATACTGTCTGACCTAATGATTTTACTAGTCTTGCTGTTAATCTTCGCCACTCTTGACGCTCACTCTAACTCATTTGTATCTACTACCTGACCTAATGATTTTACTAGTGTTACTGCTAATCTTCCCCACTCTTGACGCTCACTCTAACTCATTTGTATCTACTACCTGACCTAAAGATTTTACTAGTCTTACTCTTAATCTTCCCGACTCTTGACTCTCACTCTAATTCATTTGTATCTACTGCCTGACCTAATGATTGTTCTAGTCTTACTGTTAATCTTCCCCACCCTTGACTCTCACTCTAACTCATTTGCATGTACTGTCTAACCTAATGATTGTTCTAGTCTTACTGTTAATCTTCCCCACTCTTGACTCTCACTCTAACTCATTTGTATCTACTGTCTGACCTAATGATTTTACTAGTCTTACTCTTAATCTTCCCCACTCTTGACTCTCACTCTAATACATTTGTATCTACTGTCTGACCTAATGATTTTACTAGTCTTACTGTAAATCTTCCCCATTCTTGACTCTCACTCTAACTCATTTGTATCTACTGCCTGACCTAATGATTGTTCTAGTCTTACTGTTAATCTTCCCCACTCTTGACTCTCACTCTAACTCATTTGTATCTACTGCCTTACCTAATGATTTTACTAGTCTTACTGTTAATCTTCCCCATTCTTGACTCTCACTCTAACTCATTTGTATCTACTACCTGACCTAATGATTTTACTAGTCTTACTGTTAATCTTCCCCATTCTTGACTCTCACTCTAACTCATTTGTATCTACTACCTGACCTAATGATTTTACTAGTCTTACTGTTAGTCTTCCCCACTCTTGACGCTCACTCTAATTCATTTGTATCTACTGCCTGACCTAATGATTTTACTAGTCTTACTCTAAATCTTCCCCATTCTTGACTCTAACTCTAGCTCATTTGTATCTACTACCTGACCTAATGATTTTACTAGTCTTACTGTTAATCTTCCCCACTCTTGACGCTCACTCTAATTCATTTGTATCTACTGCCTGACCTAATGATTTTACTAGTCTTACTCTAAATCTTCCCCATTCTTGACTCTAACTCTAGCTCATTTGTATCTACTACCTGACCTAATGATTTTACTATTCTTTCTGTAAATCTTCCCCATTCTTGACTCTCACTCTAACTCATTTGTATCTACTGCCTGACCTAATGATTGTTCTAGTCTTACTGTTAATCTTCCCCACTCTTAACTCTCACTCTAACTCATTTGTATCTACTGCCTTACCTAATGATTTTACTAGTCTTACTGTTAATCTTCCCCATTCTTGACTCTCACTCTAACTCATTTGTATCTACTACCTGACCTAATGATTTTACTAGTCTTACTCTTAATCTTCCCCACTCTTGACTCTCACTCTAATACATTTGTATCTACTGTCTGACCTAATGATTTTACTAGTCTTACTGTAAATCTTCCCCATTCTTGACTCTCACTCTAGCTCATTTGTATCTACTACCTGACCTAATGATTTTACTAGTCTTACTGTTAATCTTCCCCACTCTTGACACTCACTCTAATTCATTTGTATCTACTGCCTGACCTAATGATTGTTCTAGTCTTACTGTTAATCTTCCCCACTCTTGACCCTCACTCGAACTCATTTGTATCTACTGTCTGACCTAATGATTTTACTGGTCTTACTGTTAATCTTCCCCATTCTTGACTCTCACTCTAATTCATTTGTATCTACTGTCTGACCTAATGATTTTACTCGTCTTACTGTTAATCTTCCCCACTGTTGACTCTCACTCTAAATGATTTTACTAATATTACTGTTAATCTTCCCCACTCTTGACGCCCACTCTAACACATCTGTATCTACTACCTGACCTAATGATTTTACTAGTCTTACTCTTAATCTTCCCCACTCTTGACTCTCACTCTAATTCATTTGTGTCTACTGTCTCACCTAATGATTTTACTAGTCTTACTGTTAATCTTCCCCACTCTTGACTCTCACTCTAACTCATTTGTATCTACTACCTGACCTAATGATTTTACTAGTCTTACTGTTAATCTTCCCCACTCTTGACGCTCACTCTAATTCATTTGTATCTACTGTCTGACCTAATGATTTTACTAGTCTTACTGTTAATCTTCCCCACTCTTGACGCTCACTCTAATTCATTTGTATCTACTGCCTGACCTAATGACTGTTCTAATCCTACTGTTAATCTTCCCCACTCTTGACGCTCACTCTAATTCATTTGTATCTACTGCCTGACCTAATGACTGTTCTAGTCTTACTGTTAATCTTCCCCATTCTTGACTCTCACTCTAACTCATTTGTATCTACTGCCTTACCCAATGATTTTACTAGTCTTACTGTTAATCTTCCCCATTCTTGACTCTCACTCTAACTCATTTGTATCTACTACCTGACCTAATGATTTTACTAGTCTTACTGTTAATCTTCCCCATTCTTGACTCTCACTCTAACTCATTTGTATCTACTACCTGACCTAATGATTTTACTAGTCTTACTGTTAGTCTTCCCCACTCTTGACGCTCACTCTAATTCATTTGTATCTACTGCCTGACCTAATGATTTTACTAGTCTTACTCTAAATCTTCCCCATTCTTGACTCTAACTCTAGCTCATTTGTATCTACTACCTGACCTAATGATTTTACTAGTCTTACTGTTAATCTTCCCAACTCTTGACGCTCACTCTAATTCATTTGTATCTACTGCCTGACCTAATGATTTTACTAGTCTTACTCTAAATCTTCCCCATTCTTGACTCTAACTCTAGCTCATTTGTATCTACTACCTGACCTAATGATTTTACTATTCTTACTGTAAATCTTCACCATTCTTGACTCTCACTCTAACTCATTTGTATCTACTGCCTGACCTAATGATTGTTCTAGTCTTACTGTTAATCTTCCCCACTCTTGACTCTCACTCTAACTCATTTGTATCTACTGCCTTACCTAATGATTTTACTAGTCTTACTGTTAATCTTCCCCATTCTTGACTCTCACTCTAACTCATTTGTATCTACTACCTGACCTAATGATTTTACTAGTCTTACTCTTAATCTTCCCCACTCTTGACTCTCACTCTAATACATTTGTATCTACTGTCTGACCTAATAATTTTACTAGTCTTACTGTAAATCTTCCCCATTCTTGACTCTCACTCTAGCTCATTTGTATCTACTACCTGACCTAATGATTTTACTAGTCTTACTGTTAATCTTCCCCACTCTTGACACTCACTCTAATTCATTTGTATCTACTGCCTGACCTAATGATTGTTCTAGTCTTACTGTTAATCTTCCCCACTCTTGACCCTCACTCGAACTCATTTGTATCTACTGTCTGACCTAATGATTTTACTAGTCTTACTGTTAATCTTCCCCATTCTTGACTCTCACTCTAATTCATTTGTATCTACTGTCTGACCTAATGATTTTACTCGTCTTACTGTTAATCTTCCCCACTGTTGACTCTCACTCTAACTCATTTGCATCTACTCCCTGACATAATGATTTTACTAATATTACTGTTAATCTTCCCCACTCTTGACCCTCACTCGAACTCATTTGTATCTACTGTCTGACCTAATGATTTTACTAGTCTTACTGTTAATCTTCCCCATTCTTGACTCTCACTCTAATTCATTTGTATCTACTGTCTGACCTAATGATTTTACTCGTCTTACTGTTAATCTTCCCCACTGTTGACTCTCACTCTAACTCATTTGCATCTACTCCCTGACATAATGATTTTACTAATATTACTGTTAATCTTCCCCACTCTTGACTCTCACTCTAATTCATTTGTGTCTACTGTCTCACCTAATGATTTTACTAGTCTTACTCTTAATCTTCCCCACTCTTGAATCTCACTCTTCCTCATTTGCATCTACTACCTGACCTAATGACTTTACTAGTCTTACTGTTAATCTTCCCCACTCTTGACGCTCACTCTAATTCATTTGTATCTACTGCCTGACCTAATGATTGTTCTAGTCTTACTGTTAATCTTCCCCACTCTTGACCCTCACTCGAACTCATTTGTATCTACTGTCTGACCTAATGATTTTACTAGTCTTACTGTTAATCTTCCCCATTCTTGACTCTCACTCTAATTCATTTGTATCTACTGTCTGACCTAATGATTTTACTAGTCTTACTGTTAATCTTCCCCACTCTTGACGCTCACTCTAATTCATTTGTATCTACTGCCTGACCTAATGACTGTTCTAATCCTACTGTTAATCTTCCCCACTCTTGACGCTCACTCTAACACATCTGTATCTACTACCTGACCTAATGATTTTACTAGTCTTACTGTTAATCTTCTCCACTCTTGACGCTCAATCGAACTCATTTGTATCTACTGCCTGACCTAATGATTGTTCTAGTCTTACTGTTAATGTTCCCCACTCTTGAGGCTCACTCTAACACATCTGTATCTACTACCTGACCTAATGATTTTACTAGTCTTACTGTTAATCTTCCCCACTGTTGACTCTCACTCTAATACATTTGCATCTACTCCCTGACATCATGATTTTACTAATATTACTGTTAATCTTCCCCATTCTTGACTCTCACTCTAACTCATTTGTATCTACTACCTGACCTAATGATTTTACTAGTCTTACTCTTAATCTTCCCCACTCTTGACGCTCACTCTAACTCATTTGTATCTATTACCTGACCTAATGATTTTACTAGTCTTACTGTTAATCTTCCCCACTCTTGACTCTCACTCTAACTCATTTGTATCTATTACCTGACCTAATGATTTTACTAGTCTTACTGTTAATCTTCCCCACTCTTGACGCTCACTCTAATTCATTTGTATCTACTGCCTGACCTAATGATTGTTCTAGTCTTACTGTTAATCTTCCCCATTCTTGACTCTCACTCTAACTCATTTGTGTCTACTGTCTCACCTAATGATTTTACTAGTGTTACTGTTAATCTTCCGCACTCTTGACCCTCACTCTAATTCATTTGTATCTACTGCCTGACCTAATGATTGTTCTAGTCTTACTGTTAATTTTCCACACTCTTGACGCTCACTCGAACTCATTTGTATCTACTGTCTGACCTAATGATTTTACTAGTATTACTGTTAATCCTCCCCACTTTGACGCTCACTCTAACTCATTCGTATCTACTGCCTGACCTAATGATTTTACTAATCTTACTGTCAATCTTCCCCACTCTTGACGCTCACTCTAACTCATTCGTATCTACTGCCTGACCTATTGAATTTACTAGTATTACTGTTAATCTTCCCCACTCTTGACTCTCACTCTTACTTAATGGTATCTACTACCTGATCTAATGATTTTACTAGTGTTACTGTTAATCTTCCCCACTATTGACGCTCACACTAACACATTTGTATCTTTACTAGTCTTACTTTTAATCTTCCCCAATCTTGACTCTCACTCTTACTTAATGGTAACTACTACATGATATAATGATTGTTCTAGTCTTACTGTTAATCTTCCCCACTCTTGACTCTCACTCTAACTCATTTGTATCTATTGCCTGACCTAATGAGTTTACTAGTCTTGCTATTAATCTTCCCCACTCTTGACGCTCACTCTAATTCATTTGTATCTACTGCCTGACCTAATGATTGTTCTAGTCTTACTGTTAATCTTCCCCACTCTTGACTCTCACTCGAACTCATTTGTATATACTGTCTGACCTAATGATTTTACTAGTCTTGCTGTTAATCTTCGCCACTCTTGACGCTCACTCTAACTCAGTTGTATCTACTACCAGACCTAATGATTTTACTAGTGTTACTGTTAATCTTCCCCACTCTTGACGCTCACTCTAACTCATTTGTATCTACTACCTGACCTAAAGATTTTACTAGTCTTACTCTTAATCTTCCCGACTCTTGACTCTCACTCTAATTCATTTGTATCTACTGCCTGACCTAATGATTGTTCTAGTCTTACTGTTAATCTTCCCCACCCTTGACTCTCACTCTAACTCATTTGCATGTACTGTCTAACCTAATGATTGTTCTAGTCTTACTGTTAATCTTCCCCACTCTTGACTCTCACTCTAACTCATTTGTATCTACTGTCTGACCTAATGATTTTACTAGTCTTACTCTTAATCTTCCCCACTCTTGACTCTCACTCTAATACATTTGTATCTACTGTCTGACCTAATGATTTTACTAGTCTTACTGTAAATCTTCCCCATTCTTGACTCTCACTCTAACTCATTTGTATCTACTGCCTGAGCTAATGATTGTTCTAGTCTTACTGTTAATCTTCCCCACTCTTGACTCTCACTCTAACTCATTTGTATCTACTGCCTTACCTAATGATTTTACTAGTCTTACTGTTAATCTTCCCCATTCTTGACTCTCACTCTAACTCATTTGTATCTACTACCTGACCTAATGATTTTACTAGTCTTACTGTTAATCTTCCCCACTCTTGACGCTCACTCTAATTCATTTGTATCTACTGCCTGACCTAATGATTTTACTAGTCTTACTCTAAATCTTCCCCATTCTTGACTCTAACTCTAGCTCATTTGTATCTACTGCCTGACCTAATGATTGTTCTAGTCTTACTGTTAATCTTCCCCACTCTTGACCCTCACTCGAATTCATTTGTATCTACTGTCTGACCTAATGATTTTACTAGTCTTACTGTTAATCTTCCCCATTCTTGACTCTCACTCTAATTCATTTGTATCTACTGTCTGACCTAATGATTTTACTAGTCTTACTGTTAATCTTCCCCACTGTTGACTCTCACTCTAACTCATTTGCATCTACTCCCTGACATAATGATTTTACTAATATTACTGTTAATCTTCCCCACTCTTGACGCTCACTCTAACACATCTGTATCTACTACCTGACCTAATGATTTTACTAGTCTTACTCTTAATCTTCCCCACTCTTTACTCTCACTCTAATTCATTTGTGTCTACTGTCTCACCTAATGATTTTACTAGTCTTACTGTTAATCTTCCCCACTCTTGAATCTCACTCTTCCTCATTTGCATCTACTACCTGACCTAATGAATTTACTAGTCTTACTGTTAATCTTCCCCACTCTTGACGCTCACTCTAATTCATTTGTATCTACTGCCTGACCTAATGATTGTTCTAGTCTTACTGTTAATCTTCCCCACTCTTGACTCTCACTCTAACTCATTTGTATCTACTACCTGACCTAATGATTTTACTAGTCTTACTCTTAATCTTCCCCACTCTTGACTCTCACTCTAATTCATTTGCATTTACTCCCTGACCTAATGATTTTACTAGTCTTACTGTTAATCTTCTCCACTCTTGACGCTCACTCTAATTCATTTGTATCTACTGCCTGACCTAATGATTTTACTAGTCTTACTGTTAATCTTCCCCACTCTTGACGCTCACTCTAATTCATTTGTATCTACTGTCTGACCTAATGATTTTACTAGTCTTACTGTTAATCTTCCCCACTCTTGACGCTCACTCTAATTCATTTGTATCTACTGCCTGACCTAATGACTGTTCTAATCCTACTGTTAATCTTCCCCACTCTTGACGCTCACTCTAACACATCTGTATCTACTACCTGACCTAATGATTTTACTAGTCTTACTGTTAAACTTCTCCACTGTTGACGCTCACTCGAACTCATTTGTATCTACTGCCTGACCTAATGATTGTTCTAGTCTTACTGTTAATGTTCCCCACTCTTGAGGCTCACTCTAACTCATTTGTATCTACTACCTGACCTAATGATTTTACTAGTCTTACACTTAATCTTCCCCACTCTTGACGCTCACTCTAACTCATTTGTATCTATTACCTGATCTAATGATTTTACTAGTCTTACTGTTAATCTTCCCCACTCTTGACTCTCGCTCTAACTCATTTGTATCTACTGCCTGACCTAATGATTTTACTAGTCTTACTGTTAATCTTCCCCACTGTTGACTCTCACTCTAACTCATTAGTATCTACTCCTTGACCTAATGATTTTACTAATCTTACTGTTAATCTTCCCCACTCTTGACGCTCACTCTAATTCATCTGTATATACTACATGACCTAATGATTTTACTAGTCTTACTGTTAATCTTCCCCACTCTTGACGCTCACTCGAACTCATTTGTATCTACTGTCTGACCTAATGATTTTACTAGTCTTGATGTTAATCTTCCCCACTCTTGATGCTCACTCTAGTTCATTTGTATCTACTGCCTGACCTAATGATTGTTCTAGTGTTACTGTTAATCTTCCCCATTCTTGAGGCTCACTCTAACACATCTGTATCTACTACCTGACCTAATGATTTTACTAGTCTTACAGTTAATCTTTCCCACTCTTGACTCTCACTCTAATTCATTTGTATCTACTGCCTGACCTAATGATTTTACTAGTCTTACTGTTAATCTTCCCCACTCTTGACTCTCACTCTAATTCATTTGTATCTACTGTCTGACCTAATGATTTTACTAGTCTTACTGTTAATCTTCCCCACTCTTGACGCTCACTCTAATTCATTTGTATCTACTGCCTGACCTAATGACTGTTCTAATCCTACTGTTAATCTTCCCCACTCTTGACGCTCACTCTAACACATCTGTATCTACTACCTGACCTAATGATTTTACTAGTCTTACTGTTAATCTTCTCCACTCTTGACGCTCACTCTAACACATCTGTATCTATTACCTGACCTAATGATTTTAATAGTCTTACTGTTAATCTTCCCCACTCTTGACGCTCACTCAAACTCATTTGTATCTATTACCTGACCTAATGATTTTACTAGTCTTACTGTTAATCTTCCCCATTCTTGACTCTCACTCTAACTCATTTGTATCTACTACCTGACCTAATGATTTTACTAGTCTTACTGTTAATCTTCCCCATTCTTGACTCTCACTCTAACTCATTTGTATCTACTACCTGACCTAATGATTTTACTAGTCTTACTCTTAATCTTCCCCACTCTTGACGCTCACTCTAACTCATTTGTATCTATTACCTGACCTAATGATTTTACTAGTCTTACTGTTAATCTTCCCCACTCTTGACTCTCACTCTAACTCATTTGTATCTACTGCCTGACCTAATGATTTTACTAGTCTTACTGTTAATCTTCCCCACTGTTGACTCTCACTCTAACTCATTAGTATCTACTCCTTGACCTAATGATTTTACTAATCTTACTGTTAATCTTCCCCACTCTTGACGCTCACTCTAATTCATCTGTATATACTACATGACCTAATGATTTTACTAGTCTTACTGTTAATCTTCCCCACTCTTGACGCTCACTCGAACTCATTTGTATCTACTGTCTGACCTAATGATTTTACTAGTCTTGATGTTAATCTTCCCCACTCTTGATGCTCACTCTAGTTCATTTGTATCTACTGCCTGACCTAATGATTGTTCTAGTCTTACTGTTAATCTTCCCCATTCTTGAGGCTCACTCTAACACATCTGTATCTACTACCTGACCTAATGATTTTACTAGTCTTACAGTTAATCTTTCCCACTCTTGACTCTCACTTTAATTCATTTGTATCAACTGTCTTACCTAATGATTTTACTATTCTTACTGTTAATCTTCCCCATTCTTGACTCTCACTCTAACTCAATTGTATCTACTACCTGACCTAATGATTTTACTAGTCTTACTCTTAATCTTCCCCACTCTTGACTCTCACTCTAACTCATTTGTATCTACTGTCTGACCTAATGATTGTTTTAGTCTTACTGCTAATCTTCCCCACTCTTGACTCTCACTCTAACTCATTTGTATCTACTGTCTGACCTAATGATTTTACTAGTCTTACTGTTAATCTTCCCCATTCTTGACTCTCACTCTAGCTCATTTGTATCTACTACCTGACCTAATGATTTTACTAGTCTTACTGTTAATCTTCCCCACTCTTGACTCTCACTCTAACTCATTTGTATCTACTACCTGACCTAATGATTTTACTAGTCTTACTGTTAATCTTCCCCACTCTTGACTCTCACTCTAACTCATTTGTATCTACTGTCTGACCTAATGATTTTACTAGTCTTACTGTTAATCTTCCCCACTCTTGACTCTCACTCTAATACATCTGTATCTACTACCTGACCTAATGATTTTACTAGTCTTACTGTTAATCTTCCCCATTCTTGACTCTCACCCTAGCTCATTTGTATCTACTGTCTGACCTAATGATTTTACTAGTCTTACTGTTAATCTTCCCCATTCTTGACTCTCACTCTAACTCATTTGTATCTACTGTCTGACCTAATGATTTTACTAGTCTTACTTTTAATCTTCCCCATTCTTGACTCTCACTCTAACTCATTTGTATCTATTACCTGACCTAATGATTTTACTAGTCTTACTGTTAATCTTCCCCATTCTTGACTCTCACTCTAACTCATTTGTATCTATTACCTGATCTAATGATTTTACTAGTCTTACTGTTAATCTTCCCCACTCTTGACGCTCACTCGAACTCATTTGTATCTACTGTCTGACCTAATGATTTTACTAGTCTTACTGTTAATCTTCCCCATTCTTGACTCTCACTCTAACTCATTTGTATCTATTACCTGACCTAATGATTTTACTAGTCTTACTGTTAATCTTCCCCATTCTTGACTCTCACTCTAACTCATTTGTATCTATTACCTGATCTAATGATTTTACTAGTCTTACTGTTAATCTTCCCCACTCTTGACGCTCACTCGAACTCATTTGTATCTACTGTCTGACCTAATGATTTTACTAGTCTTACTGTTAATCTTCCCCATTCTTGACTCTCACTCTAACTCATTTGTATCTACTACCTGACCTAATGATTTTACTAGTCTTACTGTTAATCTTCCCCACTCTTGACTCTCACTCTAATTCATTTGTATCTACTGTCTGACCTAATGATTTTACTAGTCTTACTCTTAATCTTCCCCATTCTTGACTCTCACTCTAACCCATTTGTATCTACTCTCTGATCTAATGATTTTACTAGTCTTACTGTTAATCTTCCCCACTCTTGACTCTCACTCTAACTCATTTGTATCTACTGCCTGACCTAATGATTTTACTAGTCTTACTGTTAATCTTCCCCACTGTTGACTCTCACTCTAACTCATTAGTATCTACTCCTTGACCTAATGATTTTACTAATCTTACTGTTAATCTTCCCCACTCTTGACGCTCACTCTAATTCATCTGTATATACTACATGACCTAATGATTTTACTAGTCTTACTCTTAATCTTCCCGACTCTTGACTCTCACTCTAATTCATTTGTATCTACTGCCTGACCTAATGATTGTTCTAGTCTTACTGTTAATCTTCCCCACCCTTGACTCTCACTCTAACTCATTTGCATGTACTGTCTAACCTAATGATTGTTCTAGTCTTACTGTTAATCTTCCCCACTCTTGACTCTCACTCTAACTCATTTGTATCTACTGTCTGACCTAATGATTTTACTAGTCTTACTCTTAATCTTCCCCACTCTTGACTCTCACTCTAATACATTTGTATCTACTGTCTGACCTAATGATTTTACTAGTCTTACTGTAAATCTTCCCCATTCTTGACTCTCACTCTAACTCATTTGTATCTACTGCCTGACCTAATGATTGTTCTAGTCTTACTGTTAATCTTCCCCACTCTTGACTCTCACTCTAACTCATTTGTATCTACTGCCTTACCTAATGATTTTACTAGTCTTACTGTTAATCTTCCCCATTCTTGACTCTCACTCTAACTCATTTGTATCTACTACCTGACCTAATGATTTTACTAGTCTTACTGTTAATCTTCCCCACTCTTGACCCTCACTCGAATTCATTTGTATCTACTGTCTGACCTAATGATTTTACTAGTCTTACTGTTAATCTTCCCCATTCTTGACTCTCACTCTAATTCATTTGTATCTACTGTCTGACCTAATGATTTTACTAGTCTTACTGTTAATCTTCCCCACTGTTGACTCTCACTCTAACTCATTTGCATCTACTCCCTGACATAATGATTTTACTAATATTACTGTTAATCTTCCCCACTCTTGACGCTCACTCTAACACATCTGTATCTACTACCTGACCTAATGATTTTACTAGTCTTACTCTTAATCTTCCCCACTCTTTACTCTCACTCTAATTCATTTGTGTCTACTGTCTCACCTAATGATTTTACTAGTCTTACTGTTAATCTTCCCCACTCTTGAATCTCACTCTTCCTCATTTGCATCTACTACCTGACCTAATGAATTTACTAGTCTTACTGTTAATCTTTCCCACTCTTGAATCTCACTCTTCCTCATTTGCATCTACTACCTGACCTAATGATTGTTCTAGTCTTACTGTTAATCTTCCCCACTCTTGACGCTCACTCTAATTCATTTGTATCTACTGCCTGACCTAATGATTGTTCTAGTCTTACTGTTAATCTTCCCCACTCTTGACTCTCACTCTAACTCATTTGTATCTACTACCTGACCTAATGATTTTACTAGTCTTACTCTTAATCTTCCCCACTCTTGACTCTCACTCTAATTCATTTGCATTTACTCCCTGACCTAATGATTTTACTAGTCTTACTGTTAATCTTCCCCACTCTTGACGCTCACTCTAATTCATTTGTATCTACTGCCTGACCTAATGATTTTACTAGTCTTACTGTTAATCTTCCCCACTCTTGACGCTCACTCTAATTCATTTGTATCTACTGTCTGACCTAATGATTTTACTAGTCTTACTGTTAATCTTCCCCACTCTTGACGCTCACTCTAATTCATTTGTATCTACTGCCTGACCTAATGACTGTTCTAATCCTACTGTTAATCTTCCCCACTCTTGACGCTCACTCTAACACATCTGTATCTACTACCTGACCTAATGATTTTACTAGTCTTACTGTTAAACTTCTCCACTCTTGACGCTCACTCGAACTCATTTGTATCTACTGCCTGACCTAATGATTGTTCTAGTCTTACTGTTAATGTTCCCCACTCTTGAGGCTCACTCTAACTCATTTGTATCTACTACCTGACCTAATGATTTTACTAGTCTTACTGTTAATCTTCCCCACTCTTGACGCTCACTCTAACTCATTTGTATCTATTACCTGATCTAATGATTTTACTAGTCTTACTGTTAATCTTCCCCACTCTTGACTCTCGCTCTAACTCATTTGTATCTACTGCCTGACCTAATGATTTTACTAGTCTTACTGTTAATCTTCCCCACTGTTGACTCTCACTCTAACTCATTAGTATCTACTCCTTGACCTAATGATTTTACTAATCTTACTGTTAATCTTCCCCACTCTTGACGCTCACTCTAATTCATCTGTATATACTACATGACCTAATGATTTTACTAGTCTTACTGTTAATCTTCCCCACTCTTGACGCTCACTCGAACTCATTTGTATCTACTGTCTGACCTAATGATTTTACTAGTCTTGATGTTAATCTTCCCCACTCTTGATGCTCACTCTAGTTCATTTGTATCTACTGCCTGACCTAATGATTGTTCTAGTGTTACTGTTAATCTTCCCCATTCTTGAGGCTCACTCTAACACATCTGTATCTACTACCTGACCTAATGATTTTACTAGTCTTACAGTTAATCTTTCCCACTCTTGACTCTCACTCTAATTCATTTGTATCTACTGCCTGACCTAATGATTTTACTAGTCTTACTGTTAATCTTCCCCACTCTTGACTCTCACTCTAATTCATTTGTATCTACTGTCTGACCTAATGATTTTACTAGTCTTACTGTTAATCTTCCCCACTCTTGACGCTCACTCTAATTCATTTGTATCTACTGCCTGACCTAATGACTGTTCTAATCCTACTGTTAATCTTCCCCACTCTTGACGCTCACTCTAACACATCTGTATCTACTACCTGACCTAATGATTTTACTAGTCTTACTGTTAATCTTCTCCACTCTTGACGCTCACTCGAACTCATTTGTATCTACTGCCTGACCTAATGATTGTTCTAGTCTTACTGTTAATGTTCCCCACTCTTGAGGCTCACTCTAACACATCTGTATCTACTACATGACCTAATGATTTTACTAGTCTTACTGTTAATCTTCCCCACTGTTGACTCTCACTCTAATACATTTGCATCTACTCCCTGACATCATGATTTTACTAATATTACTGTTAATCTTCCCCACTCTTGACGCTCACTCTAACACATCTGTATCTACTACCTGACCTAATGATTTTACTAGTCTTACTCTTAATCTTCCCCACTCTTGACGTTCACTCTAACTCATTTGTATCTATTACCTGATCTAATGATTTTACTAGTCTTACTGTTAATCTTCCCCACTCTTGACTCTCGCTCTAACTCATTTGTATCTACTGCCTGACCTAATGATTTTACTAGTCTTACTGTTAATCTTCCCCACTGTTGACTCTCACTCTAACTCATTAGTATCTACTCCTTGACCTAATGATTTTACTAATCTTACTGTTAATCTTCCCCACTCTTGACGCTCACTCTAATTCATCTGTATATACTACATGACCTAATGATTTTACTAGTCTTACTGTTAATCTTCCCCACTCTTGACGCTCACTCGAACTCATTTGTATCTACTGTCTGACCTAATGATTTTACTAGTCTTGATGTTAATCTTCCCCACTCTTGATGCTCACTCTAGTTCATTTGTATCTACTGCCTGACCTAATGATTGTTCTAGTGTTACTGTTAATCTTCCCCATTCTTGAGGCTCACTCTAACACATCTGCATCTACTACCTGACCTAATGATTTTACTAGTCTTACAGTTAATCTTTCCCACTCTTGACTCTCACTCTAATTCATTTGTATCTACTGCCTGACCTAATGATTTTACTAGTCTTACTGTTAATCTTCCCCACTCTTGACTCTCACTCTAATTCATTTGTATCTACTGTCTGACCTAATGATTTTACTAGTCTTACTGTTAATCTTCCCCACTCTTGACGCTCACTCTAATTCATTTGTATCTACTGCCTGACCTAATGACTGTTCTAATCCTACTGTTAATCTTCCCCACTCTTGACGCTCACTCTAACACATCTGTATCTACTACCTGACCTAATGATTTTACTAGTCTTACTGTTAATCTTCTCCACTCTTGACGCTCACTCTAACACATCTGTATCTATTACCTGACCTAATGATTTTAATAGTCTTACTGTTAATCTTCCCCACTCTTGACGCTCACTCAAACTCATTTGTATCTATTACCTGACCTAATGATTTTACTAGTCTTACTGTTAATCTTCCCCATTCTTGACTCTCACTCTAACTCATTTGTATCTACTACCTGACCTAATGATTTTACTAGTCTTACTGTTAATCTTCCCCATTCTTGACTCTCACTCTAACTCATTTGTATCTACTACCTGACCTAATGATTTTACTAGTCTTACTCTTAATCTTCCCCACTCTTGACGCTCACTCTAACTCATTTGTATCTATTACCTGACCTAATGATTTTACTAGTCTTACTGTTAATCTTCCCCACTCTTGACTCTCACTCTAACTCATTTGTATCTACTGCCTGACCTAATGATTTTACTAGTCTTACTGTTAATCTTCCCCACTGTTGACTCTCACTCTAACTCATTAGTATCTACTCCTTGACCTAATGATTTTACTAATCTTACTGTTAATCTTCCCCACTCTTGACGCTCACTCTAATTCATCTGTATATACTACATGACCTAATGATTTTACTAGTCTTACTGTTAATCTTCCCCACTCTTGACGCTCACTCGAACTCATTTGTATCTACTGTCTGACCTAATGATTTTACTAGTCTTGATGTTAATCTTCCCCACTCTTGATGCTCACTCTAGTTCATTTGTATCTACTGCCTGACCTAATGATTGTTCTAGTCTTACTGTTAATCTTCCCCATTCTTGAGGCTCACTCTAACACATCTGTATCTACTACCTGACCTAATGATTTTACTAGTCTTACAGTTAATCTTTCCCACTCTTGACTCTCACTTTAATTCATTTGTATCAACTGTCTTACCTAATGATTTTACTAGTCTTACTGTTAATCTTCCCCATTCTTGACTCTCACTCTAACTCAATTGTATCTACTACCTGACCTAATGATTTTACTAGTCTTACTCTTAATCTTCCCCACTCTTGACTCTCACTCTAACTCATTTGTATCTACTGTCTGACCTAATGATTGTTTTAGTCTTACTGCTAATCTTCCCCACTCTTGACTCTCACTCTAACTCATTTGTATCTACTGTCTGACCTAATGATTTTACTAGTCTTACTGTTAATCTTCCCCATTCTTGACTCTCACTCTAGCTCATTTGTATCTACTACCTGACCTAATGATTTTACTAGTCTTACTGTTAATCTTCCCCACTCTTGACTCTCACTCTAACTCATTTGTATCTACTACCTGACCTAATGATTTTACTAGTCTTACTGTTAATCTTCCCCACTCTTGACTCTCACTCTAACTCATTTGTATCTACTGTCTGACCTAATGATTTTACTAGTCTTACTGTTAATCTTCCCCACTCTTGACTCTCACTCTAATACATCTGTATCTACTACCTGACCTAATGATTTTACTAGTCTTACTGTTAATCTTCCCCATTCTTGACTCTCACCCTAGCTCATTTGTATCTACTGTCTGACCTAATGATTTTACTAGTCTTACTGTTAATCTTCCCCATTCTTGACTCTCACTCTAACTCATTTGTATCTACTGTCTGACCTAATGATTTTACTAGTCTTACTTTTAATCTTCCCCATTCTTGACTCTCACTCTAACTCATTTGTATCTATTACCTGACCTAATGATTTTACTAGTCTTACTGTTAATCTTCCCCATTCTTGACTCTCATTCTAACTCATTTGTATCTATTACCTGATCTAATGATTTTACTAGTCTTACTGTTAATCTTCCCCACTCTTGACGCTCACTCGAACTCATTTGTATCTACTGTCTGACCTAATGATTTTACTAGTCTTACTGTTAATCTTCCCCATTCTTGACTCTCACTCTAACTCATTTGTATCTACTACCTGACCTAATGATTTTACTAGTCTTACTGTTAATCTTCACCACTCTTGACTCTCACTCTAATTCATTTGTATCTACTGTCTGACCTAATGATTTTACTAGTCTTACTTTTAATCTTCCCCATTCTTGACTCTCACTCTAACTCATTTGTATCTATTACCTGACCTAATGATTTTACTAGTCTTACTGTTAATCTTCCCCATTCTTGACTCTCACTCTAACTCATTTGTATCTATTACCTGATCTAATGATTTTACTAGTCTTACTGTTAATCTTCCCCACTCTTGACGCTCACTCGAACTCATTTGTATCTACTGTCTGACCTAATGATTTTACTAGTCTTACTGTTAATCTTCCCCATTCTTGACTCTCACTCTAACTCATTTGTATCTACTACCTGACCTAATGATTTTACTAGTCTTACTGTTAATCTTCCCCACTCTTGACTCTCACTCTAATTCATTTGTATCTACTGTCTGACCTAATGATTTTACTAGTCTTACTCTTAATCTTCCCCATTCTTGACTCTCACTCTAACCCATTTGTATCTACTCTCTGATCTAATGATTTTACTAGTCTTACTGTTAATCTTCCCCACTCTTGACTCTCACTCTAACTCATTTGTATTTACTGCCTGACCTAATGATTTTACTAGTCTTACTGTTAATCTTCCCCACTGTTGACTCTCACTCTAACTCATTAGTATCTACTCCTTGACCTAATGATTTTACTAATCTTACTGTTAATCTTCCCCACTCTTGACGCTCACTCTAATTCATCTGTATATACTACATGACCTAATGATTTTACTAGTCTTACTCTTAATCTTCCCGACTCTTGACTCTCACTCTAATTCATTTGTATCTACTGCCTGACCTAATGATTGTTCTAGTCTTACTGTTAATCTTCCCCACCCTTGACTCTCACTCTAACTCATTTGCATGTACTGTCTAACCTAATGATTGTTCTAGTCTTACTGTTAATCTTCCCCACTCTTGACTCTCACTCTAACTCATTTGTATCTACTGTCTGACCTAATGATTTTACTAGTCTTACTCTTAATCTTCCCCACTCTTGACTCTCACTCTAATACATTTGTATCTACTGTCTGACCTAATGATTTTACTAGTCTTACTGTAAATCTTCCCCATTCTTGACTCTCACTCTAACTCATTTGTATCTACTGCCTGACCTAATGATTGTTCTAGTCTTACTGTTAATCTTCCCCACTCTTGACTCTCACTCTAACTCATTTGTATCTACTGCCTTACCTAATGATTTTACTAGTCTTACTGTTAATCTTCCCCATTCTTGACTCTCACTCTAACTCATTTGTATCTACTACCTGACCTAATGATTTTACTAGTCTTACTGTTAATCTTCCCCACTCTTGACCCTCACTCGAATTCATTTGTATCTACTGTCTGACCTAATGATTTTACTAGTCTTACTGTTAATCTTCCCCATTCTTGACTCTCACTCTAATTCATTTGTATCTACTGTCTGACCTAATGATTTTACTAGTCTTACTGTTAATCTTCCCCACTGTTGACTCTCACTCTAACTCATTTGCATCTACTCCCTGACATAATGATTTTACTAATATTACTGTTAATCTTCCCCACTCTTGACGCTCACTCTAACACATCTGTATCTACTACCTGACCTAATGATTTTACTAGTCTTACTCTTAATCTTCCCCACTCTTTACTCTCACTCTAATTCATTTGTGTCTACTGTCTCACCTAATGATTTTACTAGTCTTACTGTTAATCTTCCCCACTCTTGAATCTCACTCTTCCTCATTTGCATCTACTACCTGACCTAATGAATTTACTAGTCTTACTGTTAATCTTCCCCACTCTTGAATCTCACTCTTCCTCATTTGCATCTACTACCTGACCTAATGATTGTTCTAGTCTTACTGTTAATCTTCCCCACTCTTGACGCTCACTCTAATTCATTTGTATCTACTGCCTGACCTAATGATTGTTCTAGTCTTACTGTTAATCTTCCCCACTCTTGACTCTCACTCTAACTCATTTGTATCTACTACCTGACCTAATGATTTTACTAGTCTTACTCTTAATCTTCCCCACTCTTGACTCTCACTCTAATTCATTTGCATTTACTCCCTGACCTAATGATTTTACTAGTCTTACTGTTAATCTTCCCCACTCTTGACGCTCACTCTAATTCATTTGTATCTACTGCCTGACCTAATGATTTTACTAGTCTTACTGTTAATCTTCCCCACTCTTGACGCTCACTCTAATTCATTTGTATCTACTGTCTGACCTAATGATTTTACTAGTCTTACTGTTAATCTTCCCCACTCTTGACGCTCACTCTAATTCATTTGTATCTACTGCCTGACCTAATGACTGTTCTAATCCTACTGTTAATCTTCCCCACTCTTGACGCTCACTCTAACACATCTGTATCTACTACCTGACCTAATGATTTTACTAGTCTTACTGTTAAACTTCTCCACTCTTGACGCTCACTCGAACTCATTTGTATCTACTGCCTGACCTAATGATTGTTCTAGTCTTACTGTTAATGATCCCCACTCTTGAGGCTCACTCTAACTCATTTGTATCTACTACCTGACCTAATGATTTTACTAGTCTTACTCTTAATCTTCCCCACTCTTGACGCTCACTCTAACTCATTTGTATCTATTACCTGATCTAATGATTTTACTAGTCTTACTGTTAATCTTCCCCACTCTTGACTCTCGCTCTAACTCATTTGTATCTACTGCCTGACCTAATGATTTTACTAGTCTTACTGTTAATCTTCCCCACTGTTGACTCTCACTCTAACTCATTAGTATCTACTCCTTGACCTAATGATTTTACTAATCTTACTGTTAATCTTCCCCACTCTTGACGCTCACTCTAATTCATCTGTATATACTACATGACCTAATGATTTTACTAGTCTTACTGTTAATCTTCCCCACTCTTGACGCTCACTCGAACTCATTTGTATCTACTGTCTGACCTAATGATTTTACTAGTCTTGATGTTAATCTTCCCCACTCTTGATGCTCACTCTAGTTCATTTGTATCTACTGCCTGACCTAATGATTGTTCTAGTGTTACTGTTAATCTTCCCCATTCTTGAGGCTCACTCTAACACATCTGTATCTACTACCTGACCTAATGATTTTACTAGTCTTACAGTTAATCTTTCCCACTCTTGACTCTCACTCTAATTCATTTGTATCTACTGTCTGACCTAATGATTTTACTAGTCTTACTGTTAATCTTCCCCACTCTTGACGCTCACTCTAATTCATTTGTATCTACTGCCTGACCTAATGACTGTTCTAATCCTACTGTTAATCTTCCCCACTCTTGACGCTCACTCTAACACATCTGTATCTACTACCTGACCTAATGATTTTACTAGTCTTACTGTTAATCTTCTCCACTCTTGACGCTCACTCGAACTCATTTGTATCTACTGCCTGACCTAATGATTGTTCTAGTCTTACTGTTAATGTTCCCCACTCTTGAGGCTCACTCTAACACATCTGTATCTACTACATGACCTAATGATTTTACTAGTCTTACTGTTAATCTTCCCCACTGTTGACTCTCACTCTAATACATTTGCATCTACTCCCTGACATCATGATTTTACTAATATTACTGTTAATCTTCCCCACTCTTGACGCTCACTCTAACACATCTGTATCTATTACCTGACCTAATGATTTTAATAGTCTTACTCTTAATCTTCCCCACTCTTGACGCTCACTCAAACTCATTTGTATCTATTACCTGACCTAATGATTTTACTAGTCTTACTGTTAATCTTCCCCATTCTTGACTCTCACTCTAACTCATTTGTATCTACTACCTGACCTAATGATTTTACTAGTCTTACTGTTAATCTTCACCATTCTTGACTCTCACTCTAACTCATTTGTATCTACTACCTGACCTAATGATTTTACTAGTCTTACTCTTAATCTTCCCCACTCTTGACGCTCACTCTAACTCATTTGTATCTATTACCTGACCTAATGATTTTACTAGTCTTACTGTTAATCTTCCCCACTCTTGACTCTCACTCTAACTCATTTGTATCTACTGCCTGACCTAATGATTTTACTAGTCTTACTGTTAATCTTCCCCACTGTTGACTCTCACTCTAACTCATTAGTATCTACTCCTTGACCTAATGATTTTACTAATCTTACTGTTAATCTTCCCCACTCTTGACGCTCACTCTAATTCATCTGTATATACTACATGACCTAATGATTTTACTAGTCTTACTGTTAATCTTCCCCACTCTTGACGCTCACTCGAACTCATTTGTATCTACTGTCTGACCTAATGATTTTACTAGTCTTGATGTTAATCTTCCCCACTCTTGATGCTCACTCTAGTTCATTTGTATCTACTGCCTGACCTAATGATTGTTCTAGTCTTACTGTTAATCTTCCCCATTCTTGAGGCTCACTCTAACACATCTGTATCTACTACCTGACCTAATGATTTTACTAGTCTTACAGTTAATCTTTCCCACTCTTGACTCTCACTCTAATTCATTTGTATCAACTGTCTTACCTAATGATTTTACTAGTCTTACTGTTAATCTTCCCCATTCTTGACTCTCACTCTAACTCAATTGTATCTACTACCTGACCTAATGATTTTACTAGTCTTACTCTTAATCTTCCCCACTCTTGACTCTCACTCTAACTCATTTGTATCTACTGTCTGACCTAATGATTGTTTTAGTCTTACTGCTAATCTTCCCCACTCTTGACTCTCACTCTAACTCATTTGTATCTACTGTCTGACCTAATGATTTTACTAGTCTTACTGTTAATCTTCCCCATTCTTGACTCTCACTCTAGCTCATTTGTATCTACTACCTGACCTAATGATTTTACTAGTCTTACTGTTAATCTTCCCCACTCTTGACTCTCACTCTAACTCATTTGTATCTACTACCTGACCTAATGATTTTACTAGTCTTACTGTTAATCTTCCCCACTCTTGACTCTCACTCTAACTCATTTGTATCTACTGTCTGACCTAATGATTTTACTAGTCTTACTGTTAATCTTCCCCACTCTTGACTCTCACTCTAATACATCTGTATCTACTACCTGACCTAATGATTTTACTAGTCTTACTGTTAATCTTCCCCATTCTTGACTCTCACCCTAGCTCATTTGTATCTACTGTCTGACCTAATGATTTTACTAGTCTTACTGTTAATCTTCCCCATTCTTGACTCTCACTCTAACTCATTTGTATCTACTGTCTGACCTAATGATTTTACTAGTCTTACTTTTAATCTTCCCCATTCTTGACTCTCACTCTAACTCATTTGTATCTATTACCTGACCTAATGATTTTACTAGTCTTACTGTTAATCTTCCCCATTCTTGACTCTCACTCTAACTCATTTGTATCTATTACCTGATCTAATGATTTTACTAGTCTTACTCTTAATCTTCCCCACTCTTGACGCTCACTCGAACTCATTTGTATCTACTGTCTGACCTAATGATTTTACTAGTCTTACTGTTAATCTTCCCCATTCTTGACTCTCACTCTAACTCATTTGTATCTACTACCTGACCTAATGATTTTACTAGTCTTACTGTTAATCTTCCCCACTCTTGACTCTCACTCTAATTCATTTGTATCTACTGTCTGACCTAATGATTTTACTAGTCTTACTTTTAATCTTCCCCATTCTTGACTCTCACTCTAACTCATTTGTATTTATTACCTGACCTAATGATTTTACTAGTCTTACTGTTAATCTTCCCCATTCTTGACTCTCACTCTAACTCATTTGTATCTATTACCTGATCTAATGATTTTACTAGTCTTACTGTTAATCTTCCCCACTCTTGACGCTCACTCGAACTCACTTGTATCTACTGTCTGACTTAATGATTTTACTAGTCTTACTGTTAATCTTCCCCATTCTTGACTCTCACTCTAACTCATTTGTATCTACTACCTGACCTAATGATTTTACTAGTCTTACTGTTAATCTTCCCCACTCTTGACTCTCACTCTAATTCATTTGTATCTACTGTCTGACCTAATGATTTTACTAGTCTTACTCTTAATCTTCCCCATTCTTGACTCTCACTCTAACCCATTTGTATCTACTCTCTGATCTAATGATTTTACTAGTCTTACTGTTAATCTTCCCCACTCTTGACTCTCACTCTAACTCATTTGTATCTACTGCCTGACCTAATGATTTTACTAGTCTTACTGTTAATCTTCCCCACTGTTGACTCTCACTCTAACTCATTAGTATCTACTCCTTGACCTAATGATTTTACTAATCTTACTGTTAATCTTCCCCACTCTTGACGCTCACTCTAATTCATCTGTATATACTACATGACCTAATGATTTTACTAGTCTTACTGTTAATCTTCCCCACTCTTGACGCTCACTCGAACTCATTTGTATCTACTGTCTGACCTAATGATTTTACTAGTCTTGATGTTAATCTTCCCCACTCTTGATGCTCACTCTAGTTCATTTGTATCTACTGCCTGACCTAATGATTGTTCTAGTCTTACTGTTAATCTTCCCCATTCTTGAGGCTCACTCTAAAACATCTGTATCTACTACCTGACCTAATGATTTTACTAGTCTTACATTTAATCTTTCCCACTCTTGACTCTCACTCTAATTCATTTGTATCAACTGTCTTACCTAATGATTTTACTAGTCTTACTGTTAATCTTCCTGATTCTTGACTCTCACTCTAACTCAATTGTATCTACTACCTGACCTAATGATTTTACTAGTCTTACTCTTAATCTTCCCCACTCTTGACTCTCACTCTAACTCATTTGTATCTACTGTCTGACCTAATGATTGTTCTAGTCTTACTGCTAATCTTCCCCACTCTTGACTCTCACTCTAACTCATTTGTATCTACTGTCTGACCTAATGATTGTTCTAGTCTTACTGCTAATCTTCCCCACTCTTGACTCTCACTCTAACTCATTTGTATCTACTGTCTGACCTAATGATTTTACTAGTCTTACTGTTAATCTTCCCCATTCTTGACTCTCACTCTAGCTCATTTGTATCTACTACCTGACCTAATGATTTTACTAGTCTTACTGTTAATCTTCCCCACTCTTGACTCTCACTCTAACTCATTTGTATCTACTACCTGACCTAATGATTTTACTAGTCTTACTGTTAATCTTCCCCACTCTTGACTCTCACTCTAAATCATTTGTTTCTACTGTCTGACATAATGATTTTACTAGTCTTACTGTTAATCTTCCCCACTCTTGACTCTCACTCTAATACATCTGTATCTACTACCTGACCTAATGATTTTACTAGTCTTACTTTTAATCTTCCCCATTCTTGACTCTCACTCTAATACATTTGTATCTACTGTCTGACCTAATGATTTTACTAGTCTTACTGTTAATCTTCCCCATTCTTGACTCTCACTCTATCTCATTTGTATCTATTACCTGACCTAATGATTTTACTAGTCTTACTGTTAATCTTCCCCATTCTTGACTCTCACTCTAACTAATTTGTATCTATTACCTGATCTAATGATTTTACTAGTCTTACTGTTAATCTTCCCCATTCTTGACTCTCACTCTAACTCATTTGTATCTACTGTCTGACCTAATGATTTTACTAGTCTTACTGTTAATCTTCCCCACTCTTGACGCTCACTCGAACTCATTTGTATCTACTGTCTGACCTAATGATTTTACTAGTCTTACTGTTAATCTTCCCCATTCTTGACTCTCACTCTAACTCATTTGTATCTACTACCTGACCTAATGATTTTACTAGTCTTACTGTTAATCTTCCCCACTCTTGACTCTCACTCTAATTCATTTGTATCTACTGTCTGACCTAATGATTTTACTAGTCTTACTCTTAATCTTCCCCATTCTTGACTCTCACTCTAACCCATTTGTATCTACTCTCTGACCTAATGAATTTACTAGTCTTACTGTTAATCTTCCCCATTCTTGACTCTCATTCTAACCCATTTGTATCTGCTGTCTGACCTAATGATTTTACTAGTCTTACTCTTAATCTTCCCCATTCTTGACTCTCACTCTACCTCATTTGTATCTACTACCTGACCTAATGATTTTACTAGTCTTACTGTTAATCTTCCCCACTCTTGACTCTCACTCTAACTCATTTGTGTCTACTGTCTCACCTAATGATTTTACTAGTCTGACTGTTAATCTTCCCCATTCTTGACTCTTACTCTAGCTCATTTGTATCTACTACCTGACCTAATGATTTTACTAGTCTTACTGTTAATCTTCCCCACTCTTGACGCTCACTCTAATTCATTTGTATCTACTGCCTGACCTAATGATTGTTCTAGTCTTACTGTTAATCTTCCCCACTCTTGACCCTCACTCGAACTCATTTGTATCTGCTGTCTGACCTAATGATTTTACTAGTCTTACTGTTAATCTTCCCCATTCTTGACTCTCACTCTAATTCATTTGTATCTACTGTCTGACCTAATGATTTTACTCGTCTTACTGTTAATCTTCCCCACTGTTGACTCTCACTCTAACTCATTTGCATCTACTCTCTGACATAATGATTTTACTAATATTACTGTTAATCTTCCCCACTCTTGACGCTCACTCTAACACATCTGTATCTACTACCTGACCTAATGATTTTACTAGTCTTACTCTTAATCTTCCCCACTCTTGACTCTCACTCTAATTAATTTGTGTCTACTGTCTCACCTAATGATTTTACTAGTCTTACTGTTAATCTTCCCCACTCTTGAATCTCACTCTTCCTCATTTGCATCTACTACCTGACCTAATGAATTTACTAGTCTTACTGTTAATCTTCCCCACTCTTGACGCTCACTCTAATTCATTTGTATCTACTGCCTGACCTAATGATTGTTCTAGTCTTACTGTTAATCTTCCCCACTCTTGACCCTCACTCGAACTCATTTGTATCTACTGTCTGACCTAATGATTTTACTAGTCTTACTGTTAATCTTCCCCATTCTTGACTCTCACTCTAATTCATTTGTATCTACTGTCTGACCTAATGATTTTACTAGTCTTACTGTTAATCTTCCCCACTCTTGACTCTCACTCTAACTCATTTGTATCTACTACCTGACCTAATGATTTTACTAGTCTTACTCTTAATCTTCCCCACTCTTGATTCTCACTCTAATTCATTTGCATCTACTCCCTGACCTAATGATTTTACTAGTCTTACTGTTAATCTTCCCCACTCTTGACGCTCACTCTAATTCATTTGTATCTACTGCCTGACCTAATGATTTTACTAGTCTTACTGTTAATCTTCCCCACTCTTGACGCTCACTCTAATTCATTTGTATCTACTGTCTGACCTAATGATTTTACTAGTCTTACTGTTAATCTTCCCCACTCTTGACGCTCACTCTAATTCATTTGTATCTACTGCCTGACCTAATGACTGTTCTAATCCTACTGTTAATCTTCCCCACTCTTGACGCTCACTCTAACACATCTGTATCTACTACCTGACCTAATGATTTTACTAGTCTTACTGTTAATCTTCTCCACTCTTGACGCCCACTCGAACTCATTTGTATCTACTGCCTGACCTAATGATTGTTCTAGTCTTACTGTTAATGTTCCCTACTCTTGAGGCTCACTCTAACACATCTGTATCTACTACCTGACCTAATGATTTTACTAGTCTTACTGTTAATCTTCCCCACTGTTGACTCTCACTCTAATACATTTGCATCTACTCCCTGGCATCATGATTTTACTAATATTACTGTTAATCTTCCCCACTCTTGACGCTCACTCTAACACATCTGTATCTATTACCTGACCTAATGATTTTACTAGTCTTACTCTTAATTTTCCCCACTCTTGACGCTCACTCTAACTCATTTGCATCTATTACCTGACCTAATGATTTTACTAGTCTTACTCTTAATCTTCCCCATTCATGACTCTCACTCTAACTCATTTGTATCTACTACCTGACCTAATGATTTTACTAGTCTTACTGTTAATCTTCCCCATTCTTGACTCTCACTCTAACTCATTTGTATCTACTACCTGACCTAATGATTTTTCTAGTCTTACTCTTAATCTTCCCCACTCTTGACGCTCACTCTAACTCATTTGTATCTATTACCTGACCTAATGATTTTACTAGTCTTACTGTTAATCTTCCCCACTCTTGACGCTCACTCTAATTCATTTGTATCTACTGCCTGACCTAATGATTGTTCTAGTCTTACTGTTAATCTTCCCCATTCTTGACTCTCACTCTAACTCATTTGTGTCTACTGTCTCACCTAATGATTTTACTAGTGTTACTGTTAATCTTCCGCACTCTTGACCCTCACTCTAATTCATTTGTATCTAATGCCTGACCTAATGATTGTTCTAGTCTTACTGTTAATTTTCCACACTCTTGACGCTCACTCGAACTCATTTGTATCTACTGTCTGACCTAATGATTTTACTAGTATTACTGTTAATCTTCCCCACTTTGACGCTCACTCTAACTCATTCGTATCTACTGCCTGACCTAATGATTTTACTAATCTTACTGTCAATCTTCCCCACTCTTGACGCTCTCTCTAACTCATTCGTATCTACTGCCTGACCTATTGAATTTACTAGTATTACTGTTAATCTTCCCCACTCTTGACTCTCACTCTTACTTAATGGTATCTACTACATGATCTAATGATTTTACTAGTGTTACTGTTAATCTTCCCCACTATTGACGCTCACACTAACACATTTGTATCTTTACTAGTCTTACTTTTAATCTTCCCCACTCTTGACTCTCACTCTTACTTAATGGTAACTACTACATGATCTAATGATTGTTCTAGTCATACTGTTAATCTTCCCACTCTTGACTCTCACTCTAACTCATTTGTATCTATTGCCTGACCTAATGAGTTTACAAGTCTTGCTATTAATCTTCCCCACTCTTGACGCTCACTCTAATTCATTTGTATCTACTGCCTGACCTAATGATTGTTCTAGTCTTACTGCTAATCTTCCCCACTCTTGACTCTCACTCTAACTCATTTGTATCTACTGTCTGACCTAATGATTTTACTAGTCTTACTGTTAATCTTCCCCATTCTTGACTCTCACTCTAGCTCATTTGTATCTACTACCTGACCTAATGATTTTACTAGTCTTACTGTTAATCTTCCCCACTCTTGACTCTCACTCTAACTCATTTGTATCTACTACCTGACCTAATGATTTTACTAGTCTTACTGTTAATCTTCCCCACTCTTGACTCTCACTCTAATACATCTGTATCTACTACCTGACCTAATGATTTTACTAGTCTTACTGTTAATCTTCCCCATTCTTGACTCTCACTCTAATACATTTGTTTCTACTGTCTGACCTAATGATTTTACTAGTCTTACTGTTAATCTTCCCCATTCTTGACTCTCACTCTAACTCATTTGTATCTACTGTCTGACCTAATGATTTTACTAGTCTTACTGTTAATCTTCCCCATTCTTGACTCTCACTCTATCTCATTTGTATCTATTACCTGACCTAATGATTTTACTAGTCTTACTGTTAATCTTCCCCATTCTTGACTCTCACTCTAACTAATTTGTATCTATTACCTGATCTAATGATTTTACTAGTCTTACTGTTAATCTTCCCCATTCTTGACTCTCACTCTAACTCATTTGTATCTACTGTCTGACCTAATGATTTTACTAGTCTTACTGTTAATCTTCCCCACTCTTGACGCTCACTCGAACTCATTTGTATCTACTGTCTGACCTAATGATTTTACTAGTCTTACTGTTAATCTTCCCCATTCTTGACTCTCACTCTAACTCATTTGTATCTACTACCTGACCTAATGATTTTACTAGTCTTACTGTTAATCTTCCCCACTCTTGACTCTCACTCTAATTCATTTGTATCTACTGTCTGACCTAATGATTTTACTAGTCTTACTGTTAATCTTCCCCATTCTTGACTCTCACTCTAACCCATTTGTATCTACTCTCTGACCTAATGATTTTACTAGTCTTACTGTTAATCTTCCCCATTCTTGACTCTCATTCTAACCCATTTGTATCTGCTGTCTGACCTAATGATTTTACTAGTCTTACTCTTAATCTTCCCCATTCTTGACTCTCACTCTACCTCATTTGTATCTACTACCTGACCTAATGATTTTACTAGTCTTACTGTTAATCTTCCCCACTCTTGACTCTCACTCTAACTCATTTGTGTCTACTGTCTCACCTAATGATTTTACTAGTCTTACTGTTAATCTTCCCCACTCTTGACGCTCACTCTAATTCATTTGTATCTACTGCCTGACCTAATGATTGTTCTAGTCTTACTGTTAATCTTCCCCACTCTTGACCCTCACTCGAACTCATTTGTATCTACTGTCTGACCTAATGATTTTACTAGTCTTACTGTTAATCTTCCCCATTCTTGACTCTCACTCTAATTCATTTGTATCTACTGTCTGACCTAATGATTTTACTCGTCTTACTGTTAATCTTCCCCACTGTTGACTCTCACTCTAACTCATTTGCATCTACTCTCTGACATAATGATTTTACTAATATTACTGTTAATCTTCCCCACTCTTGACGCTCACTCTAACACATCTGTATCTACTACCTGACCTAATGATTTTACTAGTCTTACTCTTAATCTTCCCCACTCTTGACTCTCACTCTAATTCATTTGTGTCTACTGTCTCACCTAATGATTTTACTAGTCTTACTGTTAATCTTCCCCACTCTTGAATCTCACTCTTCCTCATTTGCATCTACTACCTGACCTAATGAATTTACTAGTCTTACTGTTAATCTTCCCCACTCTTGACGCTCACTCTAATTCATTTGTATCTACTGCCTGACCTAATGATTGTTCTAGTCTTACTGTTAATCTTCCCCACTCTTGACCCTCACTCGAACTCATTTGTATCTACTGTCTGACCTAATGATTTTACTAGTCTTACTGTTAATCTTCCCCATTCTTGACTCTCACTCTAATTCATTTGTATCTACTGTCTGACCTAATGATTTTACTAGTCTTACTGTTAATCTTCCCCACTCTTGACTCTCACTCTAACTCATTTGTATCTACTACCTGACCTAATGATTTTACTAGTCTTACTCTTAATCTTCCCCACTCTTGATTCTCACTCTAATTCATTTGCATCTACTCCCTGACCTAATGATTTTACTAGTCTTACTGTTAATCTTCCCCACTCTTGACGCTCACTCTAATTCATTTGTATCTACTGCCTGACCTAATGATTTTACTAGTCTTACTGTTAATCTTCCCCACTCTTGACGCTCACTCTAATTCATTTGTATCTACTGTCTGACCTAATGATTTTACTAGTCTTACTGTTAATCTTCCCCACTCTTGACGCTCACTCTAATTCATTTGTATCTACTGCCTGACCTAATGACTGTTCTAATCCTACTGTTAATCTTCCCCACTCTTGACGCTCACTCTAACACATCTGTATCTACTACCTGACCTAATGATTTTACTAGTCTTACTGTTAATCTTCTCCACTCTTGACGCCCACTCGAACTCATTTGTATCTACTGCCTGACCTAATGATTGTTCTAGTCTTACTGTTAATGTTCCCTACTCTTGAGGCTCACTCTAACACATCTGTATCTACTACCTGACCTAATGATTTTACTAGTCTTACTGTTAATCTTCCCCACTGTTGACTCTCACTCTAATACATTTGCATCTACTCCCTGACATCATGATTTTACTAATATTACTGTTAATCTTCCCCACTCTTGACGCTCACTCTAACACATCTGTATCTATTACCTGACCTAATGATTTTACTAGTCTTACTCTTAATTTTCCCCACTCTTGACGCTCACTCTAACTCATTTGCATCTATTACCTGACCTAATGATTTTACTAGTCTTACTCTTAATCTTCCCCATTCATGACTCTCACTCTAACTCATTTGTATCTACTACCTGACCTAATGATTTTACTAGTCTTACTGTTAATCTTCCCCATTCTTGACTCTCACTCTAACTCATTTGTATCTACTACCTGACCTAATGATTTTTCTAGTCTTACTCTTAATCTTCCCCACTCTTGACGCTCACTCTAACTCATTTGTATCTATTACCTGACCTAATGATTTTACTAGTCTTACTGTTAATCTTCCCCACTCTTGACGCTCACTCTAATTCATTTGTATCTACTGCCTGACCTAATGATTGTTCTAGTCTTACTGTTAATCTTCCCCATTCTTGACTCTCACTCTAACTCATTTGTGTCTACTGTCTAACCTAATGATTTTACTAGAGTTACTGTTAATCTTCCGCACTCTTGACCCTCACTCTAATTCATTTGTATCTAATGCCTGACCTAATGATTGTTCTAGTCTTACTGTTAATTTTCCACACTCTTGACGCTCACTCGAACTCATTTGTATCTACTGTCTGACCTAATGATTTTACTAGTATTACTGTTAATCTTCCCCACTTTGACGCTCACTCTAACTCATTCGTATCTACTGCCTGACCTAATGATTTTACTAATCTTACTGTCAATCTTCCCCACTCTTGACGCTCACTCTAACTCATTCGTATCTACTGCCTGACCTATTGAATTTACTAGTATTACTGTTAATCTTCCCCACTCTTGACTCTCACTCTTACTTAATGGTATCTACTACATGATCTAATGATTTTACTAGTGTTACTGTTAATCTTCCCCACTATTGACGCTCACACTAACACATTTGTATCTTTACTAGTCTTACTTTTAATCTTCCCCACTCTTGACTCTCACTCTTACTTAATGGTAACTACTACATGATCTAATGATTGTTCTAGTCATACTGTTAATCTTCCCACTCTTGACTCTCACTCTAACTCATTTGTATCTATTGCCTGACCTAATGAGTTTACTAGTCTTGCTATTAATCTTCCCCACTCTTGACGCTCACTCTAATTCATTTGTATCTACTGCCTGACCTAATGATTGTTCTAGTCTTACTGTTAATCTTCCCCACGCTTGACGCTCACTCGAACTCATTTGTATATACTGTCTGATCTAATGATTTTACTAGTCTTGCTGTTAATCTTCGCCACTCTTGACGCTCACTCTAACTCATTTGTATCTACTACCTGACCTAATGATTTTACTAGTGCTACTGTTAATCTTGCCCACTCTTGACGCTCACTCTAATTCATTTGTATCTACTGCCTGACCTAATGATTTTACTAGTCTTACTGTTAATCTTCCCCACTGTTGACTCTCACTCTAACTCATTTGTATCTACTCCTTGACCTAATGATTTTACTAATCTTACTGTTAATCTTCCCCACTCTTGACGCTCACTCTAATTCATCTGTATATACTACATGACCTAATGATTTTAATAGTCTTACTGTTAATCTTCCCCACTCTTGACGCTCACTCGAACTCATTTGTATCTACTGTCTGACCTAATGATTTTACTATTCTTGATGTTAATCTTCCCCACTCTTGATGCTCACTCTAGTTCATTTGTATCTACTGCCTGACCTAATGGCTTTACTAGTCTTACTGTTAATCTTCCCCATTCTTGACTCTCACTCTAATACATTTGTATCTACTGTCTGACCTAATGATTTTACTAGTCTTACTGTTAATCTTCCCCATTCTTGACGCTCACTCTAACTAAATTGTATCCACTACCTGACCTAATGATTTTACTAGTCTTATTCTTAATCTTCCCCACTCTTGACTCTCACTCTAATTCATTTGTATCTACTGCCTGACCTAATGATTGTTCTAGTCTTACTGTTAATCTTCCCCACTCTTGACTCTCACTCTAATTCATTTGTATCAACTGTCTTACCTAATAATTTTACTAGTCTTACTGTTAATCTTCCCCATTCTTGACTCTCACTCTAACTCATTTGTATCTACTACCTGACCTAATGATTTTACTAGTCTTACTGTTAATCTTCCCCACTCTTGACTCTCACTCTAACTCATTTGTATCTACTCCCTGACCTAATGATTGTTCTAGTCTTATTGTTAATCTTCCCCACTCTTGACGCTCACTCGAACTCATTTGTATCTACTGTCTGACCAAATGATTTTACTAGTCTTGATGTTAATCTTCCCCATTCTTGACTCTCACTCTAACTCATTTGTATCTACTGTCTGACCTAATGATTGTTCTAGTCTTACTGTTAATCTTCCCCACTCTTGACTCTCACTCTAACTCATTTGTATCTACTGTCTGACCTAATGATTTTATTAGTCTTACTGTTAATCTTCCCCATTCTTGACTCTCACCCTAACTCATTTGTATCTACTACCTGACCTAATGATTTTACTAGTATTACTGTTAATCTTCCCCACTCTTGACTCTCACTCTAACTCATTTGTATCTACTGTCTGACCTAATGATTTTACTAGTCTTACTGTCAATCTTCCCCACTGTTGACTCTCACTCTAACTCATTTGTATCTACTACCTGACCTAATGATTTTACTAGTCTTACTGTTAATCTTCCCCATTCTTGACTCTCACTCTAACTCATTTGTATCTACTGTCTGACCTAATGGTTTTACTAGTCTTACTGTTAATCTTCCCCATTCTTGACTCTCACTCTAACTCATTTGTATCTACTCCCTGACCTAATGATTGTTCTAGTCTTATTGTTAATCTTCCCCACTCTTGACGCTCACTCGAACTCATTTGTATCTACTGTCTGACCAAATGATTTTACTAGTCTTGATGTTAATCTTCCCCATTCTTGACTCTCACTTTAATACATTTGTATCTACTGTCTGACCTAATGATTTTACTAGTCTTACTCTTAATCTTCCCCATTCTTGACTCTCACTCTAACTCAATTGTATCCACTACCTGACCTAATGATTTTACTAGTCTTATTCTTAATCTTCCCCACTCTTGACTCTCACTCTAATTCATTTGTATCTACTGCCTGACCTAATGATTGTTCTAGTCTTACTGTTAATCTTCCCCACTCTTGACTCTCACTCTAACTCATTTGTATCTACTGTCTGACCTAATGATTTTACTAGTCTTACTGTTAATCTTTCCCACTCTTGACTCTCACTCTAATTCATTTGTATCAACTGTCTTATCTAATGATTTTACTAGTCTTACTGTTAATCTTCCCCAGTCTTGACTCTCACTCTAACTCATTTGTATCTACTACCTGACCTAATGATTGTTCTAGTCTTACTGTTAATCTTCCCCACTCTTGAATCTCACTCTTCCTCATTTGCATCTACTACCTGACCTAATGAATTTACTAGTCTTACTGTTAATCTTCCCCACTCTTGACGCTCACTCTAATTCATTTGTATCTACTGCCTGACCTAATGATTGTTCTAGTCTTACTGTTAATCTTCCCCACTCTTGACCCTCACTCGAACTCATTTGTATCTACTGTCTGACCTAATGATTTTACTAGTCTTACTGTTAATCTTCCCCATTCTTGACTCTCACTCTAATTCATTTGTATCTACTGTCTGACCTAATGATTTTACTAGTCTTACTGTTAATCTTCCCCACTCTTGACTCTCACTCTAACTCATTTGTATCTACTACCTGACCTAATGATTTTACTAGTCTTACTCTTAATCTTCCCCACTCTTGATTCTCACTCTAATTCATTTGCATCTACTCCCTGACCTAATGATTTTACTAGTCTTACTGTTAATCTTCCCCACTCTTGACGCTCACTCTAATTCATTTGTATCTACTGCCTGACCTAATGATTTTACTAGTCTTACTGTTAATCTTCCCCACTCTTGACGCTCACTCTAATTCATTTGTATCTACTGTCTGACCTAATGATTTTACTAGTCTTACTGTTAATCTTCCCCACTCTTGACGCTCACTCTAATTCATTTGTATCTACTGCCTGACCTAATGACTGTTCTAATCCTACTGTTAATCTTCCCCACTCTTGACGCTCACTCTAACACATCTGTATCTACTACCTGACCTAATGATTTTACTAGTCTTACTGTTAATCTTCTCCACTCTTGACGCCCACTCGAACTCATTTGTATCTACTGCCTGACCTAATGATTGTTCTAGTCTTACTGTTAATGTTCCCTACTCTTGAGGCTCACTCTAACACATCTGTATCTACTACCTGACCTAATGATTTTACTAGTCTTACTGTTAATCTTCCCCACTGTTGACTCTCACTCTAATACATTTGCATCTACTCCCTGACATCATGATTTTACTAATATTACTGTTAATCTTCCCCACTCTTGACGCTCACTCTAACACATCTGTATCTATTACCTGACCTAATGATTTTACTAGTCTTACTCTTAATTTTCCCCACTCTTGACGCTCACTCTAACTCATTTGCATCTATTACCTGACCTAATGATTTTACTAGTCTTACTGTTAATCTTCCCCATTCATGACTCTCACTCTAACTCATTTGTATCTACTACCTGACCTAATGATTTTACTAGTCTTACTGTTAATCTTCCCCATTCTTGACTCTCACTCTAACTCATTTGTATCTACTACCTGACCTAATGATTTTTCTAGTCTTACTCTTAATCTTCCCCACTCTTGACGCTCACTCTAACTCATTTGTATCTATTACCTGACCTAATGATTTTACTAGTCTTACTGTTAATCTTCCCCACTCTTGACGCTCACTCTAATTCATTTGTATCTACTGCCTGACCTAATGATTGTTCTAGTCTTACTGTTAATCTTCCCCATTCTTGACTCTCACTCTAACTCATTTGTGTCTACTGTCTCACCTAATGATTTTACTAGTGTTACTGTTAATCTTCCGCACTCTTGACCCTCACTCTAATTCATTTGTATCTAATGCCTGACCTAATGATTGTTCTAGTCTTACTGTTAATTTTCCACACTCTTGACGCTCACTCGAACTCATTTGTATCTACTACATGATCTAATGATTTTACTAGTGTTACTGTTAATCTTCCCCACTATTGACGCTCACACTAACACATTTGTATCTTTACTAGTCTTACTTTTAATCTTCCCCACTCTTGACTCTCACTCTTACTTAATGGTAACTACTACATGATCTAATGATTGTTCTAGTCATACTGTTAATCTTCCCACTCTTGACTCTCACTCTAACTCATTTGTATCTATTGCCTGACCTAATGAGTTTACTAGTCTTGCTATTAATCTTCCCCACTCTTGACGCTCACTCTAATTCATTTGTATCTACTGCCTGACCTAATGATTGTTCTAGTCTTACTGTTAATCTTCCCCACGCTTGACGCTCACTCGAACTCATTTGTATATACTGTCTGATCTAATGATTTTACTAGTCTTGCTGTTAATCTTCGCCACTCTTGACGCTCACTCTAACTCATTTGTATCTACTACCTGACCTAATGATTTTACTAGTGCTACTGTTAATCTTGCCCACTCTTGACGCTCACTCTAATTCATTTGTATCTACTGCCTGACCTAATGATTTTACTAGTCTTACTGTTAATCTTCCCCACTGTTGACTCTCACTCTAACTCATTTGTATCTACTCCTTGACCTAATGATTTTACTAATCTTACTGTTAATCTTCCCCACTCTTGACGCTCACTCTAATTCATCTGTATATACTACATGACCTAATGATTTTACTAGTCTTACTGTTAATCTTCCCCACTCTTGACGCTCACTCGAACTCATTTGTATCTACTGTCTGACCTAATGATTTTACTAGTCTTGATGTTAATCTTCCCCACTCTTGATGCTCACTCTAGTTCATTTGTATCTACTGCCTGACCTAATGGCTTTACTAGTCTTACTGTTAATCTTCCCCATTCTTGACTCTCACTCTAATACATTTGTATCTACTGTCTGACCTAATGATTTTACTAGTCTTACTGTTAATCTTCCCCATTCTTGACGCTCACTCTAACTAAATTGTATCCACTACCTGACCTAATGATTTTACTAGTCTTATTCTTAATCTTCCCCACTCTTGACTCTCACTCTAATTCATTTGTATCTACTGCCTGACCTAATGATTGTTCTAGTCTTACTGTTAATCTTCCCCACTCTTGACTCTCACTCTAATTCATTTGTATCAACTGTCTTACCTAATAATTTTACTAGTCTTACTGTTAATCTTCCCCATTCTTGACTCTCACTCTAACTCATTTGTATCTACTACCTGACCTAATGATTTTACTAGTCTTACTGTTAATCTTCCCCACTCTTGACTCTCACTCTAACTCATTTGTATCTACTCCCTGACCTAATGATTGTTCTAGTCTTATTGTTAATCTTCCCCACTCTTGACGCTCACTCGAACTCATTTGTATCTACTGTCTGACCAAATGATTTTACTAGTCTTGATGTTAATCTTCCCCATTCTTGACTCTCACTCTAACTCATTTGTATCTACTGTCTGACCTAATGATTGTTCTAGTCTTACTGTTAATCTTCCCCACTCTTGACTCTCACTCTAACTCATTTGTATCTACTGTCTGACCTAATGATTTTATTAGTCTTACTGTTAATCTTCCCCATTCTTGACTCTCACCCTAACTCATTTGTATCTACTACCTGACCTAATGATTTTACTAGTATTACTGTTAATCTTCCCCACTCTTGACTCTCACTCTAAATCATTTGTATCTACTGTCTGACCTAATGATTTTACTAGTCTTACTGTCAATCTTCCCCACTGTTGACTCTCACTCTAACTCATTTGTATCTACTACCTGACCTAATGATTTTACTAGTCTTACTGTTAATCTTCCTCATTCTTGACTCTCACTCTAACTCATTTGTATCTACTGTCTGACCTAATGATTTTACTAGTCTTACTGTTAATCTTCCCCATTCTTGACTCTCACTCTAACTCATTTGTATCTACTGTCTGACCTAGTGATTTTACTAGTCTTACTGTTAATCTTCCCCATTCTTGACTCTCACTCTAACTCATTTGTATCTACTACCTGACCTAATGATTTTACTAGTCTTACTGTTAATCTTCCCCACTCTTGACTCTCACTCTAGCTCATTTGTATCTACTGTCTGACCTAATGATTTTACTAGTCTTACTGTCAATCTTCTCCACTGTTGACTCTCACTCTAACTCATTTGTATCTACTACCTGACCTAATGATTTTACTAGTCTTACTGTTAATCTTCCCCATTCTTGACTCTCACTCTAACTCATTTGTATCTACTGTCTGACCTAATGATTTTACTAGTCTTACTGTTAATCTTCCCCATTCTTGACTCTCACTCTAACTCATTTGTATCTACTCCCTGACCTAATGATTGTTCTAGTCTTATTGTTAATCTTCCCCACTCTTGACGCTCACTCGAACTCATTTGTATCTACTGTCTGACCAAATGATTTTACTAGTCTTGATGTTAATCTTCCCCATTCTTGACTCTCACTTTAATACATTTGTATCTACTGTCTGACCTAATGATTTTACTAGTCTTACTCTTAATCTTCCCCATTCTTGACTCTCACTCTAACTCAATTGTTTCCACTACCTGACCTAATGATTTTACTAGTCTTATTCTTAATCTTCCCCACTCTTGACTCTCACTCTAATTCATTTGTATCTACTGCCTGACCTAATGATTGTTCTAGTCTTACTGTTAATCTTCCCCACTCTTGACTCTCACTCTAACTCATTTGTATCTACTGTCTGACCTAATGATTTTACTAGTCTTACTGTTAATCTTTCCCACTCTTGACTCTCACTCTAATTCATTTGTATCAACTGTCTTATCTAATGATTTTACTAGTCTTACTGTTAATCTTCCCCAGTCTTGACTCTCACTCTAACTCATTTGTATCTACTACCTGACCTAATGATTGTTCTAGTCTTACTGTTAATCTTCCCCACTCTTGACGCTCACTCAAACTCATTTGTATCTACTACCTGACCTAATGATTTTACTAGTCTTACTCTTAATCTTCCCCACTCTTGACTCTCACTCTAATTCATTTGTATCTACTGCCTTACCTAATGAGTTTACTAGTCTTACTCTTAATCTTCCCCACTCTTGACTCTCACTCTAACTCATTTGTATCTACTGTCTGACCTAATGATTTTACTAATCTTACTGTTAATCTTCCCCATTCTTGACTCTCACTCTAACTCATTTGTATCTACTACCTGACCTAATGATTTTGCTAGTCTTACTGTTAATCTTCCCCACTCTTGACTCTCACTCTAACTCATTTGTATCTACTGTCTGACCTAATGATTGTTCTAGTCTTACTGTTAATCTTCCCCACTCTTGACTCTCACTCTAACTCATTTGTATCTACTGTCTGACCTAATGATTTTACTAGTCTTACTGTCAATCTTCCCCACTGTTGACTCTCACTCTAACTCATTTGTATCTACTACCTGACCTAATGATTTTACTAGTCTTACTGTTAATCTTCCCCATTCTTGACTCTCACTCTAACTCATTTGTATCTACTGTCTGACCTAATGATTTTACTAGTCTTACTGTTAATCTTCCCCATTCTTGACGCTCACTCGAACTCATTTGTATCTACTACATGATCTAATGATTTTACTAGTGTTACTGTTAATCTTCCCCACTATTGACGCTCACACTAACACATTTGTATCTTTACTAGTCTTACTTTTAATCTTCCCCACTCTTGACTCTCACTCTTACTTAATGGTAACTACTACATGATCTAATGATTGTTCTAGTCATACTGTTAATCTTCCCACTCTTGACTCTCACTCTAACTCATTTGTATCTATTGCCTGACCTAATGAGTTTACTAGTCTTGCTATTAATCTTCCCCACTCTTGACGCTCACTCTAATTCATTTGTATCTACTGCCTGACCTAATGATTGTTCTAGTCTTACTGTTAATCTTCCCCACGCTTGACGCTCACTCGAACTCATTTGTATATACTGTCTGATCTAATGATTTTACTAGTCTTGCTGTTAATCTTCGCCACTCTTGACGCTCACTCTAACTCATTTGTATCTACTACCTGACCTAATGATTTTACTAGTGCTACTGTTAATCTTGCCCACTCTTGACGCTCACTCTAATTCATTTGTATCTACTGCCTGACCTAATGATTTTACTAGTCTTACTGTTAATCTTCCCCACTGTTGACTCTCACTCTAACTCATTTGTATCTACTCCTTGACCTAATGATTTTACTAATATTACTGTTAATCTTCCCCACTCTTGACGCTCACTCTAATTCATCTGTATATACTACATGACCTAATGATTTTACTAGTCTTACTGTTAATCTTCCCCACTCTTGACGCTCACTCGAACTCATTTGTATCTACTGTCTGACCTAATGATTTTACTAGTCTTGATGTTAATCTTCCCCACTCTTGATGCTCACTCTAGTTCATTTGTATCTACTGCCTGACCTAATGGCTTTACTAGTCTTACTGTTAATCTTCCCCATTCTTGACTCTCACTCTAATACATTTGTATCTACTGTCTGACCTAATGATTTTACTAGTCTTACTGTTAATCTTCCCCATTCTTGACGCTCACTCTAACTAAATTGTATCCACTACCTGACCTAATGATTTTACTAGTCTTATTCTTAATCTTCCCCACTCTTGACTCTCACTCTAATTCATTTGTATCTACTGCCTGACCTAATGATTGTTCTAGTCTTACTGTTAATCTTCCCCACTCTTGACTCTCACTCTAATTCATTTGTATCAACTGTCTTACCTAATAATTTTACTAGTCTTACTGTTAATCTTCCCCATTCTTGACTCTCACTCTAACTCATTTGTATCTACTACCTGACCTAATGATTTTACTAGTCTTACTGTTAATCTTCCCCACTCTTGACTCTCACTCTAACTCATTTGTATCTACTCCCTGACCTAATGATTGTTCTAGTCTTATTGTTAATCTTCCCCACTCTTGACGCTCACTCGAACTCATTTGTATCTACTGTCTGACCAAATGATTTTACTAGTCTTGATGTTAATCTTCCCCATTCTTGACTCTCACTCTAACTCATTTGTATCTACTGTCTGACCTAATGATTGTTCTAGTCTTACTGTTAATCTTCCCCACTCTTGACTCTCACTCTAACTCATTTGTATCTACTGTCTGACCTAATGATTTTATTAGTCTTACTGTTAATCTTCCCCATTCTTGACTCTCACCCTAACTCATTTGTATCTACTACCTGACCTAATGATTTTACTAGTATTACTGTTAATCTTCCCCACTCTTGACTCTCACTCTAACTCATTTGTATCTACTGTCTGACCTAATGATTTTACTAGTCTTACTGTTAATCTTCCCCATTCTTGACTCTCACTCTAATTCATTTGTATCTACTGTCTGACCTAATGATTTTACTCGTCTTACTGTTAATCTTCCCCACTGTTGACTCTCACTCTAACTCATTTGTATCTACTGTCTGACCTAATGATTTTACTAGTCTTACTCTTAATCTTCCCCATTCTTGACTCTCACTCTAAATCATTTGTATCTACTGTCTGACCTAATGATTTTACTAGTCTTACTGTCAATCTTCCCCACTGTTGACTCTCACTCTAACTCATTTGTATCTACTACCTGACCTAATGATTTTACTAGTCTTACTGTTAATCTTCCCCATTCTTGACTCTCACTCGATCTCATTTGTATCTACTACCTGACCTAATGATTTTACTAGTCTTACTGTTAATCTTCCCCACTCTTGACTCTCACTCTAGCTCATTTGTATCTACTGTCTGACCTAATGATTTTACTAGTCTTACTGTCAATCTTCCCCATTCTTAACTCTCACTCTAGCTCATTTGTATCTACTGTCTGACCTAATGATTTTACTAATCTTACTGTTAATCTTCCCCACTCTTGACTCTCACTCTAGCTCATTTGTATCTACTGTCTGACCTAATGATTTTACTAGTCTTACTGTCAATCTTCTCCACTGTTGACTCTCACTCTAACTCATTTGTATCTACTACCTGACCTAATGATTTTACTAGTCTTACTGTTAATCTTCCCCATTCTTGACTCTCACTCTAACTCATTTGTATCTACTGTCTGACCTAATGATTTTACTAGTCTTACTGTTAATCTTCCCCATTCTTGACTCTCACTCTAACTCATTTGTATCTACTCCCTGACCTAATGATTGTTCTAGTCTTATTGTTAATCTTCCCCACTCTTGACGCTCACTCGAACTCATTTGTATCTACTGTCTGACCAAATGATTTTACTAGTCTTGATGTTAATCTTCCCCATTCTTGACTCTCACTTTAATACATTTGTATCTACTGTCTGACCTAATGATTTTACTAGTCTTACTCTTAATCTTCCCCATTCTTGACTCTCACTCTAACTCAATTGTTTCCACTACCTGACCTAATGATTGTTCTAGTCTTACTGTTAATCTTCCCCACTCTTGACTCTCACTCTAACTCATTTGTATCTACTGTCTGACCTAATGATTTTACTAGTCTTACTGTTAATCTTTCCCACTCTTGACTCTCACTCTAATTCATTTGTATCAACTGTCTTATCTAATGATTTTACTAGTCTTACTGTTAATCTTCCCCAGTCTTGACTCTCACTCTAACTCATTTGTATGTACTACCTGACCTAATGATTGTTCTAGTCTTACTGTTAATCTTCCCCACTCTTGACGCTCACTCAAACTCATTTGTATCTACTACCTGACCTAATGATTTTACTAGTCTTACTCTTAATCTTCCCCACTCTTGACTCTCACTCTAATTCATTTGTATCTACTGCCTTACCTAATGAGTTTACTAGTCTTACTCTTAATCTTCCCCACTCTTGACTCTCACTCTAACTCATTTGTATCTACTGTCTGACCTAATGATTTTACTAATCTTACTGTTAATCTTCCCCATTCTTGACTCTCACTCTAACTCATTTGTATCTACTACCTGACCTAATGATTTTGCTAGTCTTACTGTTAATCTTCCCCACTCTTGACTCTCACTCTAACTCATTTGTATCTACTGTCTGACCTAATGATTGTTCTAGTCTTACTGTTAATCTTCCCCACTCTTGACTCTCACTCTAACTCATTTGTATCTACTGTCTGACCTAATGATTTTACTAGTCTTACTGTCAATCTTCCCCACTGTTGACTCTCACTCTAACTCATTTGTATCTACTACCTGACCTAATGATTTTACTAGTCTTACTGTTAATCTTCCCCATTCTTGACTCTCACTCTAACTCATTTGTATCTACTGTCTGACCTAATGATTTTACTAGTCTTACTGTTAATCTTCCCCATTCTTGACTCTCACTCTAACTCATTTGTATCTACTGTCTGACCTAATGATTTTACTAGTCTTACTGTTAATCTTCCCCACTGTTGACTCTCACTCTAGCTCATTTGTATCTACTGTCTGACCTAATGATTGTTCTAGTCTTGCTGTTAATCTTCCCCACTCTTGACTCTCACTCTAACTCATTTGTATCTACTGTCTGACCTAAAGATTTTACTAGTCTTACTCTCAATCTTCCCCACTGTTGACTCTCACTCTAACTCATTTGTATCTACTACCTGACCTAATGATTTTACTAGTCTTACTGTTAATCTTCCCCATTCTTGACCCTCACTCTAACTCATTTGTATCTACTACCTGACCTAACGATTTTACTAGTCTTACTGTTAATCTTCCCCATTCTTGACTCTCACTCTAACTCATTTGTATCTACTACCTGACCTAATGATTTTACTAGTATTACTGTCAATCTTCCCCACTGTTGACTCTCACTCTAACTCATTTGTATCTACTACCTAACCTAATGATTTTACTAGTCTTACTGTTAATCTTCCCCATTCTTGACTCTCACTCTAACTCATTTGTATCTACTGTCTGACCTAATGATTTTACTAATCTTACTGTTAATCTTCCCCATTCTTGACTCTCACTCTAACTCATTTGTATCTACTGTCTGACCTAATGATTTTACTAGTCTTACTGTTAATCTTCCCCACTCTTGACTCTCACTCTAGCTCATTTATATCTACTGTCTGACCTAATGATTTTACTAGTCTTACTGTCAATCTTCTCCACTGTTGACTCTCACTCTAACTCATTTGTATCTACTACCTGACCTAATGATTTTACTAGTCTTACTGTTAATCTTCCCCATTCTTGACTCTCACTCTAACTCATTTGTATCTACTGTCTGACCTAATGATTTTACTAGTCTTACTGTTAATCTTCCTCATTCTTGACTCTCACTCTAACTCATTTGTATCTACTCCCTGACCTAATGATTGTTCTAGTCTTATTGTTAATCTTCCCCACTCTTGACGCTCACTCGAACTCATTTGTATCTACTGTCTGACCAAATGATTTTACTAGTCTTGATGTTAATCTTCCCCATTCTTGACTCTCACTCTAATACATTTGTATCTCCTGTCTGATCTAATGATTTTACTAGTCTTACTGTTAATCTTCCCCATTCTTGACTCTCACTCTAACTCATTTGTATCTACTGTCTGACCTAATGATTTTACTAGTCTTACTGTTAATCTTCCCCACTCTTGACTCTCACTCTAGCTCATTTGTATCTACTGTCTGACCTAATGATTTTACTAGTCTTACTGTCAATCTTCTCCACTGTTGACTCTCACTCTAACTCATTTGTATCTACTACCTGACCTAATGATTTTACTAGTCTTACTGTTAATCTTCCCCATTCTTGACTCTCACTCTAACTCATTTGTATCTACTGTCTGACCTAATGATTTTACTAGTCTTACTCTTAATCTTCCCCACTCTTGACTCTCACTCTAGCTCATTTGTATCTACTGTCTGACCTAATGATTTTACTAGTCTTACTGTCAATCTTCTCCACTGTTGACTCTCACTCTAACTCATTTGTATCTACTACCTGACCTAATGATTTTACTAGTCTTACTGTTAATCTTCCCCATTCTTGACTCTCACTCTAACTCATTTGTATCTACTCCCTGACCTAATGATTGTTCTAGTCTTATTGTTAATCTTCCCCACTCTTGACGCTCACTCGAACTCATTTGTATCTACTGTCTGACCAAATGATTTTACTAGTCTTGATGTTAATCTTCCCCATTCTTGACTCTCACTTTAATACATTTGTATCTACTGTCTGACCTAATGATTTTACTAGTCTTACTCTTAATCTTCCCCATTCTTGACTCTCACTCTAACTCAATTGTATCCACTACCTGACCTAATGATTTTACTAGTCTTATTCTTAATCTTCCCCACTCTTGACTCTCACTCTAATTCATTTGTATCTACTGCCTGACCTAATGATTGTTCTAGTCTTACTGTTAATCTTCCCCACTCTTGACTCTCACTCTAACTCATTTGTATCTACTGCCTGACCTAATGATTGTTCTAGTCTTACTGTTAATCTTCCCCACTCTTGACTCTCACTCTAACTCATTTGTATCTACTGTCTGACCTAATGATTTTACTAGTCTTACTGTTAATCTTTCCCACTCTTGACTCTCACTCTAATTCATTTGTATCAACTGTCTTATCTAATGATTTTACTAGTCTTACTGTTAATCTTCCCCAGTCTTGACTCTCACTCTAACTCATTTGTATCTACTACCTGACCTAATGATTGTTCTAGTCTTACTGTTAATCTTCCCCAGTCTTGACTCTCACTCTAACTCATTTGTATCTACTACCTGACCTAATGATTTTACTAGTCTTACTGCTAATCTTCTCCACTCTTGACTCTCACTCTAACTCATTTGTATCTACTGTCTGACCTAATGATTTTACTAGTCTTACTGTCAATCTTCCCCACTGTTGACTCTCACTCTAACTCATTTGTATCTACTACCTGACCTAATGATTTTACTAGTCTTACTGTTAATCTTCCCCATTCTTGACTCTGACTCTAACTCATTTGTATCTACTGTCTGACCTAATGATTTTACTAGTCTTACTGTTAATCTTCCCCATTCTTGACTCTCACTCTAACTCATTTGTATCTACTGTCTGACCTAATGATTTTACTAGTCTTACTGTTAATCTTCCCCACTGTTGACTCTCACTCTAGCTCATTTGTATCTACTGTCTGACCTAATGATTGTTCTAGTCTTACTGTTAATCTTCCCCACTCTTGACTCTCACTCTAACTCATTTGTATCTACTACCTGACCTAATGATTTTACTAGTCTTACTGTTAATCTTCCCCATTCTTGACCCTCACTCTAACTCATTTGTATCTACTACCTGATCTAACGATTTTACTAGTCTTACTGTTAATCTTCCCCATTCTTGACTCTCACTCTAACTCATTTGTATCTACTACCTGACCTAATGATTTTACTAGTATTACTGTCAATCTTCCCCACTGTTGACTCTCACTCTAACTCATTTGTATCTACTACCTAACCTAATGATTTTACTAGTCTTACTGTTAATCTTCCCCATTCTTGACTTTCACTCTAACTCATTTGTATCTACTGTCTGACCAAATGATTTTACTAGTCTTACTGTTAATCTTCCCCACTTTTGACTCTCACTCTAACTCATTTGTATCTACTCCCTGACCTAATGATTTTACTAGTCTTACTGTTAATCTTCCCCATTCTTGACTCTCACTCTAACTCATTTGTATCTACTGTCTGACCTAATGATTTTACTAATCTTACTGTTAATCTTCCCCATTCTTGACTTTCACTCTAACTCATTTGTATCTACTGTCTGACCAAATGATTTTACTAGTCTTACTGTTAATCTTCCCCACTTTTGACTCTCACTCTAACTCATTTGTATCTACTCCCTGACCTAATGATTTTACTAGTCTTACTGTTAATCTTCCCCATTCTTGACTCTCACTCTAACTCATTTGTATCTACTACCTGACCTAATGATTTTACTAGTATTACTGTCAATCTTCCCCACTGTTGACTCTCACTCTAACTCATTTGTATCTACTACCTAACCTAATGATTTTACTAGTCTTACTGTTAATCTTCCCCATTCTTGACTTTCACTCTAACTCATTTGTATCTACTGTCTGACCAAATGATTTTACTAGTCTTACTGTTAATCTTCCCCACTTTTGACTCTCACTCTAACTCATTTGTATCTACTCCCTGACCTAATGATTTTACTAGTCTTACTGTTAATCTTCCCCATTCTTGACTCTCACTCTAGCTCATTTGTATCTACTGTCTGACCTAATGATTTTACTAGTCTTACTGTCAATCTTCTCCACTGTTGACTCTCACTCTAACTCATTTGTATCTACTACCTGACCTAATGATTTTACTAGTCTTACTGTTAATCTTCCCCATTCTTGACTCTCACTCTAATACATTTGTATCTCCTGTCTGACCTTATGATTTTACTAGTCTTACTCTTAATCTTCCCCATTCTTGACTCTCACTCTAACTCAATTGTATCCACTACCTGACCTAATGATTTTACTAGTCTTATTCTTAATCTTCCCCACTCTTGACTCTCACTCTAATTCATTTGTATCTACTGCCTGACCTAATGATTGTTCTAGTCTTACTGTTAATCTTCCCCACTCTTGACTCTCACTCTAACTCATTTGTATCTACTGTCTGACCTAATGATTTTACTAGTCTTACTGTTAATCTTTCCCACTCTTGACTCTCACTCTAATTCATTTGTATCAACTGTCTTATCTAATGATTTTACTAGTCTTACTGTTAATCTTCCCCAGTCTTGACTCTCACTCTAACTCATTTGTATCTACTACCTGACCTAATGATTGTTCTAGTCTTACTGTTAATCTTCCCCACTCTTGACGCTCACTCAAACTCATTTGTATCTACTGTCTGACCTAATGATTTTACTAGTCTTACTGTTAATCTTCTCCACTCTTGACTCTCACTCTAATTCATTTGTATCTACTGCCTTACCTAATGATTTTACTAATCTTACTGTTAATATTCCCCATTCTTGACTCTCACTCTAACTCATTTGTATCTACTACCTGACCTAATGATTTTGCTAGTCTTACTGTTAATCTTCCCCACTCTTGACGCTCACTCAAACTCATTTGTATCTACTGTCTGACCTAATGATTTTACTAGTCTTACTGTTAATCTTCTCCACTCTTGACTCTCACTCTAATTCATTTGTATCTACTGCCTTACCTAATGATTTTACTAATCTTACTGTTAATATTCCCCATTCTTGACTCTCACTCTAACTCATTTGTATCTACTACCTGACCTAATGATTTTGCTAGTCTTACTGTTAATCTTCCCCACTCTTGACGCTCACTCTAACTCATTTGTATCTACTGTCTGACCTAATGATTGTTCTAGTCTTACTGTTAATCTTCCCCACTCTTGACTCTCACTCTAACTCATTTGTATCTACTGTCTGACCTAATGATTTTACTAGTCTTACTGTCAATCTTCCCCACTGTTGACTCTCACTCTAACTCATTTGTATCTACTACCTGACCTAATGATTTTACTAGTCTTACTGTTAATCTTCCCCATTCTTGACTCTCACTCTAACTCATTTGTATCTACTGTCTGACCTAATGATTTTACTAGTCTTACTGTTAATCTTCCCCATTCTTGACTCTCACTCTAACTCATTTGTATCTACTGTCTGACCTAATGATTTTACTAGTCTTACTGTTAATCTTCACCACTCTTGACTCTCACTCTAGCTCATTTGTATCTACTGTCTGACCTAATGATTGTTCTAGTCTTACTGTTAATCTTCCCCACTCTTGACTCTCACTCTAACTCATTTGTATCTACTGTCTGACCTAATGATTTTACTAGTCTTACTGTTAATCTTCCCCATTCTTGACCCTCACTCTAACTCATTTGTATCTACTACCTGACCTAACGATTTTACTAGTCTTACTGTTAATCTTCCCCATTCTTGACTCTCACTCTAACTCATTTGTATCTACTACCTGACCTAATGATTTTACTAGTATTACTGTCAATCTTCCCCACTGTTGACTCTCACTCTAACTCATTTGTATCTACTACCTAACCTAATGATTTTACTAGTCTTACTGTTAATCTTCCCCGTTCTTGACTCTCACTCTAACTCATTTGTATCTACTTTCTGACCAAATGATTTTACTAGTCTTACTGTTAATCTTCCCCACTGGTGACTCTCACTCTAACTCATTTGTATCTACTCCCTGACCTAATGATTTTACTAGTCTTACTGGTAATCTTCCCCATTCTTGACTCTCACTCTAACTCATTTGTATCTACTGTCTGACCTAATGATTTTACTAGTCTTACTGTCAATCTTCCCCACTGTTGACTCTCACTCTAACTCATTTGTATCTACTGTCTGACCTAATGATTTTACTAGTCTTACTGTTAATCTTCCCCATTCTTGACTCTCACTCTAATACATTTGTATCTACTGTCTGACCTGATGATTTTACTTGTCTTACTGTTAATCTTCCCCATTCTTGACTCTCACTCTAACTCATTTGTATCTACTACCTGACCTAATGATTTTACTAGTCTTACTCTTAATCTTCCCCACTCTTGACTCTCACTCTAATACATTTGTATCTACTGTCTGACCTAATGATTTTACTAGTCTTACTGTTAATCTTCCCCACTCTTGACTCTCACTCTAACTCATTTGTATCTACTGTCTGACCTAATGATTTTACTAGTCTTACTGTTAATCTTCCCCACTGGTGACTCTCACTCTAACTCATTTGTATCTACTCCCTGACCTAATGATTTTACTAGTCTTACTGTTAATCTTCCCCACTGTTGACTCTCACTCTAACTCATTTGTATCTACTACCTAACCTAATGATTTTACTAGTCTTACTGTTAATCTTCCCCATTCTTGACTCTCACTCTAACTCATTTGTATCTACTACCTGACCTAATGATTTTACTAGTATTACTGTCAATCTTCCCCACTGTTGACTCTCACTCTAACTCATTTGTATCTACTACCTAACCTAATGATTTTACTAGTCTTACTGTTAATCTTCCCCATTCTTGACTCTCACTCTAACTCATTTGTATCTACTGTCTGACCAAATGATTTTACTAGTCTTACTTTTAATCTTCCCCACTGTTGACTCTCACTCTAACTCATTTGTATCTACTCCCTGACCTAATGATTTTACTAGTCTTACTGGTAATCTTCCCCATTCTTGACTCTCACTCTACATCATTTGTATCTACTGTCTGACCTAATGATTTTACTAGTCTTACTGTCAATCTTCCCCACTGTTGACTCTCACTCTAACTCATTTGTATCTACTGTCTGACCTAATGATTTTACTAGTCTTACTGTTAATCTTCCCCATTCTTGACTCTCACTCTAATACATTTGTATCTACTGTCTGACCTGATGATTTTACTTGTCTTACTGTTAATCTTCCCCATTCTTGACTCTCACTCTAACTCATTTGTATCTACTACCTGACCTAATGATTTTACTATTCTTACTCTTAATCTTCCCCACTCTTGACTCTCACTCTAATACATTTGTATCTACTGTCTGACCTAATGATTTTACTAGTCTTACTGTTAATCTTCCCCACTCTTGACTCTCACTCTAACTCATTTGTATCTACTGTCTGACCTAATGATTTTACTAGTCTTACTGTTAATCTTCCCCACTGTTGACTCTCACTCTAGCTCATTTGTATCTACTACCTAACCTAATGATTTTACTAGTCTTACTGTTAATCTTCCCCATTCTTGACTCTCACTCTAACTCATTTGTATCTACTACCTGACCTAATGATTTTACTAGTATTACTGTCAATCTTCCCCACTGTTGACTCTCACTCTAAATCATTTGTATCTACTACCTAACCTAATGATTTTACTAGTCTTACTGTTAATCTTCCCCATTCTTGACTCTCACTCTAACTCATTTGTATCTACTGTCTGACCAAATGATTTTACTAGTCTTACTGTTAATCTTCCCCACTGTTGACTCTCACTCTAACTCATTTGTATCTACTCCCTGACCTAATGATTTTACTAGTCTTACTGGTAATCTTCCCCATTCTTGACTCTCACTCTACATCATTTGAATCTACTGTCTGACCTAATGATTTTACTAGTCTTACTGTCAATCTTCCCCACTGTTGACTCTCACTCTAACTCATTTGTATCTACTGTCTGACCTAATGATTTTACTAGTCTTACTGTTAATCTTCCCCATTCTTGACTCTCACTCTAATACATTTGTATCTACTGTCTGACCTGATGATTTTACTTGTCTTACTGTTAATCTTCCCCATTCTTGACTCTCACTCTAACTCATTTGTATCTACTACCTGACCTAATGATTTTACTAGTCTTACTGTTAATCTTCCTCACTCTTGACTCTCACTCTAATTCATTTGTATCTACTGCCCGAACTAATGATTGTTCTAGTCTTACTGTTAATCTTCCCCACTCTTGACGCTCACTCTTCCTCATTTGCATCTACTATCTGACCTAATGATTTTACTAGTGTTACTGTTAATCTTCCCCACTCTTGACGCTCACTCTAATTCATTTGTATCTACTGCCTGACCTAATGATTTTACTAGTCTTACTCTTAATATTCCCCACTCTTGACGCTCACTCGAACTCATTTGTATCTTCTGTCTGACCTAATGATTTTACTAGTCTTACTGTTAATCTTCCCCACTCTTGAATATCGCTGTAGCTCATTTGCATCTACTACCTGACCTAATGATTTTACTAGTCTTATTGTTAATCTTTCCCACTCTTGACGCGCACTCTAACTCATTTGTATCTACTGCCTGACCTAATGATTTTACTAATCTTACTGTCAATCTTCCCCATTCTTGACTCTCACTCTAACTCATTTGTATCTACTACCTGACCTAATGATTTTACTAGTCTTACTGTTAGTCTTCCCCACTGTTGACACTCACTCTAACTCATTTGCATCTACTACCTGACCTAATGATTTTACTAGTCTTATTGTTAATCTTTCCCACTCTTGACGCGCACTCTAACTCATTTGTATCTACTGCCTGACCTAATGATTTTACTAATCTTACTGTCAATCTTCCCCATTCTTGACTCTCACTCTAACTCATTTGTATCTAATACCTGACCTATTGATTTTACTAGTCTTGCTGTTAATCTTCTCCACTCTTGACGCTCACTCTAACTCATTTGAATCTACTACCTGACCTAATGATTTAACTAGTCTTACTGTCAATCTTCCCCACTCTTGACTCACTCTAATTCATTTGTATCTACTGTCTGACCTAACGATTTTACTAGTCTTACTGTTATTCTTCCCCACTCTTGACGCTCACTCTAATTCATTTGTATCTACTGCCTGACCGAATGATTTTACTAGTCTTACTCTTAATATTCCCCACTCTTGACGCTCACTCGAACTCATTTGCATCTACTCCCTGACATAATGATTTTACTAGTCTTACTGTTAATCTTCCCCATTCTTGACTCTCACTCTAACTCATTTGTATCTAAAACCTGACCTAATGATTTTACTAGTCTTACTGTTAATCTTCCCCATTCTTGACTCTCACTCTAACACATCTGTATCTACTGCCTGACCTAATGATTTTACTAGTCTTACTGTTAATCTTCCCCATTCTTGACTCTCACTCTAACTCATTTGTATCTATTACCTGACCTAATGATTTTACTAGTGTTACTGTTAATCTTCCCCACTCTTGACTCTCACTCTAACTCATTTGTATCTATTACCTGACCTAATGATTTTACTAGTCTTACTGTTAATCTTCCCCATTCTTGACTCTCACTCTTCCTCATTTGCATCTACTACCTGACCTAATGATTTTACTAGTGTTACTGTTAATCTTCCCCACTCTTGACGCTCACTCTAATTCATTTGTATCTACTGCCTGACCGAATGATTTTACTAGTCTTACTCTTAATATTCCCCACTCTTGACGCTCACTCGAACTCATTTGCATCTACTCCCTGACATAATGATTTTACTAGTCTTACTGTTAATCTTCCCCATTCTTGACTCTCACTCTAACTCATTTGTATCTAAAACCTGACCTAATGATTTTACTAGTCTTACTGTTAATCTTCCCCATTCTTGACTCTCACTCTAACACATCTGTATCTACTGCCTGACCTAATGATTTTACTAGTCTTACTGTTAATCTTCCCCATTCTTGACTCTCACTCTAACTCATTTGTATCTATTACCTGACCTAATGATTTTACTAGTCTTACTGTTAATCTTCCCCACTCTTGACGTTCACTCTAGCTCATTTGTATCTATTACCTGACCTAATGATTTTACTAGTCTTACTGTTAATCTTCCCCATTCTTGACTTTCACTCTAATTCATTTGTATCTACTGCCCGAACTAATGATTGTTCTAGTCTTACTGTTAATCTTCCCCACTCTTGACGTTCACTCTAGCTCATTTGTATCTATTACCTGACCTAATGATTTCACTAGTGTTAGTGTTAATCTTCCCCACTCTTGACGCTCACTCTAATTCATTTGTATCTACAGCCTGACCTAATGATTGTTCTAGTCTTACTGTTAATGTTCCCCACTCTTGACGCTCACTCTAGCACATCTGTATCTACTACCTGACATACTGATTTTACTAGTCTTACTGTTAATCTTCCCCACTGTTGACTCTCACTCTAACTCATTTGTATCTACTGCCTGACCTAATGATTGTTCTAGTCTTGCTGTTAATCTTCCCCACTCTTGACGCTCACTCGAACTCATTTGTATCTACTCTCTGACCTAATGATTTTACTAGTCTTGATGTTAATCATCCCCACTCTTGACTCTCACTCTAACTCATTTGTATCTGCTACCTGACCTATTGATTTTACTAGTCTTACTGTTAATCTTCCCCACTCTTGACGCTCACTCTAGCTCATTTGTATCTATTACCTGACCTAATGATTTTACTAGTCTTACTGTTAATCTTCCCCATTCTTGACTTTCACTCTAACTCATTTGTATCTACTGTCTGACCAAATGATTTTACTAGTCTTACTGTTAATCTTCCCCACTTTTGACTCTCACTCTAACTCATTTGTATCTACTCCCTGACCTAATGATTTTACTAGTCTTACTGTTAATCTTCCCCATTCTTGACTCTCACTCTAACTCATTTGTATCTACTGTCTGACCTAATGATTTTACTAATCTTACTGTTAATCTTCCCCATTCTTGACTCTCACTCTAACTCATTTGTATCTACTGTCTGACCTAATGATTTTACTAGTCTTACTGTTAATCTTCCCCACTCTTGACTCTCACTCTAGCTCATTTGTATCTACTGTCTGACCTAATGATTTTACTAGTCTTACTGTCAATCTTCTCCACTGTTGACTCTCACTCTAACTCATTTGTATCTACTACCTGACCTAATGATTTTACTAGTCTTACTGTTAATCTTCCCCATTCTTGACTCTCACTCTAACTCATTTGTATCTACTGTCTGACCTAATGATTTTACTAGTCTTACTGTTAATCTTCCTCATTCTTGACTCTCACTCTAACTCATTTGTATCTACTCCCTGACCTAATGATTGTTCTAGTCTTATTGTTAATCTTCCCCACTCTTGACGCTCACTCGAACTCATTTGTATCTACTGTCTGACCAAATGATTTTACTAGTCTTGATGTTAATCTTCCCCATTCTTGACTCTCACTCTAATACATTTGTATCTCCTGTCTGACCTTATGATTTTACTAGTCTTACTCTTAATCTTCCCCATTCTTGACTCTCACTCTAACTCAATTGTATCCACTACCTGACCTAATGATTTTACTAGTCTTATTCTTAATCTTCCCCACTCTTGACTCTCACTCTAATTCATTTGTATCTACTGCCTGACCTAATGATTGTTCTAGTCTTACTGTTAATCTTCCCCACTCTTGACTCTCACTCTAACTCATTTGTATCTACTGTCTGACCTAATGATTTTACTAGTCTTACTGTTAATCTTTCCCACTCTTGACTCTCACTCTAATTCATTTGTATCAACTGTCTTATCTAATGATTTTACTAGTCTTACTGTTAATCTTCCCCAGTCTTGACTCTCACTCTAACTCATTTGTATCTACTACCTGACCTAATGATTGTTCTAGTCTTACTGTTAATCTTCCCCACTCTTGACGCTCACTCAAACTCATTTGTAACTACTGTCTGACCTAATGATTTTACTAGTCTTACTGTTAATCTTCTCCACTCTTGACTCTCACTCTAATTCATTTGTATCTACTGCCTTACCTAATGATTTTACTAATCTTACTGTTAATATTCCCCATTCTTGACTCTCACTCTAACTCAATTGTATCCACTACCTGACCTAATGATTTTACTAGTCTTATTCTTAATCTTCCCCACTCTTGACTCTCACTCTAATTCATTTGTATCTACTGCCTGACCTAATGATTGTTCTAGTCTTACTGTTAATCTTCCCCACTCTTGACTCTCACTCTAACTCATTTGTATCTACTGTCTGACCTAATGATTTTACTAGTCTTACTGTTAATCTTTCCCACTCTTGACTCTCACTCTAATTCATTTGTATCAACTGTCTTATCTAATGATTTTACTAGTCTTACTGTTAATCTTCCCCAGTCTTGACTCTCACTCTAACTCATTTGTATCTACTACCTGACCTAATGATTGTTCTAGTCTTACTGTTAATCTTCCCCACTCTTGACGCTCACTCAAACTCATTTGTATCTACTGTCTGACCTAATGATTTTACTAGTCTTACTGTTAATCTTCTCCACTCTTGACTCTCACTCTAATTCATTTGTATCTACTGCCTTACCTAATGATTTTACTAATCTTACTGTTAATATTCCCCATTCTTGACTCTCACTCTAACTCATTTGTATCTACTACCTGACCTAATGATTTTGCTAGTCTTACTGTTAATCTTCCCCACTCTTGACGCTCACTCTAACTCATTTGTATCTACTGTCTGACCTAATGATTGTTCTAGTCTTACTGTTAATCTTCCCCACTCTTGACTCTCACTCTAACTCATTTGTATCTACTGTCTGACCTAATGATTTTACTAGTCTTACTGTCAATCTTCCCCACTGTTGACTCTCACTCTAACTCATTTGTATCTACTACCTGACCTAATGATTTTACTAGTCTTACTGTTAATCTTCCCCATTCTTGACTCTCACTCTAACTCATTTGTATCTACTGTCTGACCTAATGATTTTACTAGTCTTACTGTTAATCTTCCCCATTCTTGACTCTCACTCTAACTCATTTGTATCTACTGTCTGACCTAATGATTTTACTAGTCTTACTGTTAATCTTCACCACTCTTGACTCTCACTCTAGCTCATTTGTATCTACTGTCTGACCTAATGATTGTTCTAGTCTTACTGTTAATCTTCCCCACTCTTGACTCTCACTCTAACTCATTTGTATCTACTGTCTGACCTAATAATTTTACTAGTCTTACTGTTAATCTTCCCCATTCTTGACCCTCACTCTAACTCATTTGTATCTACTACCTGACCTAACGATTTTACTAGTCTTACTGTTAATCTTCCCTATTCTTGACTCTCACTCTAACTCATTTGTATCTACTACCTGACCTAATGATTTTACTAGTATTACTGTCAATCTTCCCCACTGTTGACTCTCACTCTAACTCATTTGTATCTACTACCTAACCTAATGATTTTACTAGTCTTACTGTTAATCTTCCCCGTTCTTGACTCTCACTCTAACTCATTTGTATCTACTTTCTGACCAAATGATTTTACTAGTCTTACTGTTAATCTTCCCCACTGGTGACTCTCACTCTAACTCATTTGTATCTACTCCCTGACCTAATGATTTTACTAGTCTTACTGGTAATCTTCCCCATTCTTGACTCTCACTCTAACTCATTTGTATCTACTGTCTGACCTAATGATTTTACTAGTCTTACTGTCAATCTTCCCCACTGTTGACTCTCACTCTAACTCATTTGTATCTACTGTCTGACCTAATGATTTTACTAGTCTTACTGTTAATCTTCCCCATTCTTGACTCTCACTCTAATACATTTGTATCTACTGTCTGACCTGATGATTTTACTTGTCTTACTGTTAATCTTCCCCATTCTTGACTCTCACTCTAACTCATTTGTATCTACTACCTGACCTAATGATTTTACTAGTCTTACTCTTAATCTTCCCCACTCTTGACTCTCACTCTAATACATTTGTATCTACTGTCTGACCTAATGATTTTACTAGTCTTACTGTTAATCTTCCCCACTCTTGACTCTCACTCTAACTCATTTGTATCTACTGTCTGACCTAATGATTTTACTAGTCTTACTGTTAATCTTCCCCACTGGTGACTCTCACTCTAACTCATTTGTATCTACTCCCTGACCTAATGATTTTACTAGTCTTACTGTTAATCTTCCCCACTGTTGACTCTCACTCTAACTCATTTGTATCTACTACCTAACCTAATGATTTTACTAGTCTTACTGTTAATCTTCCCCATTCTTGACTCTCACTCTAACTCATTTGTATCTACTACCTGACCTAATGATTTTACTAGTATTACCGTCAATCTTCCCCACTGTTGACTCTCACTCTAACTCATTTGTATCTACTACCTAACCTAATGATTTTACTAGTCTTACTGTTAATCTTCCCCATTCTTGACTCTCACTCTAACTCATTTGTATCTACTGTCTGACCAAATGATTTTACTAGTCTTACTTTTAATCTTCCCCACTGTTGACTCTCACTCTAACTCATTTGTATCTACTCCCTGACCTAATGATTTTACTAGTCTTACTGGTAATCTTCCCCATTCTTGACTCTCACTCTACATCATTTGTATCTACTGTCTGACCTAATGATTTTACTAGTCTTACTGTCAATCTTCCCCACTGTTGACTCTCACTCTAACTCATTTGTATCTACTGTCTGACCTGATGATTTTACTTGTCTTACTGTTAATCTTCCCCATTCTTGACTCTCACTCTAACTCATTTGTATCTACTACCTGACCTAATGATTTTACTATTCTTACTCTTAATCTTCCCCACTCTTGACTCTCACTCTAATACATTTGTATCTACTGTCTGACCTAATGATTTTACTAGTCTTACTGTTAATCTTCCCCACTCTTGACTCTCACTCTAACTCATTTGTATCTACTGTCTGACCTAATGATTTTACTAGTCTTACTGTTAATCTTCCCCACTGTTGACTCTCACTCTAACTCATTTGTATCTACTACCTAACCTAATGATTTTACTAGTCTTACTGTTAATCTTCCCCATTCTTGACTCTCACTCTAACTCATTTGTATCTACTACCTGACCTAATGATTTTACTAGTATTACTGTCAATCTTCCCCACTGTTGACTCTCACTCTAAATCATTTGTATCTACTACCTAACCTAATGATTTTACTAGTCTTACTGTTAATCTTCCCCATTCTTGACTCTCACTCTAACTCATTTGTATCTACTGTCTGACCAAATGATTTTACTAGTCTTACTGTTAATCTTCCCCACTGTTGACTCTCACTCTAACTCATTTGTATCTACTCCCTGACCTAATGATTTTACTAGTCTTACTGGTAATCTTCCCCATTCTTGACTCTCACTCTACATCATTTGTATCTACTGTCTGACCTAATGATTTTACTAGTCTTACTGTCAATCTTCCCCACTGTTGACTCTCACTCTAACTCATTTGTATCTACTGTCTGACCTAATGATTTTACTAGTCTTACTGTTAATCTTCCCCATTCTTGACTCTCACTCTAATACATTTGTATCTACTGTCTGACCTGATGATTTTACTTGTCTTACTGTTAATCTTCCCCATTCTTGACTCTCACTCTAACTCATTTGTATCTACTACCTGACCTAATGATTTTACTAGTCTTACTGTTAATCTTCCTCACTCTTGACTCTCACTCTAATTCATTTGTATCTACTGCCCGAACTAATGATTGTTCTAGTCTTACTGTTAATCTTCCCCACTCTTGACGCTCACTCTTCCTCATTTGCATCTACTATCTGACCTAATGATTTTACTAGTGTTACTGTTAATCTTCCCCACTCTTGACGCTCACTCTAATTCATTTGTATCTACTGCCTGACCTAATGATTTTACTAGTCTTACTCTTAATATTCCCCACTCTTGACGCTCACTCGAACTCATTTGTATCTTCTGTCTGACCTAATGATTTTACTAGTCTTACTGTTAATCTTCCCCACTCTTGAATATCGCTGTAGCTCATTTGCATCTACTACCTGACCTAATGATTTTACTAGTCTTATTGTTAATCTTTCCCACTCTTGACGCGCACTCTAACTCATTTGTATCTACTGCCTGACCTAATGATTTTACTAATCTTACTGTCAATCTTCCCCATTCTTGACTCTCACTCTAACTCATTTGTATCTACTACCTGACCTAATGATTTTACTAGTCTTACTGTTAGTCTTCCCCACTGTTGACACTCACTCTAACTCATTTGCATCTACTACCTGACCTAATGATTTTACTAGTCTTATTGTTAATCTTTCCCACTCTTGACGCGCACTCTAACTCATTTGTATCTACTGCCTGACCTAATGATTTTACTAATCTTACTGTCAATCTTCCCCATTCTTGACTCTCACTCTAACTCATTTGTATCTAATACCTGACCTATTGATTTTACTAGTCTTGCTGTTAATCTTCTCCACTCTTGACGCTCACTCTAACTCATTTGAATCTACTACCTGACCTAATGATTTAACTAGTCTTACTGTCAATCTTCCCCACTCTTGACTCACTCTAATTCATTTGTATCTACTGTCTGACCTAACGATTTTACTAGTCTTACTGTTATTCTTCCCCACTCTTGACGCTCACTCTAATTCATTTGTATCTACTGCCTGACCGAATGATTTTACTAGTCTTACTCTTAATATTCCCCACTCTTGACGCTCACTCGAACTCATTTGCATCTACTCCCTGACATAATGATTTTACTAGTCTTACTGTTAATCTTCCCCATTCTTGACTCTCACTCTAACTCATTTGTATCTAAAACCTGACCTAATGATTTTACTAGTCTTACTGTTAATCTTCCCCATTCTTGACTCTCACTCTAACACATCTGTATCTACTGCCTGACCTAATGATTTTACTAGTCTTACTGTTAATCTTCCCCATTCTTGACTCTCACTCTAACTCATTTGTATCTATTACCTGACCTAATGATTTTACTAGTGTTACTGTTAATCTTCCCCACTCTTGACTCTCACTCTAACTCATTTGTATCTATTACCTGACCTAATGATTTTACTAGTCTTACTGTTAATCTTCCCCATTCTTGACTCTCACTCTTCCTCATTTGCATCTACTACCTGACCTAATGATTTTACTAGTGTTACTGTTAATCTTCCCCACTCTTGACGCTCACTCTAATTCATTTGTATCTACTGCCTGACCGAATGATTTTACTAGTCTTACTCTTAATATTCCCCACTCTTGACGCTCACTCGAACTCATTTGCATCTACTCCCTGACATAATGATTTTACTAGTCTTACTGTTAATCTTCCCCATTCTTGACTCTCACTCTAACTCATTTGTATCTAAAACCTGACCTAATGATTTTACTAGTCTTACTGTTAATCTTCCCCATTCTTGACTCTCACTCTAACACATCTGTATCTACTGCCTGACCTAATGATTTTACTAGTCTTACTGTTAATCTTCCCCATTCTTGACTCTCACTCTAACTCATTTGTATCTATTACCTGACCTAATGATTTTACTAGTCTTACTGTTAATCTTCCCCACTCTTGACGTTCACTCTAGCTCATTTGTATCTATTACCTGACCTAATGATTTTACTAGTCTTACTGTTAATCTTCCCCATTCTTGACTTTCACTCTAATTCATTTGTATCTACTGCCCGAACTAATGATTGTTCTAGTCTTACTGTTAATCTTCCCCACTCTTGACGTTCACTCTAGCTCATTTGTATCTATTACCTGACCTAATGATTTCACTAGTGTTAGTGTTAATCTTCCCCACTCTTGACGCTCACTCTAATTCATTTGTATCTACAGCCTGACCTAATGATTGTTCTAGTCTTACTGTTAATGTTCCCCACTCTTGACGCTCACTCTAGCACATCTGTATCTACTACCTGACATACTGATTTTACTAGTCTTACTGTTAATCTTCCCCACTGTTGACTCTCACTCTAACTCATTTGTATCTACTGCCTGACCTAATGATTGTTCTAGTCTTACTGTTAATCTTCCCCACTCTTGACGCTCACTCGAACTCATTTGTATCTACTCTCTGACCTAATGATTTTACTAGTCTTGATGTTAATCATCCCCACTCTTGACTCTCACTCTAACTCATTTGTATCTGCTACCTGACCTATTGATTTTACTAGTCTTACTGTTAATCTTCCCCACTCTTGACGCTCACTCTAGCTCATTTGTATCTATTACCTGACCTAATGATTTTACTAGTCTTACTGTTAATCTTCCCCACTCTTGACGCTCACTCTAACACATTTCTATCTTTACTAGTCTTACTTTTAATCTTCCCCACTCTTGAATCTAGCTGTAGTTCATTTGTTTCTACTACCTGACCTAATGATTTGACTAGTCTTACTGTTAATCTTCCCCACTCTTGACGCTCACTCTAACTCATTTGTATCTACTGCCTGACCTATTGATTTTACTAGTCTTGCTGTTAATCTTCTCCACTCTTGACGCTCACTCTAACTCATTTGAATCTACTACCTGACCTAATGATTTAACTAGTCTTACTGTCAATCTTCCCCACTCTTGACTCTCACTCTAACTCATTTGTGTCTACTACCTGACCTAATGATTTTACTAGTCTTGCTGTTAATCTTCCCCACTCTTGACGCTCACTCTAACTCATTTGTTTCTACTCCCTGTCCTAATGATTTTACTAGTGTTACTGTTAATCTTCCACACTTTTGACGCTCACTCTAATTCATTTGTATCTACTGCCTGACCAAATGATTGTTCTAGTCTTACTGTTAATCTTCCCCACTCTTGACGCTCACTCTAACACATCTGTATCTACTACCTGACCTAATGATTTTACTAATCTTACTGTTAATCTTCCCCACTCTTGACTCACTCTAATTCATTTGTATCTACTGTCTGACCTAACGATTTTACTAGTCTTACTGTTATTCTTCCCCACTCTTGACTGTCACTCTTCCTCATTTGCATCTACTACCTGACCTAATGATTTTACTAGTGTTACTGTTAATCTTCCCCACTCTTGACGCTCACTCTAATTCATTTGTATCTACTGCCTGACCGAATGATTTTACTAGTCTTACTCTTAATATTCCCCACTCTTGACGCTCACTCGAACTCATTTGTATCTACTGTCTGACCTAATGATTTTACTAGTCTTACTGTTAATCTTCCCCACTCTTGAATCTCTCTGTAGCTCATTTGCATCTACTACCTGACCTAATGATTTTACTAGTCTTATTGTTAATCTTTCCCACTCTTGACGCGCACTCTAACTCATTTGTATCTACTGCCTGGCCTAATGATTTTACTAATCTTACTGTCAATCTTCCCCACTCTTGACGCTCACTCTAGCTCATTTGTATCTATTACCTGACCTAATGATTTTACTAGTCTTACTGTTAATCTTCTCCACTCTTGACTCTCACTCTAACTCATTTGTATATACTGCCAGACTTAATTTACTAGTCAACTGTTAATCTTCCCCACTCTTGACGCTCACTCTAACTCATTTGTAGCTACTGCCTGACCTAATGATTTTACTAGTGTTACTGTTATTCTTCCCCACTCTTGATGCTCACTCTAATTCATTTGTATCTACTGCCTGACCTATTGATTTTACTAGTGTTACTCTTAATCTTTCCCACTCTTGATGCTCGCTCTGATTCATTTGTATCTACTGCCTGACCTAATGATTTTACTAGTCTTACTTTTAATTTTCCCCACTCTTGACGCTCACTCTAACTCATTTGTATCTACTGCCTGGCCTAATGATTGTTCTAGTCTTACTGTTAATCTTCCCCACTCTTGACGCTCACTCTAATTCATTTGTATCTACTGCCTGACCTAATGATTGTTCTAGTCTTACTGTTAATCTTCTCCACTCTTGACGCTCACTCGAACTCATTTGTATCTACTGTCTGACCTAATGATTTTACTAGTCTTACTGTTAATCTTCCCCATTCTTGAATCTCGCTGTAGCTCATTTGTATCTACTACCTGACCTAATACTTTGACTAGTCTTATTGTTAATCTTCCCCACTCTTAACGCTCACTCTAACTCATTTGTATCTACTGCCTGACCTAATGATTTTACTAGTATTACTGTTAATCTTCCCCACTCTTGACTCTCACTCTAACTCATTTGTATCTACTGCCTGACCTAATGATTTTACTAATCTTACTGTCAATCTTCCCCACTCTTGACGCTCACTCTAACTCATTTGTATCTACTGCCTGACCTATTTAATTTACTAGTATTACTGTTAATCTTCCCCACTCTTGACTCTCACTCTTACTTAATGGTATCTACTACATGATCTAATGATTTTACTAGTCTTACTTTTAATCTTCCCCACTCTTGACGCTCACTGTAATTCATTTGTATCTACTGTCTGACATAACGATTTTACTAGTCTTACTGTTAATCTTCCCCACCCTTGACGCTCACTCGAACTCATTTGTATCTACTGTCTGACCTAATGATTTTACTAGTCTTACTGTTAATCTTCCCCATTCTTGAATCTCGCTGTAGCTCATTTGTATCTACTACCTGACCTAATGCTTTGACTAGTCTTATTGTTAATCTTCCCCACTCTTGACACTCACTTTAACTCATTTGTATCTACTGCCTGACCTAATGATTTTACTAGTCTTACTGTTAATCTTCCCCACTTTGACGCTCACTCTAATTCATTTGTATCTACTGCCTGACCTAATGATTTTACTAGTGTTACTGTTAATCTTTCCCACTCTTGATGCACACTCTGATTCATTTGTATCTACTGCCTGACCTAATGATTTTACTAGTCTTACTTTTAATCTTTCCCACTCTTGACGCTCACTGTAATTCATTTGTATCTACTGTCTGACCTATCGATTTTACTAGTCTTACTGTTAATCTTCCCCACTCTTGACTCTCACTCTAACTCATTTGTTTCTACTGTCTGACCTAATGATTGTTCTAGTCTTACTGTTAATGTTCTCCACTCTTGACGCTCACTCGAACTCATTTGTATCTACTGCCTGACCTATTTAATTTACTAGTATTACTGTTAATCTTCCCCACTCTTGACTCTCACTCTTACTTAATGGTATCTACTACATGATCTAATGATTTTACTAGTCTTACTTTTAATCTTCCCCACTCTTGACGCTCACTGTAATTCATTTGTATCTACTGTCTGACCTAACGATTTTACTAGTCTTACTTTTAATCTTCCCCACTCTTGACGCTCACTGTAATTCATTTGTATCTACTGTCTGACCAAATGATTTTATTAGTCTTACTGTTAATATTCCCCACTCTTGACTCTCACTCTAACTCATTTGTATCTACTGCCTGACATAATGATTTTACTAGTCTTACTGTTAATATTCCCAACTCTTGACTCTCACTCTAACTCATTTGTATCTACTGTCTGACCTAATGATTGTTCTAGTCTTACTGTTAATCTTCCCCACTCTTGACGCTCACTCTAATTCATTTGTATATACTCCCTGACCTAATGATTGTTCTAGTCTTACTGTTAATCTTCTCCACCCTTGACGCTCACTCTAACTCTTTTGCATCTACTGTCTGACCTAATGATTTTACTAGTATTACTGTTAATCTTCCACACTTTGACGCTCACTCTAATTCATTTGTATCTACTGCCTGACCTAATGATTTTACTAATCTTACTGTCAATCTTCCCCACTCTTGACGCTCACTCTAACTCATTTGTATCTACTGCCTGACCTATTTAGTTTACTAGTATTACTGTTAATCTTCCCCACTCTTGACTCTCACTCTTACTTAATGGTATCTACTACATGATCTAATGATTTTACTAGTCTTACTGTTAATCTTCTCCACTCTTGACTCTCACTCTAACTCATTTGTATCTACTGCCAGACTTAATTTACTAGTCAACTGTTAATCTTCCCCACTCTTGACGCTCACTCTAACTCATTTGTAGCTACTGGCTGACCTAATGATTTTACTAGTGTTACTGTTAATCTTCCCCACTCTTGACGCTCACTCTAATTCATTGGTATCTACTGCCTGACCTAATGATTGTTCTAGTCTTACTGTTAATCTTCCCGACTCTTGACTCTCACTCTAACTCACTTGTATCTACTGTCTGACATAATGAGTTTACTAGTCTTACTCTTAATCTTCCCCACTCTTGACTCTCACTCTAATACATTTGTATCTACTGTCTGACCTAATGATTTTACTAGTCTTACTCTTAATCTTCCCCACTCTTGACGCGCACTCTAACTCATTTGTATCTACTGTCTGACCTAATGATTTTACTAATCTTACTGTCAATCTTCCCCACTCTTGACGCTCACTCTAGCTCATTTGTATCTATTACCTGACCTAATGATTTTACTAGTCTTACTGTTAATCTTCTCCACTCTTGACTCTCACTCTAACTCATTTGTAGCTACTGCCTGACCTAATGATTTTACTAGTGTTACTGTTAATCTTCCCCACTCTTGATGCTCACTCTAATTCATTTGTATCTACTGCCTGACCTAATGATTTTACTAGTGTTACTGTTAATCTTTCCCACTCGTGATGCTCACTCTGATTCATTTGTATCTACTGCCTGACCTAATGATTTTACTAGTCTTACTTTTAATCTTTCCCACTCTTGACGCTCACTGTAATTGATTTGTATCTACTGTCTGACCTATCGATTTTACTAGTCTTACTGTTAATCTTCCCCACTCTTGACTCTCACTCTAACTCATTTGTATCTACTGTCTGACCTAATGATTGTTCTAGTCTTACTGTTAATCTTCCCCACTCTTGACGCTCACTCTAATTCATTTGTATCTACTGCCTGACCTAATGATTGTTCTAGTCTTACTGTTAATCTTCTCCACTCTTGACGCTCACTCGAACTCATTTGTATCTACTGTCTGACCTAATGATTTTACTAGTCTTACTGTTAATCTTCCCCATTCTTGAATCTCGCTGTAGCTCATTTGTATCTACTACCTGACCTAATGCTTTGACTAGTCTTATTGTTAATCTTCCCCACTCTTGACGCTCACTCTAACTCATTTGTATCTACTGCCTGACCTAATGATTTTACTAGTATTACTGTTAATCTTCCCCACTTTGACGCTCATTCTAACTCATTTGTATCTACTGCCTGACCTAATGATTTTACTAATCTTACTGTCAATCTTCCCCACTCTTGACGCTCACTCTAACTCATTTGTATCTACTGCCTGACCTATTTAATTTACTAGTATTACTGTTAATCTTCCCCACTCTTGACTCTCACTCTTACTTAATGGTATCTACTACATGATCTAATGATTTTACTAGTCTTAATTTTAATCTTCCCCACTCTTGACGCTCACTGTAATTCATTTGTATCTACTGTCTGACCTAACGATTTTACTAGTCTTACTGTTAATCTTCCCCACTCTTGACCCTCACTCTAACTCATTTGTATCTGCTGTCTGACCTAATGATTGTATTAGTCTTACTGTTAATCTTCCCCACTATTGACGCTCACTCTAATTCATTTGTATCTACTGCCTGACCTAATGATTGTTCTAGTCTTACTGTTAATCTTCTCCACCCTTGACGCTCACTCGAACTCATTTGTATCTACTGTCTGACCTAATGATTTTACTAGTCTTACTGTTAATCTTCCCCATTCTTGAATCTCGCTGTAGCTCATTTGTATCTACTACCTGACCTAATGCGTTGACTAGTCTTATTGTTAATCTTCCCCACTCTTGACGCTCACTCTAACTCATTTGTATCTACTGCCTGACCTAATGATTTTACTAGTATTACTGTTAATCTTCCCCACTTTGACGCTCACTCTAATTCATTTGTATCTACTGCCTGACCTAATGATTTTACTAGTGTTACTGTTAATCTTTCCCACTCTTGATGCTCACTCTGATTCATTTGTATCTACTGCCTGACCTATCGATTTTACTAGTCTTACTGTTAATCTTCCCCACTCTTGACTCTCACTCTAACTCATTTGTATCTACTGTCTGACCTAATGATTGTTCTAGTCTTACTGTTAATCTTCCCCACTCTTGACGCTCACTCTAATTCATTTGTATCTACTGCCTGACCTAATGATTGTTCTAGTCTTACTGTTAATCTTCTCCACTCTTGACGCTCATTCGAACTCATTTGTATCTACTGTCTGACCTAATGATTTTACTAGTCTTACTGTTAATCTTCCCCATTCTTGAAGCTCGCTGTAGCTCATTTGTATCTACTACCTGACCTAATGCTTTGACTAGTCTTATTGTTAATCTTCCCCACTCTTGACGCTCACTCTAACTCATTTGTATCTACTGCCTGACCTAATGATTTTACTAGTATTACTGTTAATCTTCCCCACTCTTGACTCTCACTCTTACTTAATGGTATCTACTACATGATCTAATGATTTTACTAGTCTTACTTTTAATCTTCCCCACTCTTGACGCTCACTGTAATTCATTTGTATCTACTGTCTGACCTTACGATTTTACTAGTCTTACTGTTAATCTTCCCCACTCTTGACTCTCACTCTAACTCATTTGTTTCTGCTGTCTGACCTAATGATTTTATTAGTCTTACTGTTAATCTTCCCAACTCTTGACTCTCACTCTAACTCATTTGTATCTACTGTCTGACCTAATGATTGTTCTAGTCTTACTGTTAATCTTCCCCACTCTTGACGCTCACTCTAATTCATTTGTATATATTGCCTGACCTAATGATTGTTCTAGTCTTACTGTTAATCTTCTCCACCCTTGACGCTCACTCGAACTCATTTATATCTACTGTTTGACCTAATGATTTTACTAGTCTTACTGTTAATCTTCCCCATTCTTGAATCTCGCTGTAGCTCATTTGTATCTACTACCTGACCTAATGCTTTGACTAGTCTTATTGTTAATCTTCCCCACTCTTGACGCTCACTCTAACTCATTTGTATCTACTGCCTGACCTATTTAATTTACTAGTATTACTGTTAATCTTCCCCACTCTTGACTCTCACTCTTACTTAATGGTATCTACTACATGATCTAATGATTTTAATAGTGTTACTGTTAATCTTCCCCATTCTTGACTCTCACTCTAACTCATTTGTATCTACTGCCAGACTTAATTTACTAGTCAACTGTTAATCTTCCCCACTCTTGACGCTCACTCTAACTCATTTGTAGCTACTGGCTGACCTAATGATTTTACTAGTGTTACTGTTAATCTTCCCCACTCTTGACGCTCATTCTAATTCATTTGTATCTACTGCCTGACCTAATGATTTTACTAGTCTTACTCTTAATCTTCCCCACTCTTGACTCTCACTCGATCTCATTTGTATCTACTCCCTGACCTAATGATTTTACTAGTCTTACTGTTAATCTTACCCAATCTTGACACTCACTCTAACTCATTTGTATCTACTGTCTGACCTAATGATTTTACTAGTCTTACTGTTAATCTTCCCCATTCTTGACTCTCACTCAAACTCATTTGTATCTACTGTCTCACCTAATGATTTTATTAGTCTTACTGTTAATCTTCCCCACTCTTGACTCTCACTCTAACTCATTTGTATCTACTGTCTGACCTAATGATTTTACTAGTCTTACTGTTAATCTTCCCCATTCTTGACTCTCACTCAAACTCATTTGTATCTACTGTCTCACCTAATGATTTTATTAGTCTTACTGTTAATCTTCCCCATTCTTGACTCTCACTCTAACTCATTTGTATCTATTACCTGATCTAATGATTTTACTAGTCTTACTGTTAATCTTCCCCACTCTTGACGCTCACTCGAACTCATTTGTATCTACTGTCTGACCTAATGATTTTACTAGTCTTACTGTTAATCTTCCCCATTCTTGACTCTCACTCTAACTCATTTGTATCTACTACCTGACCTAATGATTTTACTAGTCTTACTGTTAATCTTCCCCACTCTTGACTCTCACTCTAATTCATTTGTATCTACTGTCTGACCTAATGATTTTACTAGTCTTACTCTTAATCTTCCCCATTCTTGACTCTCACTCTAACCCATTTGTATCTACTGTCTGACCTAATGATTTTACTAGTCTTACTGTTAATCTTCCCGATTCTTGACTCTCACTCTAACCCATTTGTATCTGCTGTCTGACCTAATGATTTTACTAGTCTTACTCTTAATCTTCCCCATTCTTGACTCTCACTCTAACTCAGTTGTATCTACTACCTGACCTAATGATTTTACTAGTCTTACTGTTAATCTTCCCCATTCTTGACTCTCACTCTAACTCATTTGTATCTACTGCCAGACTTAATTTACTAGTCAACTGTTAATCTTCCCCACTCTTGACGCTCACTCTAACTCATTTGTAGCTACTGGCTGACCTAATGATTTTACTAGTGTTACTGTTAATCTTCCCCACTCTTGACGCTCATTCTAATTCATTTGTATCTACTGCCTGACCTAATGATTTTACTAGTCTTACTCTTAATCTTCCCCACTCTTGACTCTCACTCGATCTCATTTGTATCTACTCCGTGACCTAATGATTTTACTAGTCTTACTGTTAATCTTACCCAATCTTGACACTCATTCTAACTCATTTGTATCTACTACCTGACCTAATGATTTTACTAGTCTTACTGTTAATCTTCCCCACTCTTGACTCTCACTCTAACTCATTTGTGTCTACTGTCTCACCTAATGATTTTACTAGTCTGACTGTTAATCTTCCACACTCTTGACTCTCACTCTAACTCATTTGTATCTACTACCTGACCTAATGATTTTACAAGTGTTACTGTTAATCTTCCCCACTCTTGACGCTCACTCGAACTCATTTGTATCTACTGTCTGACCTAATGATTTTACTAGTCTTACTGTTAATCTTCCCCATTCTTGACTCTCACTCTAACTCATTTGTATCTATTACCTGACCTAATGATTGTTCTAGTCTTACTGTTAATCTTCCCCACTCTTGACCCTCACTCGAACTCATTGGTATCTACTGTCTGACCTAATGATTTTACTAGTCTTACTGTTAATCTTCCCCATTCTTGACTCTCACTCTAATTCATTTGTATCTACTGTCTGACCTAATGATTTTACTAGTCTTACTGTTAATCTTCCCCATTCTTGACACTCACTCTAACTCATTTGTATCTACTACCTGACCTAAAGATTTTACTAGTCTTACTCTTAATCTTCCCGACTCTTGACTCTCACTCTAATTCATTTGTATCTACTGCCCGACCTAATGATTGTTCTAGTCTTACTGTTAATCTTCCCCACTCTTGACTCTCACTCTAACTCATTTGCATGTGCTGTCTAACCTAATGATTGTTCTAGTCTTACTGTTAATCTTCCCCACTCTTGACTCTCACTCTAACTCATTTGTATCTACTGTCTGACCTAATGATTTTACTAGTCTTACTCTTAATCTTCCCCACTCTTGACTCTCACTCTAATACATTTGTATCTACTGTCTGACCTAATGATTTTACTAGTCTTACTGTTAATCTTCCCCACTCTTGACTCTCACTCTAATACATTTGTATCTACTGTCTGACCTAATGATTTTACTAGTCTTACTGTAAATCTTCCCCATTCTTGACTCTCACTCTAGCTCATTTGTATCTACTACCTGACCTAATGATTTTACTAGTCTTACTGTTAATCTTCCCCACTCTTGACGCTCACTCTAATTCATTTGTATCTACTGCCTGACCTAATGATTGTTCTAGTCTTACTGTTAATCTTCCCCACTCTTGACCCTCACTCGAACTCATTTGTATCTACTGTCTGACCTAATGATTTTACTAGTCTTACTGTTAATCTTCCCCATTCTTGACTCTCACTCTAATTCATTTGTATCTACTGTCTGACCTAATGATTTTACTCGTCTTACTGTTAATCTTCCCGACTGTTGACTCTCACTCTAACTCATTTGCATCTACTCCCTGACATAATGATTTTACTAATATTACTGTTAATCTTCCCCACTCTTGACGCTCACTCTAACATATCTGTATCTACTACCTGACCTAATGATTTTACTAGTCTTACTCTTAATCTTCCCCTCTCTTGACTCTCACTCTAATTCATTTGTGTCTACTGTCTCACCTAATGATTTTACTAGTCTTACTGTTAATCTTCCCCACTCTTGAATCTCACTCTTCCTCATTTGCATCTACTACCTGACCTAATGAATTTACTAGTCTTACTGTTAATCTTGCCCACTCTTGACGCTCAATCTAATTCATTTGTATCTACTGCCTGACCTAATGATTGTTCTAGTCTTACTGTTAATCTTCCCCACTCTTGACCCTCACTCGAACTCATTTGTATCTACTGTCTGACCTTATGATTTTACTAGTCTTACTGTTAATCTTCCCCATTCTTGACTCTCTCTCTAATTCATTTGTATCTACTGTCTGACCTAATGATTTTACTAGTCTTACTGTTAATCTTCCCCACTCTTGACTCTCACTCTAACTCATTTGTATCTACTACCTGACCTTATGATTTTACTAGTCTTACTCTTAATCTTCCCCACTCTTGACTCTCACTCTAATTCATTTGCATCTACTCCCTGACCTAATGATTTTACTAGTCTTACTGTTAATCTTCCCCACTCTTGACGCTCACTCTAATTCATTTGTATCTACTGTCTGACCTAATGATTTTACTAGTCTTACTGTTAATCTTCCCCACTCTTGACGCTCACTCTAATTCATTTGTATCTACTGCCTGACCTAATGACTGTTCTAATCCTACTGTTAATCTTCCCCACTCTTGACGCTCACTCTAACACATCTGTATCTACTGCCTGACCTAATGATTTTACTAGTCTTACTGTTAATCTTCTCCACTCTTGACGCTCACTGGAACTCATTTGTATCTACTGCCTGACCTAATGATTGTTCTAGTCTTACTGTTAATGTTCCCCACTCTTGAGGCTCACTCTAACACATCTGTATCTACTACCTGACCTAATGATTTTACTAGTCTTACTGTTAATCTTCCCCACTGTTGACTCTCACTCTAATACATTTGCATCTACTCCCTGACATCATGATTTTACTAATATTACTTTTAATCTTCCCCACTCTTGACGCTCACTCTAACACATCTGTATCTATTACCTGACCTAATGATTTTACTAGTCTTACTCTTAATCTTCCCCACTCTTGACTCTCACTCTAACTCATTTGTATCTATTACCTGACCTAATGATTTTACTAGTCTTACTGATAATCTTCCCCATTCTTGACTCTCACTCTAACTCATTTGTATCTACTACCTGACCTAATGATTTTACTAGTCTTACTGTTAATCTTCCCCATTCTTGACTCTCACTCTAACTCATTTGTATCTACTACCTGACCTAATGATTTTACTAGTCTTACTCTTAATCTTCCCCATTCTTGACTCTCACTCTAACTCATTTGTATCTACTACCTGACCTAATGATTTTACTAGTCTTACTCTTAATCTTCCCCACTCTTGACGCTCACTCTAACTCATTTGTTTCTATTACCTGACCTAATGATTTTACTAGGCTTACTGTTAATCTTCCCCACTCTTGACTCTCACTCTAATTCATTTGTATCTACTGCCTGACCTAATGATTGTTCTAGTCTTACTGTTAATTTTCCATACTCTTGACGCTCACTCGAACTCATTTGTATCTACTGTCTGACCTAATGATTTTACTAGTATTACTGTTAATCTTCCCCACTTTGACGCTCACTCTAACTCATTCGTATCTACTGCCTGACCTAATGATTTTACTAATCTTACTGTCAATCTTCCCCACTCTTGACGCTCACTCTAACTCATTGTATCTACTGCCTGACCTATTGAATTTACTAGTATTACTGTTAATCTTCCCCACTTTGACGCTCACTCTAACTCATTCGTATCTACTGCCTGACCTAATGATTTTACTAATCTTACTGTTAATCTTCCCCACTCTTGACTCTCACTCTTACTTAATGGTAACTACTACATGATCTAATGATTGTTCTAGTCTTACTGTTAATCTTCCCCACTCTTGACTCTCACTCTAACTCATTTGTATCTATTGCCTGACCTAATGAGTTTACTAGTCTTGCTATTAATCTTCCCCACTCTTGACGCTCACTCTAATTCATTTGTATCTACTGCCTGACCTAATGATTGTTCTAGTCTTACTGTTAATCTTCCCCACTCTTGACGCTCACTCGAACTCATTTGTATATACTGTCTGACCTAATGATTTTACTAGTCTTGCTTTTAATCTTCGCCACTCTTGACGCTCACTCTAACTCATTTGTATCTACTACCTGACCTAATGATTTTACTAGTGTTACTGTTAATCTTCCCTACTCTTGACGCTCACTCTAATTCATTTGTATCTACTGCCTGACCTAATGATTTTACTAGTCTTACTGTTAATCTTCCCCACTGTTGACTCTCACTCTAACTCATTTGTATCTACTCCTTGACCTAATGATTTTACTAATCTTACTGTTAATCTTCCCCACTCTTGACGCTCACTCTAATTCATCTGTATATACTACATGACCTAATGATTTTACTAGTCTTACTGTTAATCTTCCCCACTCTTGACGCTCACTCGAACTCATTTGTATCTACTGTCTGACCTAATGATTTTACTAGTCTTGATGTTAATCTTCCCCACTCTTGATGCTCACTCTAGTTCATTTGTATCTACTCCCTGACCTAATGATTGTTCTAGTCTTACTGTTAATCTTCCCCACTCTTGAGGCTCACTCTAACACATCTGTATCTACTACCTGACCTAATGATTTTACTAGTCTTACAGTTAATCTTCCCCATTCTTGACTCTCACTCTAACTCATTTGTATCTACTACCTGACCTAATGATTTTACTAGTCTTACAGTTAATCTTCCCCATTCTTGACGCTCACTCTAACTCATTTGTATTTACTCCCTGACCAAATGATTGTTCTAGTCTTATTGTTAATCTTCCCCACTCTTGACGCTCACTCGAACTCATTTGTATCTACTGTCTGACCAAATGATTTTACTAGTCTTGATGTTAATCTTCCCCATTCTTGACTCTCACTCTAGCTCAAATGTATCTACTACCTGACCTAATGATTTTACTAGTCTTACTCTTAATCTTCCCCACTCTTGACTCTCACTCTAATTCATTTGTATCTACTGCCTGACCTAATAATTGTTCTAGTCTTACTGTTAATCTTCCCCATTCTTGACTCTCACTCTAACTCATTTGTATCTATTACCTGACCTAATGATTTTACTAGTGTTACTGTTAATCTTCCCTACTCTTGACGCTCACTCTAATTCATTTGTATCTACTGCCTGACCTAATGATTTTACTAGTCTTACTGTTAATCTTCCCCACTGTTGACTCTCACTCTAACTCATTTGTATCTACTCCTTGACCTAATGATTTTACTAATCTTACTGTTAATCTTCCCCACTCTTGACGCTCACTCTAATTCATCTGTATATACTACATGACCTAATGATTTTACTAGTCTTACTGTTAATCTTCCCCACTCTTGACGCTCACTCGAACTCATTTGTATCTACTGTCTGACCTAATGATTTTACTAGTCTTGATGTTAATCTTCCCCACTCTTGATGCTCACTCTAGTTCATTTGTATCTACTCCCTGACCTAATGATTGTTCTAGTCTTACTGTTAATCTTCCCCACTCTTGAGGCTCACTCTAACACATCTGTATCTACTACCTGACCTAATGATTTTACTAGTCTTATAGTTAATCTTCCCCATTCTTGACTCTCACTCTAACTCATTTGTATCTACTACCTGACCTAATGATTTTACTAGTCTTACAGTTAATCTTCCCCATTCTTGACGCTCACTCTAACTCATTTGTATTTACTCCCTGACCAAATGATTGTTCTAGTCTTATTGTTAATCTTCCCCACTCTTGACGCTCACTCGAACTCATTTGTATCTACTGTCTGACCAAATGATTTTACTAGTCTTGATGTTAATCTTCCCCATTCTTGACTCTCACTCTAGCTCAAATGTATCTACTACCTGACCTAATGATTTTACTAGTCTTACTCTTAATCTTCCCCACTCTTGACTCTCACTCTAATTCATGTGTATCTACTGCCTGACCTAATAATTGTTCTAGTCTTACTGTTAATCTTCCCCATTCTTGACTCTCACTCTAACTCATTTGTATCTATTACCTGACCTAATGATTTTACTAGTCTTACTGTTAATCTTCCCCATTCTTGACTCTCACTCTAACTCATTTGTATCTATTACCTGACCTAATGATTTTACTAGTCTTACTCTTAATCTTCCCCACTCTTGACTCTCACTCTAATACATTTGTATCTACTGTCTGACCTAATGATTTTACTAGTCTTACTGTTAATCTTTCCCACTCTTGACTCTCACTCTAATTCATTTGTATCAACTGTCTTACCTAATGATTTTACTAGTCTTACTGTTAATCTTCCCCATTCTTGACTCTCACTCTAACTCAATTGTATCTACTACCAGACCTAATGATTTTACTAGTCTTACTCTTAATCTTCCCCACTCTTGACTCTCACTCTAATTCATTTGTATCTACTGCCTGACCTAATGATTGTTCTAGTCTTACTGTTAATCTTCCCCACTCTTGACTCTCACTCTAACTCATTTGTATCTACTGTCTGACCCAATGATTGTTCTAGTCTTACTGTTAATCTTCCCCACTCTTGACTCTCACTCTAACTCATTTGTATCTACTGTCTGACCTAATGATTTTACTAGTCTTACTGTTAATCTTCCCCATTCTTGACTCTCACTCTAGCTCATTTGTATCTACTACCTGACCTAATGATTTTACTAGTGTTACTCTTAATCTTCCCCACTCTTGACTCTCACTCTAATACATCTGTATCTACTACCTGACCTATTGATTTTACTAGTCTTACTGTTAATCTTCCCCATTCTTGACTCTCACTCTAACTCATTTGTATCTATTACCTGACCTAATGATTTTACTAGTCTTACTGTTAATCTTCCCCATTCTTGACTCTCACTCTAACTCATTTGTATCTATTACCTGATCTAATGATTGTTCTAGTCTTACTCTTAATCTTCCCCACTCTTGACTCTCACTCTAATACATCTGTATCTACTACCTGACCTAATGATTTTACTAGTCTTACTGTTAATCTTCCCCATTCATGACTCTCACTCTAACCCTTTTGTATCTGCTGTCTGACCTAATGATTTTACTAATCTTACTCTTAATCTTCCCCATTCTTGACTCTCACTCTAACTCATTTGTATCTACTACCTGACCTATTGATTTTACTAGTCTTACTGTTAATCTTCCCCACTCTTGACTCTCACTCTAACTCATTTGTGTCTACTGTCTCACCTAATGATTTTACTAGTCTGACTGTTAATCTTCCACACTCTTGACTCTCACTCTAACTCATTTGTATCTAATATCTGACCTAATGATTTTACTAGTGTTACTGTTAATCTTCCCCACTCTTGACGCTCACTCGAACTCATTTGTATCTACTGTCTGACCTAATGATTTTACTAGTCTTACTGTTAATCTTCCCCATTCTTGACTCTCACTCTAACTCATTTGTATCTACTACCTGACCTAATGATTTTACTAGTCTTACTGTTAATCTTCCCCATTCTTGACTCTCACTCTAACTCATTTGTATCTACTACCTGACCTAATGATTTTACTAGTCTTACTCTTAATCTTCCCCACTCTTGACGCTCACTCTAACTCATTTGTATCTATTACCTGACCTAATGATTTTACTAGGCTTACTGTTAATCTTCCCCACTCTTGACTCTCACTCTAACTCATTTGTATCTGTTACCTGACCTAATGATTTTACTAGTCTTACTGTTAATCTTCCCCACTCTTGACGCTCACTCTAATTCATTTGTATCTACTGCCTGACCTAATGATTGTTCTAGTCTTACTGTTAATCTTCCCCATTCTTGACTCTCACTCTAACTCATTTGTGTCTACTGTCTCACCTAATGATTTTACTAGTGTTACTGTTAATCTTCCGCACTCTTGACCCTCACTCTAATACATCTGTATCTACTACCTGACCTATTGATTTTACTAGTCTTACTGTTAATCTTCCCCATTCTTGACTCTCACTCTAACTAATTTGTATCTATTACCTGATCTAATGATTGTTCTAGTCTTACTCTTAATCTTCCCCACTCTTGACTCTCACTCTAATACATCTGTATCTACTACCTGACCTAATGATTTTACTAGTCTTACTGTTAATCTTCCCCATTCTTGACTCTCACTCTAACTCATTTGTATCTATTACCTGACCTAATGATTTTACTAGTCTTACTGTTAATCTTCCCCATTCTGACTCTCACTCTAACTCATTTGTATCTATTACCTGATCTAATGATTTTACTAGTCTTACTGTTAATCTTCCCCACTCTTGACGCTCACTCTAATTCATTTGTATCTACTGCCTGACCTAATGATTGTTCTAGTCTTACTGTTAATCTTCCCCACTCTTGACTCTCACTCTAATTCATTTGTATCTACTGTCTGACGTAATGATTTTACTAGTCTTACTCTTAATCTTCCCCATTCTTGACTCTCACTCTAACTCATTTGTATCTACTGTCTGACCTAATGATTTTACTAGTCTTACTGTTAATCTTCCCCATTCTTGACTCTCACTCTAACCCATTTGTATCTACAGTCTGACCTAATGATTTTACTAGTCTTACTGTTAATCTTCCCCATTCATGACTCTCACTCTAACCCTTTTGTATCTGCTGTCTGACCTAATGATTTTACTAGTCTTACTCTTAATCTTCCCCATTCTTGACTCTCACTCTAACTCATTTGTATCTACTACCTGACCTATTGATTTTACTAGTCTTACTGTTAATCTTCCCCACTCTTGACTCTCACTCTAACTCATTTGTGTCTACTGTCTCACCTAATGATTTTACTAGTCTGACTGTTAATCTTCCACACTCTTGACTCTCACTCTAACTCATTTGTATCTAATATCTGACCTAATGATTTTACTAGTGTTACTGTTAATCTTCCCCACTCTTGACGCTCACTCGAACTCATTTGTATCTACTGTCTGACCTAATGATTTTACTAGTCTTACTGTTAATCTTCCCCATTCTTGACTCTCACTCTAACTCATTTGTATCTACTACCTGACCTAATGATTTTACTAGTCTTACTGTTAATCTTCCCCATTCTTGACGCTCACTCGAACTCATTTGTATCTACTGTCTGACCTAATGATTTTACTAGTCTTGATGTTAATCTTCCCCACTCTTGATGCTCACTCTAGTTCATTTGTATCTACTCCCTGACCTAATGATTGTTCTAGTCTTACTGTTAATCTTCCCCACTCTTGAGGCTCACTCTAGCACATCTGTATCTACTACCTGACCTAATGATTTTACTAGTCTTACAGTTAATCTTCCCCATTCTTGACTCTCACTCTAACTCATTTGTATCTACTACCTGACCTAATGATTTTACTAGTCTTACAGTTAATCTTCCCCATTCTTGACGCTCACTCTAACTCATTTGTATTTACTCCCTGACCAAATGATTGTTCTAGTCTTATTGTTAATCTTCCCCACTCTTGACGCTCACTCGAACTCATTTGTATCTACTGTCTGACCAAATGATTTTACTAGTCTTGATGTTAATCTTCCCCATTCTTGACTCTCACTCTAATACATTTGTATCTACTGTCTGACCTAATGATTTTACTAGTCTTACTGTTAATCTTCCCCATTCTTGACTCTCACTCTAGCTCAATTGTATCTACTACCTGACCTAATGATTTTACTAGTCTTACTCTTAATCTTCCCCACTCTTGACTCTCACTCTAATTCATGTGTATCTACTGCCTGACCTAATGATTGTTCTAGTCTTACTGTTAATCTTCCCCATTCTTGACTCTCACTCTAACTCATTTGTATCTATTACCTGACCTAATGATTTTACTAGTCTTACTGTTAATCTTCCCCATTCTTGACTCTCACTCTAACTCATTTGTATCTATTACCTGACCTAATGATTTTACTAGTCTTACTCTTAATCTTCCCCACTCTTGACTCTCACTCTAATACATTTGTATCTACTGTCTGACCTAATGATTTTACTAGTCTTACTGTTAATCTTTCCCACTCTTGACTCTCACTCTAATTCATTTGTATCAACTGTCTTACCTAATGATTTTACTAGTCTTACTGTTAATCTTCCCCATTCTTGACTCTCACTCTAACTCAATTGTATCTACTACCTGACCTAATGATTTTACTAGTCTTACTCTTAATCTTCCCTACTCTTGACTCTCACTCTAATTCATTTGTATCTACTACCTGACCTAATGATTTTACTAGTCTTACAGTTAATCTTCCCCATTCTTGACTCTCACTCTAACTCATTTGTATCTACTACCTGACCTAATGATTTTACTAGTCTTACAGTTAATCTTCCCCATTCTTGACGCTCACTCTAACTCATTTGTATTTACTCCCTGACCAAATGATTGTTCTAGTCTTATTGTTAATCTTCCCCACTCTTGACGCTCACTCGAACTCATTTGTATCTACTGTCTGACCAAATGATTTTACTAGTCTTGATGTTAATCTTCCCCATTCTTGACTCTCACTCTAATACATTTGTATCTACTGTCTGACCTAATGATTTTACTAGTCTTACTGTTAATCTTCCCCATTCTTGACTCTCACTCTAGCTCAATTGTATCTACTACCTGACCTAATGATTTTACTAGTCTTACTCTTAATCTTCCCCACTCTTGACTCTCACTCTAATTCATGTGTATCTACTGCCTGACCTAATGATTGTTCTAGTCTTACTGTTAATCTTCCCCATTCTTGACTCTCACTCTAACTCATTTGTATCTATTACCTGACCTAATGATTTTACTAGTCTTACTGTTAATCTTCCCCATTCTTGACTCTCACTCTAACTCATTTGTATCTATTACCTGACCTAATGATTTTACTAGTCTTACTCTTAATCTTCCCCACTCTTGACTCTCACTCTAATACATTTGTATCTACTGTCTGACCTAATGATTTTACTAGTCTTACTGTTAATCTTTCCCACTCTTGACTCTCACTCTAATTCATTTGTATCAACTGTCTTACCTAATGATTTTACTAGTCTTACTGTTAATCTTCCCCATTCTTGACTCTCACTCTAACTCAATTGTATCTACTACCTGACCTAATGATTTTACTAGTCTTACTCTTAATCTTCCCCACTCTTGACTCTCACTCTAATTCATTTGTATCTACTGCCTGACCTAATGATTGTTCTAGTCTGACTGTTAATCATCCCCACTCTTGACTCTCACTCTAACTCATTTGTATCTACTGTCTGACCTAATGATTGTTCTAGTCTTACTGTTAATCTTCCCCACTCTTGACTCTCACTCTAATACATCTGTATCTACTACCTGACCTATTGATTTTACTAGTCTTACTGTTAATCTTCCCCATTCTTGACTCTCACTCTAACTCATTTGTATCTATTACCTGACCTAATGATTTTACTAGTCTTACTGTTAATCTTCCCCATTCTTGACTCTCACTCTAACTCATTTGTATCTATTACCTGATATAATGATTGTTCTAGTCTTACTCTTAATCTTCCCCACTCTTGACTCTCACTCTAATACATCTGTATCTACTACCTGACCTAATGATTTTACTAGTCTTACTGTTAATCTTCCCCATTCTTGACTCTCACTCTAACTCATTTGTATCTATTACCTGACCTAATGATTTTACTAGTCTTACTGTTAATCTTCCCCATTCTGACTCTCACTCTAACTCATTTGTATCTATTACCTGATCTAATGATTTTACTAGTCTTACTGTTAATCTTCCCCACTCTTGACGCTCACTCGAACTCATTTGTATCTACTGTCTGACCTAATGATTTTACTAGTCTTACTGTTAATCTTCCCCATTCTTGACTCTCACTCTAACTCATTTGTATCTACTACCTGACCTAATGATTTTACTAGTCTTACTGTTAATCTTCCCCACTCTTGACTCTCACTCTAATTCATTTGTATCTACTGTCTGACCTAATGATTTTACTAGTCTTACTCTTAATCTTCCCCATTCTTGACTCTCACTCTAACTCATTTGTATCTACTGTCTGACCTAATGATTTTACTAGTCTTACTGTTAATCTTCCCCATTCTTGACTCTCACTCTAACCCATTTGTATCTACAGTCTGACCTAATGATTTTACCAGTCTTACTGTTAATCTTCCCCATTCATGACTCTCACTCTAACCCTTTTGTATCTGCTGTCTGACCTAATGATTTTACTAGTCTTACTCTTAATCTTCCCCATTCTTGACTCTCACTCTAACTCATTTGTATCTACTACCTGACCTATTGATTTTACTAGTCTTACTGTTAATCTTCCCCACTCTTGACTCTCACTCTAACTCATTTGTGTCTACTGTCTGACCTAATGATTTTACTAGTCTGACTGTTAATCTTCCACACTCTTGACTCTCACTCTAACTCATTTGTATCTAATATCTGACCTAATGATTTTACTAGTGTTACTGTTAATCTTCCCCACTCTTGACGCTCACTCGAACTCATTTGTATCTACTGTCTGACCTAATGATTTTACTAGTCTTACTGTTAATCTTCCCCATTCTTGACTCTCACTCTAACTCATTTGTATCTACTACCTGACCTAATGATTTTACTAGTCTTACTGTTAATCTTCCCCATTCTTGACTCTCACTCTAACTCATTTGTATCTACTACCTGACCTAATGATTTTACTAGTCTTACTCTTAATCTTCCCCACTCTTGACGCTCACTCTAACTCATTTGTATCTATTACCTGACCTAATGATTTTACTAGGCTTACTGTTAATCTTCCCCACTCTTGACTCTCACTCTAATTCATTTGTATCTGTTACCTGACCTAATGATTTTACTAGTCTTACTGTTAATCTTCCCCACTCTTGACGCTCACTCTAATTCATTTGTATCTACTGCCTGACCTAATGATTGTTCTAGTCTTACTGTTAATCTTCCCCATTCTTGACTCTCACTCTAACTCATTTGTGTCTACTGTCTCACCTAATGATTTTACTAGTGTTACTGTTAATCTTCCGCACTCTTGACCCTCACTCTAATACATCTGTATCTACTACCTGACCTATTGATTTTACTAGTCTTACTGTTAATCTTCCCCATTCTTGACTCTCACTCTAACTCATTTGTATCTATTACCTGACCTAATGATTTTACTAGTCTTACTGTTAATCTTCCCCATTCTTGACTCTCACTCTAACTCATTTGTATCTATTACCTGATCTAATGATTGTTCTAGTCTTACTCTTAATCTTCCCCACTCTTGACTCTCACTCTAATACATCTGTATCTACTACCTGACCTAATGATTTTACTAGTCTTACTGTTAATCTTCCCCATTCTTGACTCTCACTCTAACTCATTTGTATCTATTACCTGACCTAATGATTTTACTAGTCTTACTGTTAATCTTCCCCATTCTGACTCTCACTCTAACTCATTTGTATCTATTACCTGATCTAATGATTTTACTAGTCTTACTGTTAATTTTCCCCACTCTTGACGCTCACTCGAACTCATTTGTATCTACTGTCTGACCTAATGATTTTACTAGTCTTACTGTTAATCTTCCCCATTCTTGACTCTCACTCTAACTCATTTGTATCTACTACCTGACCTAATGATTTTACTAGTCTTACTGTTAATCTTCCCCACTCTTGACTCTCACTCTAATTCATTTGTATCTACTGTCTGACCTAATGATTTTACTAGTCTTACTCTTAATCTTCCCCATTCTTGACTCTCACTCTAACTCATTTGTATCTACTGTCTGACCTAATGATTTTACTAGTCTTACTGTTAATCTTCCCCATTCTTGACTCTCACTCTAACCCATTTGTATCTACAGTCTGACCTAATGATTTTACTAGTCTTACTGTTAATCTTCCCCATTCATGACTCTCACTCTAACCCTTTTGTATCTGCTGTCTGACCTAATGATTTTACTAGTCTTACTCTTAATCTTCCCCATTCTTGACTCTCACTCTAACTCATTTGTATCTACTACCTGACCTATTGATTTTACTAGTCTTACTGTTAATCTTCCCCACTCTTGACTCTCACTCTAACTCATTTGTGTCTACTGTCTCACCTAATGATTTTACTAGTCTGACTGTTAATCTTCCACACTCTTGACTCTCACTCTAACTCATTTGTATCTAATATCTGACCTAATGATTTTACTAGTGTTACTGTTAATCTTCCCCACTCTTGACGCTCACTCGAACTCATTTGTATCTACTGTCTGACCTAATGATTTTACTAGTCTTACTGTTAATCTTCCCCATTCTTGACTCTCACTCTAACTCATTTGTATCTATTACCTGACCTAATGATTTTACTAGGCTTACTGTTAATCTTCCCCACTCTTGACTCTCACTCTAACTCATTTGTATCTGTTACCTGACCTAATGATTTTACTAGTCTTACTGTTAATCTTCCCCACTCTTGACGCTCACTCTAATTCATTTGTATCTACTGCCTGACCTAATGATTGTTCTAGTCTTACTGTTAATCTTCCCCATTCTTGACTCTCACTCTAACTCATTTGTGTCTACTGTCTCACCTAATGATTTTACTAGTGTTACTGTTAATCTTCCGCACTCTTGACCCTCACTCTAATTCATTTGTATCTACTGTCTGACCTAATGATTTTACTAGTCTTACTCTTAATCTTCCCCATTCTTGACTCTCACTCTAACTCATTTGTATCTACTGTCTGACCTAATGATTTTACTAGTCTTACTGTTAATCTTCCCCATTCTTGACTCTCACTCTAACCCATTTGTATCTACAGTCTGACCTAATGATTTTACTAGTCTTACTGTTAATCTTCCCCATTCATGACTCTCACTCTAACCCTTTTGTATCTGCTGTCTGACCTAATGATTTTACTAGTCTTACTCTTAATCTTCCCCATTCTTGACTCTCACTCTAACTCATTTGTATCTACTACCTGACCTATTGATTTTACTAGTCTTACTGTTAATCTTCCCCACTCTTGACTCTCACTCTAACTCATTTGTGTCTACTGTCTCACCTAATGATTTTACTAGTCTGACTGTTAATCTTCCACACTCTTGACTCTCACTCTAACTCATTTGTATCTAATATCTGACCTAATGATTTTACTAGTGTTACTGTTAATCTTCCCCACTCTTGACGCTCACTCGAACTCATTTGTATCTACTGTCTGACCTAATGATTTTACTAGTCTTACTGTTAATCTTCCCCATTCTTGACTCTCACTCTAACTCATTTGTATCTACTACCTGACCTAATGATTTTACTAGTCTTACTGTTAATCTTCCCCATTCTTGACTCTCACTCTAACTCATTTGTATCTACTACCTGACCTAATGATTTTACTAGTCTTACTCTTAATCTTCCCCACTCTTGACTCTCACTCTAACTCATTTGTATCTGTTACCTGACCTAATGATTTTACTAGTCTTACTGTTAATCTTCCCCACTCTTCACGCTCACTCTAATTCATTTGTATCTACTGCCTGACCTAATGATTGTTCTAGTCTTACTGTTAATCTTCCCCATTCTTGACTCTCACTCTAACTCATTTGTGTCTACTGTCTCACCTAATGATTTTACTAGTGTTACTGTTAATCTTCCGCACTCTTGACCCTCACTCTAATTCATTTGTATCTACTGCCTGACCTAATGATTGTTCTAGTCTTACTGTTAATATTCCACACCCTTGACGCTCACTCTAACTCATTCGTATCTACTGCCTGACCTAATGATTTTACTAATCTTACTGTCAATCTTCCCCACTCTTGACGCTCACTCTAACTCATTGTATCTACTGCCTGACCTATTGAATTTACTAGTATTACTGTTAATCTTCCCCACTCTTGACTCTCACTCTTACTTAATGGTATCTACTACCTGATCTAATGATTTGACTAGTGTTACTGTTAATCTTCCCCACTATTGACGCTCACACTAACACATTTGTATCTTTACTAGTCTTACTTTTAATCTTCCCCACTCTTGACTCTCACTCTTACTTAATGGTAACTACTACATGATCTAATGATTGTTCTAGTCTTACTGTTAATCTTCCCCACTCTTGACTCTCACTCTAACTCATTTGTATCTATTGCCTGACCTAATGAGTTTACTAGTCTTGCTATTAATCTTCCCCACTCTTGACGCTCACTCTAATTCATTTGTATCTACTGCCTGACCTAATGATTGTTCTAGTCTTACTGTTAATCTTCCCCACTCTTGACGCTCACTCGAACTCATTTGTATCTACTACCTGACCTAATGATTTTACTAGTGTTACTGTTAATCTTCCCTACTCTTGACGCTCACTCTAATTCATTTGTATCTACTGCCTGACCTAATGATTTTACTAGTCTTACTGTTAATCTTCCCCACTCTTGACGCTCACTCTAATTCATCTGTATATACTACATGACCTAATGATTTTACTAGTCTTACTGTTAATCTTCCCCACTCTTGACGCTCACTCGAACTCATTTGTATCTACTGTCTGACCTAATGATTTTACTAGTCTTGATGTTAATCTTCCCCACTCTTGATGCTCACTCTAGTTCATTTGTATCTACTACCTGACCTAATGATTGTTCTAGTCTTACTGTTAATCTTCCCCACTCTTGAGGCTCACTCTAACACATCTGTATCTACTACCTGACCTAATGATTTTACTAGTCTTACAGTTAATCTTCCCCATTCTTGACTCTCACTCTAACTCATTTGTATCTACTACCTGACCTAATGATTTTACTAGTCTTACAGTTAATCTTCCCCATTCTTGACGCTCACTCTAACTCATTTGTATTTACTCCCTGACCAAATGATTGATCTAGTCTTATTGTTAATCTTCCCCACTCTTGACGCTCACTCGAACTCATTTGTATCTACTGTCTGACCAAATGATTTTACTAGTCTTGATGTTAATCTTCCCCATTCTTGACTCTCACTCTAATACATTTGTATCTACTGTCTGACCTAATGATTTTACTAGTCTTACTCTTAATCTTCCCCATTCTTGACTCTCACTCTAGCTCAATTGTATCTACTACCTGACCTAATGATTTTACTAGTCTTACTCTTAATCTTCCCCACTCTTGACTCTCACTCTAATTCATGTGTATCTACTGCCTGACCTAATGATTGTTCTAGTCTTACTGTTAATCTTCCCCATTCTTGACTCTCACTCTAACTCATTTGTATCTATTACCTGACCTAATGATTTTACTAGTCTTACTGTTAATCTTCCCCATTCTTGACTCTCACTCTAACTCATTTGTATCTATTACCTGACCTAATGATTTTACTAGTCTTACTCTTAATCTTCCCCACTCTTGACTCTCACTCTAACTCATTTGTATCTACTACCTGACCTAATGATTTTACTAGTCTTACTGTTAATCTTTCCCACTCTTGACTCTCACTCTAATTCATTTGTATCAACTGTCTTACCTAATGATTTTACTAGTCTTACTGTTAATCTTCCCCATTCTTGACTCTCACTCTAACTCATTTGTATCTGTTACCTGACCTAATGATTTTACTAGTCTTACTGTTAATCTTCCCCACTCTTGACGCTCACTCTAATTCATTTGTATCTACTGCCTGACCTAATGATTGTTCTAGTCTTACTGTTAATCTTCCCCATTCTTGACTCTCACTCTAACTCATTTGTGTCTACTGTCTCACCTAATGATTTTACTAGTGTTACTGTTAATCTTCCGCACTCTTGACCCTCACTCTAATTCATTTGTATCTACTGCCTGACCTAATGATTGTTCTAGTCTTACTGTTAATTTTCCACACTCTTGACGCTCACTCGAACTCATTTGTATCTACTGTCTGACCTAATGATTTTACTAGTATTACTGTTAATCTTCCCCACTTTGACGCTCACTCTAACTCATTCGTATCTACTGCCTGACCTAATGATTTTACTAATCTTACTGTCAATCTTCCCCACTCTTGACGCTCACTCTAACTCATTGTATCTACTGCCTGACCTATTGAATTTACTAGTATTACTGTTAATCTTCCCCACTCTTGACTCTCACTCTTACTTAATGGTATCTACTACCTGATCTAATGATTTGACTAGTGTTACTGTTAATCTTCCCCACTATTGACGCTCACACTAACACATTTGTATCTTTACTAGTCTTACTTTTAATCTTCCCCACTCTTGACTCTCACTCTTACTTAATGGTAACTACTACATGATCTAATGATTGTTCTAGTCTTACTGTTAATCTTCCCCACTCTTGACTCTCACTCTAACTCATTTGTATCTATTGCCTGACCTAATGAGTTTACTAGTCTTGCTATTAATCTTCCCCACTCTTGACGCTCACTCTAATTCATTTGTATCTACTGCCTGACCTAATGATTGTTCTAGTCTTACTGTTAATCTTCCCCACTCTTGACGCTCACTCGAACTCATTTGTATATACTGTCTGACCTAATGATTTTACTAGTCTTGCTGTTAATCTTCGCCACTCTTGACGCTCACTCTAACTCATTTGTATCTACTACCTGACCTAATGATTTTACTAGTGTTACTGTTAATCTTCCCTACTCTTGACGCTCACTCTAATTCATTTGTATCTACTGCCTGACCTAATGATTTTACTAGTCTTACTGTTAATCTTCCCCACTGTTGACTCTCACTCTAACTCATTTGTATCTACTCCTTGACCTAATGATTTTACTAATCTTACTGTTAATCTTCCCCACTCTTGACGCTCACTCTAATTCATCTGTATATACTACATGACCTAATGATTTTACTAGTCTTACTGTTAATCTTCCCCACTCTTGACGCTCACTCGAACTCATTTGTATCTACTGTCTGACCTAATGATTTTACTAGTCTTGATGTTAATCTTCCCCACTCTTGATGCTCACTCTAGTTCATTTGTATCTACTCCCTGACCTAATGATTGTTCTAGTCTTACTGTTAATCTTCCCCACTCTTGAGGCTCACTCTAACACATCTGTATCTACTACCTGACCTAATGATTTTACTAGTCTTACAGTTAATCTTCCCCATTCTTGACTCTCACTCTAACTCATTTGTATCTACTACCTGACCTAATGATTTTACTAGTCTTACTGTTAATCTTCCCCATTCTTGACGCTCACTCTAACTCATTTGTATTTACTCCCTGACCAAATGATTGTTCTAGTCTTATTGTTAATCTTCCCCACTCTTGACGCTCACTCGAACTCATTTGTATCTACTGTCTGACCAAATGATTTTACTAGTCTTGATGTTAATCTTCCCCATTCTTGACTCTCACTCTAATACATTTGTATCTACTGTCTGACCTAATGATTTTACTAGTCTTACTCTTAATCTTCCCCATTCTTGACTCTCACTCTAGCTCAATTGTATCTACTACCTGACCTAATGATTTTACTAGTCTTACTCTTAATCTTCCCCACTCTTGACTCTCACTCTAATTCATGTGTATCTACTGCCTGACCTAATGATTGTTCTAGTCTTACTGTTAATCTTCCCCATTCTTGACTCTCACTCTAACTCATTTGTATCTATTACCTGACCTAATGATTTTACTAGTCTTACTGTTAATCTTCCCCATTCTTGACTCTCACTCTAACTCATTTGTATCTATTACCTGACCTAATGATTTTACTAGTCTTACTCTTAATCTTCCCCACTCTTGACTCTCACTCTAATACATTTGTATCTACTGTCTGACCTAATGATTTTACTAGTCTTACTGTTAATCTTTCCCACTCTTGACTCTCACTCTAATTCATTTGTATCAACTGTCTTACCTAATGATTTTACTAGTCTTACTGTTAATCTTCCCCATTCTTGACTCTCACTCTAACTCATTTGTATCTGTTACCTGACCTAATGATTTTACTAGTCTTACTGTTAATCTTCCCCACTCTTGACGCTCACTCTAATTCATTTGTATCTACTGCCTGACCTAATGATTGTTCTAGTCTTACTGTTAATCTTCCCCACTCTTGACGCTCACTCGAACTCATTTGTATATACTGTCTGACCTAATGATTTTACTAGTCTTGCTGTTAATCTTCGCCACTCTTGACGCTCACTCTAACTCATTTGTATCTACTACCTGACCTAATGATTTTACTAGTGTTACTGTTAATCTTCCCTACTCTTGACGCTCACTCTAATTCATTTGTATCTACTGCCTGACCTAATGATTTTACTAGTCTTACTGTTAATCTTCCCCACTGTTGACTCTCACTCTAACTCATTTGTATCTACTCCTTGACCTAATGATTTTACTAATCTTACTGTTAATCTTCCCCACTCTTGACGCTCACTCTAATTCATCTGTATATACTACATGACCTAATGATTTTACTAGTCTTACTGTTAATCTTCCCCACTCTTGACGCTCACTCGAACTCATTTGTATCTACTGTCTGACCTAATGATTTTACTAGTCTTGATGTTAATCTTCCCCACTCTTGATGCTCACTCTAGTTCATTTGTATCTACTCCCTGACCTAATGATTGTTCTAGTCTTACTGTTAATCTTCCCCACTCTTGAGGCTCACTCTAACACATCTGTATCTACTACCTGACCTAATGATTTTACTAGTCTTACAGTTAATCTTCCCCATTCTTGACTCTCACTCTAACTCATTTGTATCTACTACCTGACCTAATGATTTTACTAGTCTTACAGTTAATCTTCCCCATTCTTGACGCTCACTCTAACTCATTTGTATTTACTCCCTGACCAAATGATTGTTCTAGTCTTATTGTTAATCTTCCCCACTCTTGACGCTCACTCGAACTCATTTGTATCTACTGTCTGACCAAATGATTTTACTAGTCTTGATGTTAATCTTCCCCATTCTTGACTCTCACTCTAATACATTTGTATCTACTGTCTGACCTAATGATTTTACTAGTCTTACTCTTAATCTTCCCCATTCTTGACTCTCACTCTAGCTCAATTGTATCTACTACCTGACCTAATGATTTTACTAGTCTTACTCTTAATCTTCCCCACTCTTGACTCTCACTCTAATTCATGTGTATCTACTGCCTGACCTAATGATTGTTCTAGTCTTACTGTTAATCTTCCCCATTCTTGACTCTCACTCTAACTCATTTGTATCTATTACCTGACCTAATGATTTTACTAGTCTTACTGTTAATCTTCCCCATTCTTGACTCTCACTCTAACTCATTTGTATCTATTACCTGACCTAATGATTTTACTAGTCTTACTCTTAATCTTCCCCACTCTTGACTCTCACTCTAATACATTTGTATCTACTGTCTGACCTAATGATTTTACTAGTCTTACTGTTAATCTTTCCCACTCTTGACTCTCACTCTAATTCATTTGTATCAACTGTCTTACCTAATGATTTTACTAGTCTTACTGTTAATCTTCCCCATTCTTGACTCTCACTCTAACTCATTTGTATCTGTTACCTGACCTAATGATTTTACTAGTCTTACTGTTAATCTTCCCCACTCTTGACGCTCACTCTAATTCATTTGTATCTACTGCCTGACCTAATGATTGTTCTAGTCTTACTGTTAATCTTCCCCATTCTTGACTCTCACTCTAACTCATTTGTGTCTACTGTCTCACCTAATGATTTTACTAGTGTTACTGTTAATCTTCCGCACTCTTGACCCTCACTCTAATTCATTTGTATCTACTGCCTGACCTAATGATTGTTCTAGTCTTACTGTTAATTTTCCACACTCTTGACGCTCACTCTAATTCATTTGTATCTACTGCCTGACCTAATGATTGTTCTAGTCTTACTGTTAATCTTCCCCATTCATGACTCTCACTCTAACCCTTTTGTATCTGCTACCTGACCTAATGATTTTACTAGTATTACTGTTAATCTTCCCCACTTTGACGCTCACTCTAACTCATTCGTATCTACTGCCTGACCTAATGATTTTACTAATCTTACTGTCAATCTTCCCCACTCTTGACGCTCACTCTAACTCATTGTATCTACTGCCTGACCTATTGAATTTACTAGTATTACTGTTAATCTTCCCCACTCTTGACTCTCACTCTTACTTAATGGTATCTACTACCTGATCTAATGATTTGACTAGTGTTACTGTTAATCTTCCCCACTATTGACGCTCACACTAACACATTTGTATCTTTACTAGTCTTACTTTTAATCTTCCCCACTCTTGACTCTCACTCTTACTTAATGGTAACTACTACATGATCTAATGATTGTTCTAGTCTTACTGTTAATCTTCCCCACTCTTGACTCTCACTCTAACTCATTTGTATCTATTGCCTGACCTAATGAGTTTACTAGTCTTGCTATTAATCTTCCCCACTCTTGACGCTCACTCTAATTCATTTGTATCTACTGCCTGACCTAATGATTGTTCTAGTCTTACTGTTAATCTTCCCCACTCTTGACGCTCACTCGAACTCATTTGTATATACTGTCTGACCTAATGATTTTACTAGTCTTGCTGTTAATCTTCGCCACTCTTGACGCTCACTCTAACTCATTTGTATCTACTACCTGACCTAATGATTTTACTAGTGTTACTGTTAATCTTCCCTACTCTTGACGCTCACTCTAATTCATTTGTATCTACTGCCTGACCTAATGATTTTACTAGTCTTACTGTTAATCTTCCCCACTGTTGACTCTCACTCTAACTCATTTGTATCTACTCCTTGACCTAATGATTTTACTAATCTTACTGTTAATCTTCCCCACTCTTGACGCTCACTCTAATTCATCTGTATATACTACATGACCTAATGATTTTACTAGTCTTACTGTTAATCTTCCCCACTCTTGACGCTCACTCGAACTCATTTGTATCTACTGTCTGACCTAATGATTTTACTAGTCTTGATGTTAATCTTCCCCACTCTTGATGCTCACTCTAGTTCATTTGTATCTACTCCCTGACCTAATGATTGTTCTAGTCTTACTGTTAATCTTCCCCACTCTTGAGGCTCACTCTAACACATCTGTATCTACTACCTGACCTAATGATTTTACTAGTCTTACAGTTAATCTTCCTCATTCTTGACTCTCACTCTAACTCATTTGTATCTACTACCTGACCTAATGATTTTACTAGTCTTATTGTTAATCTTCCCCACTCTTGACGCTCACTCGAACTCATTTGTATCTACTGTCTGACCAAATGATTTTACTAGTCTTGATGTTAATCTTCCCCATTCTTGACTCTCACTCTAATACATTTGTATCTACTGTCTGACCTAATGATTTTACTAGTCTTACTCTTAATCTTCCCCATTCTTGACTCTCACTCTAGCTCAATTGTATCTACTACCTGACCTAATGATTTTACTAGTCTTACTCTTAATCTTCCCCACTCTTGACTCTCACTCTAATTCATTTGTATCTACTGCCTGACCTAATGATTGTTCTAGTCTTACTGTTAATCTTCCCCACTCTTGACTCTCACTCTAACTCATTTGTATCTACTGTCTGACCTAATGATTGTTCTAGTCTTACTGTTAATCTTCCCCACTCTTGACTCTCACTCTAACTCATTTGTATCTACTGTCTGACCTAATGATTTTACTAGTCTTACTGTTAATCTTCCCCATTCTTGACTCTCACTCTAGCTCATTTGTATCTACTACCTGACCTAATGATTTTACTAGTGTTACTCTTAATCTTCCCCACTCTTGACTCTCACTCTAATACATCTGTATCTACTACCTGACCTATTGATTTTACTAGTCTTACTGTTAATCTTCCCCATTCTTGACTCTCACTCTAACTCATTTGTATCTATTACCTGACCTAATGATTTTACTAGTCTTACTGTTAATCTTCCCCATTCTTGACTCTCACTCTAACTCATTTGCATCTATTACCTGATCTAATGATTGTTCTAGTCTTACTCTTAATCTTCCCCACTCTTGACTTTCACTCTAATACATCTGTATCTACTACCTGACCTAATGATTTTACTAGTCTTACTGTTAATCTTCCCCATTCTTGACTCTCACTCTAACTCATTTGTATCTATTACCTGACCTAATGATTTTACTAGTCTTACTGTTAATCTTCCCCATTCTGACTCTCACTCTAACTCATTTGTATCTATTACCTGATCTAATGATTTTACTAGTCTTACTGTTAATCTTCCCCACTCTTGACGCTCACTCGAACTCATTTGTATCTACTGTCTGACCTAATGATTTTACTAATCTTACTGTTAATCTTCCCCATTCTTGACTCTCACTCTAACTCATTTGTATCTACTACCTGACCTAATGATTTTACTAGTCTTACTGTTAATCTTCCCCACTCTTGACTCTCACTCTAATTCATTTGTATCTACTGTCTGACCTAATGATTTTACTAGTCTTACTCTTAATCTTCCCCATTCTTGACTCTCACTCTAACTCATTTGTATCTACTGTCTGACCTAATGATTTTACTAGTCTTACTGTTAATCTTCCCCATTCTTGACTCTCACTCTAACCCATTTGTATCTACAGTCTGACCTAATGATTTTACTAGTATTACTGTTAATCTTCCCCATTCATGACTCTCACTCTAACCCTTTTGTATCTGCTGTCTGACCTAATGATTTTACTAGTCTTACTCTTAATCTTCCCCATTCTTGACTCTCACTCTAACTCATTTGTATCTACTACCTGACCTATTGATTTTACTAGTCTTACTGTTAATCTTCCCCACTCTTGACTCTCACTCTAACTCATTTGTGTCTACTGTCTCACCTAATGATTTTACTAGTCTGACTGTTAATCTTCCACACTCTTGACTCTCACTCTAACTCATTTGTATCTAATATCTGACCTAATGATTTTACTAGTGTTACTGTTAATCTTCCCCACTCTTGACGCTCACTCGAACTCATTTGTATCTACTGTCTGACCTAATGATTTTACTAGTCTTACTGTTAATCTTCCCCATTCTTGACTCTCACTCTAACTCATTTGTATCTACTACCTGACCTAATGATTTTACTAGTCTTACTGTTAATCTTCCCCAATGTTGACACTCACTCTAATTCATTTGTATCTACTGTCTGACCTAATGATTTTACTAGTCTTACTGTTAATCTTCCCCACTCTTGACTCTCACTCTAATTCATTTGTATCCACTCTCTGACCTAATGATTTTACTAGTCTTACTCTTAATCTTCCCAACTCTTGACTCTCACTCTAGCTCATTTGTGTCTACTGTCTCACCTAACGATTTTACTAGTCTTACTGTTAATCTTCCCCACTCTTGACGCTCACTCGAACTCATTTGTATCTACTGTCTGACCTAATGATTTTACTAGTATTACTGTTAATCTTCCACACTCTTGAATCTCACTCTTCCTCATTTGCATCTACTACCTGACCTAATGATTTTACTAGTGTTACTGTTAATGTTCCCCACTCTTGACGCTCACTCTAATTCATTTGTATCTACTGCCTGACCTAATGATTGTTCTAGTCTTACTGTTAGTCTTCCCCAATCTTGACCCTCACTCGAACTCATTGGTATCTACTGTCTGACCAAATGATTTTACTAGTCTTACTGTTAATCTTCCCCATTCTTGACTCTCACTCTAATTCATTTGTATCTACTGTCTGACCTAATGATTTTACTAGTCTTACTGTTAATCTTCCCCATTCTTGACACTCACTCTAACTCATTTGTATCTACTACCTGTCCTAATGATTTTACTAGTCTTACTCTTAATCCTCCCCATTCTTGACTCTCACTCTAACTCATTTGTATCTACTTCCTGACCTAATGATTTTACTAGTCTTACTCTTAATCTTCCCCACTCTTGACTCTCACTCTAATACATTTGTATCTACTGTCTTACCTAATGATTTTACTAGTCTTACTGTTAATCTTCCCCATTCTTGACTCTCACTCTAACTCATTTGTATCTACTACCTGACCTAAAGATTTTACTAGTCTTACTCTTAATCTTCCCGACTCTTGACTCTCACTCTAATTCATTTGTATCTACTGCCTGACCTAATGATTGTTCTAGTCTTACTGTTAATCTTCCCCACTCTTGACTCTCACTCTAACTCATTTGCATGTACTGTCTAACCTAATGATTGTTCTAGTCTTACTGTTAATCTTCCCCACTCTTGACTCTCACTCTAACTCATTTGTATCTACTGTCTGACCTAATGATTTTACTAGTCTTACTCTTAATCTTCCACACTCTTGACTCTCACTCTAATACATTTGTATCTACTGTCTGACCTAATGATTTTACTAGTCTTACTGTAAATGTTCCCCATTCTTGACTCTCACTCTAACTCATTTGTATCTACTGCCTGACCTAATGATTGTTCTAGTCTTACTGTTAATCTTCCCCACTCTTGACTCTCACTCTAACTCATTTGTATCTACTGCCTTACCTAATGATTTTACTAGTCTTACTGTTAATCTACCCCATTCTTGACTCTCACTCTAACTCATTTGTATCTACTACCTGACCTAATGATTTTACTAGTCTTACTCTTAATCTTCCCCACTCTTGACTCTCACTCTAATACATTTGTATCTACTGTCTGACCTAATGATTTTACTAGTCTTACTGTAAATCTTCCCCATTCTTGACTCTCACTCTAGCTCATTTGTATCTACTACCTGACCTAATGATTTTACTAGTCTTATTGTTAATCTTCCCCACTCTTGACGCTCACTCTAATTCATTTGTATCTACTGCCTGACCTAATGATTGTTCTAGTCTTACTGTTAATCTTCCCCACTCTTGACCCTCACTCGAACTCATTTGTATCTACTGTCTGACCTAATGATTTTACTAGTCTTACTGTTAATCTTCCCCATTCTTGACTCTCACTCTAATTCATTTGTATCTACTGTCTGACCAAATGATTTTACTCGTCTTACTGTTAATCATCCCCACTGTTGACTCTCACTCTAACTCATTTGCATCTACTCCCTGACATAATGATTTTACTAATATTACTGTTAATCTTCCCCACTCTTGACGCTCACTCTAACACATTTGTATCTACTACCTGACCTAATGATTTTACTAGTCTTACTCTTAATCTTCCCCAATCTTGACTCTCACTCTAATTCATTTGTGTCTACTGTCTCACCTAATGATTTTACTAGTCTTACTGTTAATCTTCCCCATTCTTGACTCTCACTCTTCCTCATTTGCATCTACTACCTGACCTAATGAATTTACTAGTCTTACTGTTAATCTTCCCCACTCTTGACTCTCACTCTAATTCATTTGTATCTACTGCCTGACCTAATGATTGTTATAGTCTTACTGTTAATCTTCCCCACTCTTGACCCTCACTCGAACTCATTTGTATCTACTCTCTGACCTAATGATTTTACTAGTCTTACTGTTAATCTTCCCCATTCTTGACTCTCACTCTAATTCATTTGTATCTACTGTCTGACCTAATGATTTTACTAGTCTTACTGTAAATCTTCCCAACTCTTGACTCTCACTCGAACTCATTTGTATCTACTGCCTGACCTAATGATTGTTCTAGTCTTACTGTTAATCTTCCCCACTCTTGACTCTCACTCTAACTCATTTGTATCTACTGCCTTACCTAATGATTTTACTAGCCTTACTGTTAATCTACCCCATTCTTGACTCTCACTCTTCCTCATTTGCATCTACTACCTGACCTAATGATTTTACTAGTCTTACTGTTAATCTTCCCCACTCTTGACGCTCACTCTAATTCATTTGTATCTACTGCCTGACCTAATGATTGTTCTAGTCTTACTGTTAGTCTTCCCCAATCTTGACCCTCACTCGAACTCATTGGTATCTACTGTCTGACCTAATGATTTTACTAGTCTTACTGTTAATCTTCCCCATTCTTGACTCTCACTCTAATTCATTTGTATCTACTGTCTGACCTAATGATTTTACTAGTCTTACTGTTAATCTTCCCCATTCTTGACACTCACTCTAACTCATTTGTATCTACTACCTGTCCTAATGATTTTACTAGTCTTACTCTTAATCCTCCCCATTCTTGACTCTCACTCTAACTCATTTGTATCTACTTCCTGACCTAATGATTGTTCTAGTCTTACTCTTAATCTTCCCCACTCTTGACTCTCACTCTAATACATTTGTATCTACTGTCTTACCTAATGATTTTACTAGTCTTACTGTTAATCTACCCCATTCTTGACTCTCACTCTAACTCATTTGTATCTACTACCTGACCTAAAGATTTTACTAGTCTTACTCTTAATCTTCCCGACTCTTGACTCTCACTCTAATTCATTTGTATCTACTGCCTGACCTAATGATTGTTCTAGTCTTACTGTTAATCTTCCCCACTCTTGACTCTCACTCTAACTCATTTGCATGTACTGTCTAACCTAATGATTGTTCTAGTCTTACTGTTAATCTTCCCCACTCTTGACTCTCACTCTAACTCATTTGTATCTACTGTCTGACCTAATGATTTTACTAGTCTTACTCTTAATCTTCCACACTCTTGACTCTCACTCTAATACATTTGTATCTACTGTCTGACCTAATGATTTTACTAGTCTTACTGTAAATCTTCCCCATTCTTGACTCTCACTCTAACTCATTTGTATCTACTGCCTGACCTAATGATTGTTCTAGTCTTACTGTTAATCTTCCCCACTCTTGACTCTCACTCTAACTCATTTGTATCTACTGCCTTACCTAATGATTTTACTAGTCTTACTGTTAATCTACCCCATTCTTGACTCTCACTCTAACTCATTTGTATCTACTACCTGACCTAATGATTTTACTAGTCTTACTCTTAATCTTCCCCACTCTTGACTCTCACTCTAATACATTTGTATCTACTGTCTTACCTAATGATTTTACTAGTCTTACTGTTAATCTTCCCCATTCTTGACTCTCACTCTAACTCATTTGTATCTACTACCTGACCTAAAGATTTTACTAGTCTTACTCTTAATCTTCCCGACTCTTGACTCTCACTCTAATTCATTTGTATCTACTGCCTGACCTAATGATTGTTCTAGTCTTACTGTTAATCTTCCCCACTCTTGACTCTCACTCTAACTCATTTGCATGTACTGTCTAACCTAATGATTGTTCTAGTCTTACTGTTAATCTTCCCCACTCTTGACTCTCACTCTAACTCATTTGTATCTACTGTCTGACCTAATGATTTTACTAGTCTTACTCTTAATCTTCCACACTCTTGACTCTCACTCTAATACATTTGTATCTACTGTCTGACCTAATGATTTTACTAGTCTTACTGTAAATGTTCCCCATTCTTGACTCTCACTCTAACTCATTTGTATCTACTGCCTGACCTAATGATTGTTCTAGTCTTACTGTTAATCTTCCCCACTCTTGACTCTCACTCTAACTCATTTGTATCTACTGCCTTACCTAATGATTTTACTAGTCTTACTGTTAATCTACCCCATTCTTGACTCTCACTCTAACTCATTTGTATCTACTACCTGACCTAATGATTTTACTAGTCTTACTCTTAATCTTCCCCACTCTTGACTCTCACTCTAATACATTTGTATCTACTGTCTGACCTAATGATTTTACTAGTCTTACTGTAAATCTTCCCCATTCTTGACTCTCACTCTAGCTCATTTGTATCTACTACATGACCTAATGATTTTACTAGTCTTATTGTTAATCTTCCCCACTCTTGACGCTCACTCTAATTCATTTGTATCTACTGCCTGACCTAATGATTGTTCTAGTCTTACTGTTAATCTTCCCCACTCTTGACCCTCACTCGAACTCATTTGTATCTACTGTCTGACCTAATGATTTTACTAGTCTTACTGTTAATCTTCCCCATTCTTGACTCTCACTCTAATTCATTTGTATCTACTGTCTGACCAAATGATTTTACTCGTCTTACTGTTAATCATCCCCACTGTTGACTCTCACTCTAACTCATTTGCATCTACTCCCTGACATAATGATTTTACTAATATTACTGTTAATCTTCCCCACTCTTGACGCTCACTCTAACACATTTGTATCTACTACCTGACCTAATGATTTTACTAGTCTTACTCTTAATCTTCCCCAATCTTGACTCTCACTCTAATTCATTTGTGTCTACTGTCTCACCTAATGATTTTACTAGTCTTACTGTTAATCTTCCCCATTCTTGACTCTCACTCTTCCTCATTTGCATCTACTACCTGACCTAATGAATTTACTAGTCTTACTGTTAATCTTCCCCACTCTTGACTCTCACTCTAATTCATTTGTATCTACTGCCTGACCTAATGATTGTTATAGTCTTACTGTTAATCTTCCCCACTCTTGACCCTCACTCGAACTCATTTGTATCTACTCTCTGACCTAATGATTTTACTAGTCTTACTGTTAATCTTCCCCATTCTTGACTCTCACTCTAATTCATTTGTATCTACTGTCTGACCTAATGATTTTACTAGTCTTACTGTAAATCTTCCCAACTCTTGACTCTCACTCGAACTCATTTGTATCTACTGCCTGACCTAATGATTGTTCTAGTCTTACTGTTAATCTTCCCCACTCTTGACTCTCACTCTAACTCATTTGTATCTACTGCCTTACCTAATGATTTTACTAGCCTTACTGTTAATCTACCCCATTCTTGACTCTCACTCTTCCTCATTTGCATCTACTACCTGACCTAATGATTTTACTAGTCTTACTGTTAATCTTCCCCACTCTTGACGCTCACTCTAATTCATTTGTATCTACTGCCTGACCTAATGATTGTTCTAGTCTTACTGTTAGTCTTCCCCAATCTTGACCCTCACTCGAACTCATTGGTATCTACTGTCTGACCTAATGATTTTACTAGTCTTACTGTTAATCTTCCCCATTCTTGACTCTCACTCTAATTCATTTGTATCTACTGTCTGACCTAATGATTTTACTAGTCTTACTGTTAATCTTCCCCATTCTTGACACTCACTCTAACTCATTTGTATCTACTACCTGTCCTAATGATTTTACTAGTCTTACTCTTAATCCTCCCCATTCTTGACTCTCACTCTAACTCATTTGTATCTACTTCCTGACCTAATGATTGTTCTAGTCTTACTCTTAATCTTCCCCACTCTTGACTCTCACTCTAATACATTTGTATCTACTGTCTTACCTAATGATTTTACTAGTCTTACTGTTAATCTACCCCATTCTTGACTCTCACTCTAACTCATTTGTATCTACTACCTGACCTAAAGATTTTACTAGTCTTACTCTTAATCTTCCCGACTCTTGACTCTCACTCTAATTCATTTGTATCTACTGCCTGACCTAATGATTGTTCTAGTCTTACTGTTAATCTTCCCCACTCTTGACTCTCACTCTAACTCATTTGCATGTACTGTCTAACCTAATGATTGTTCTAGTCTTACTGTTAATCTTCCCCACTCTTGACTCTCACTCTAACTCATTTGTATCTACTGTCTGACCTAATGATTTTACTAGTCTTACTCTTAATCTTCCACACTCTTGACTCTCACTCTAATACATTTGTATCTACTGTCTGACCTAATGATTTTACTAGTCTTACTGTAAATCTTCCCCATTCTTGACTCTCACTCTAACTCATTTGTATCTACTGCCTGACCTAATGATTGTTCTAGTCTTACTGTTAATCTTCCCCACTCTTGACTCTCACTCTAACTCATTTGTATCTACTGCCTTACCTAATGATTTTACTAGTCTTACTGTTAATCTACCCCATTCTTGACTCTCACTCTAACTCATTTGTATCTACTACCTGACCTAATGATTTTACTAGTCTTACTCTTAATCTTCCCCACTCTTGACTCTCACTCTAATACATTTGTATCTACTGTCTGACCTAATGATTTTACTAGTCTTACTGTAAATCTTCCCCATTCTTGACTCTCACTCTAGCTCATTTGTATCTACTACCTGACCTAATGATTTTACTAGTCTTATTGTTAATCTTCCCCACTCTTGACGCTCACTCTAATTCATTTGTATCTACTGCCTGACCTAATGATTGTTCTAGTCTTACTGTTAATCTTCCCCACTCTTGACCCTCACTCGAACTCATTTGTATCTACTGTCTGACCTAATGATTTTACTAGTCTTACTGTTAATCTTCCCCATTCTTGACTCTCACTCTAATTCATTTGTATCTACTGTCTGACCAAATGATTTTACTCGTCTTACTGTTAATCATCCCCACTGTTGACTCTCACTCTAACTCATTTGCATCTACTCCCTGACATAATGATTTTACTAATATTACTGTTAATCTTCCCCACTCTTGACGCTCACTCTAACACATTTGTATCTACTACCTGACCTAATGATTTTACTAGTCTTACTCTTAATCTTCCCCACTCTTGACTCTCACTCTAATTCATTTGTGTCTACTGTCTCACCTAATGATTTTACTAGTCTTACTGTTAATCTTACCCACTCTTGAATCTCACTCTTCCTCATTTGCATCTACTACCTGACCTAATGAATTTACTAGTCTTACTGTTAATCTTCCCCACTCTTGACGCTCACTCTAATTCATTTGTATCTACTGCCTGACCTAATGATTTTACTAGTCTTACTGTTAATCTTCCCCATTCTTGACTCTCACTCTAATTCATTTGTATCTACTGTCTGACCTAATGATTTTACTAGTCTTACTGTAAATCTTCCCCATTCTTGACTCTCACTCTAACTCATTTGTATCTACTACCTGACCTAATGATTGTTCTAGTCTTACTGTTAATCTTCCCCACTCTTGACTCTCACTCTAACTCATTTGTATCTACTGCCTTACCTAATGATTTTACTAGTCTTACTGTTAATCTACCCCATTCTTGACTCTCACTCTAACTCATTTGTATCTACTACCTGACCTAATGATTTTACTAGTCTTACTCTTAATCTTCCCCACTCTTGACTCTCACTCTAATACATTTGTATCTACTGTCTGACCTAATGATTTTACTAGTCTTACTGTAAATCTTCCCCATTCTTGACTCTCACTCTAGCTCATTTGTATCTACTACCTGACCTAATGATTTTACTAGTCTTATTGTTAATCTTCCCCACTCTTGACGCTCACTTTAATTCATTTGTATCTACTGCCTGACCTAATGATTGTTCTAGTCTTACTGTTAATCTTCCCCACTCTTGACCCTCACTCGAACTCATTTGTATCTACTGTCTGACCTAATGATTTTACTAGTCTTACTGTTAATCTTCCCCATTCTTGACTCTCACTCTAATTCATTTGTATCTACTGTCTGACCAAATGATTTTACTCGTCTTACTGTTAATCATCCCCACTGTTGACTCTCACTCTAACTCATTTGCATCTACTCCCTGACATAATGATTTTACTAATATTACTGTTAATCTTCCCCACTCTTGACGCTCACTCTAACACATTTGTATCTACTACCTGACCTAATGGTTTTACTAGTCTTACTCTTAATCTTCCCCACTCTTGACTCTCACTCTAATTCATTTGTGTCTACTGTCTAACCTAATGATTTTACTAGTCTTACTGTTAATCTTCCCCACTCTTGAATCTCACTCTTCCTCATTTGCATCTACTACCTGACCTAATGAATTTACTAGTCTTACTGTTAATCTTCCCCACTCTTGACGCTCACTCTAAATCATTTGTATCTACTGCCTGACCTAATGATTGTTCTAGTCTTACTGTTAATCTTCCCCACTCTTGACCCTCACTCGAACTCATTTGTATCTACTCTCTGACCTAATGATTTTACTAGTCTTACTGTTAATCTTCCCCATTCTTGACTCTCACTCTAATTCATTTGTATCTACTGGCTGACCTAATGATTTTACTCGTCTTACTGTTAATCATCCCCACTGTTGACTCTCACTCTAACTCATTTGCATCTACTCCCTGACATAATGATTTTACTAATATTACTGTTAATCTTCCCCACTCTTGACGCTCACTCTAACACATCTGTATCTACTACCTGACCTAATGATTTTACTAGTCTTACTGTTAATCTTGCCCATTCTTGACTCTCACTCTAATTCATTTGTATCTACTGTCTGACCTAATGATTTTACTCGTCTTACTGTTAATCATCCCCACTGTTGACTCTCACTCTAACTCATTTGCATCTACTCCCTGACATAATGATTTTACTAATATTACTGTTAATCTTCCCCACTCTTGACGCTCACTCTAACACATCTGTATCTACTACCTGACCTAATGATTTTACTAGTCTTACTGTTAATCTTCCCCACTCTTGACTCTCACTCTAATTTATTTGTGTCTACTGTCTCACCTAATGATTTTACTAGTCTTAGTGTTAATCTTCCCCACTCTTGAATCTCACTCTTCCTCATTTGCATCTACTACCTGACCTAATGAATTTACTAGTCTTACTCTTAATCTTCCCCACTCTTGACGCTCACTCTAATTCATTTGTATCTACTGCCTGACCTAATGATTGTTCTAGTCTTACTGTTAATCTTCCCCACTCTTGACCCGCACTCGCACTCATTTGTATCTACTGTCTGACCTAATGATTTTACTAGTCTTACTGTTAATCTTCCACATTCTTGACTCTCACTCTAATTCATTTGTATCTACTGTCTGACCTAATGATTTTACTAGTCTTACTGTTAATCTTCCCCACTCTTGACTCTCACTCTAACTCATTTGTATCTACTACCTGACCTAATGATTTTACTAGTCTTACTCTTAATCTTCCCCACTATTGACTCTCACTCTAATTCATTTGCATCTACTCCCTGACCTAATGATTTTACTAGTCTTACTGTAAATCTTCCCCACTCTTGACGCTCACTCTAATTCATTTGTATCTACTGCCTGACCTAATGACTGTTCTAATCCTACTGTTAATCTTCCCCACTCTTGACGCTCACTCTAACACATCTGTATCTACTACCTGACCTAATGATTTTACTAGTCTTACTGTTAATCTTCTCCACTCTTGACGCTCACTCGAACTCATTTGTATCTACTGCCTGACCTAATGATTGTTCTAGTCTTACTGTTAATGTTCCCCACTCTTGAGGCTCACTCTAACACATCTGTATCTACTACCTGACCTAATGATTTTACTAGTCTTACTGTTAATCTTCCCCACTGTTGACTCTCACTCTAATACATTTGCATCTACTCCCTGACATCATGATTTTACTAATATTACTGTTAATCTTCCCCACTCTTGACGCTCACTCTAACACATCTGTATCTATTACCTGACCTAATGATTTTACTAGTCTTACTCTTAATCTTCCCCACTCTTGACTCTCACTCTAACTCATTTGTATCTATTACCTGACCTAATGATTTTACTAGTCTTACTGTTAATCTTCCCCATTCTTGACTCTCACTCTAACTCATTTGTATCTACTACCTGACCTAATGATTTTACTAGTCTTACTGTTAATCTTCCCCATTCTTGACTCTCACTCTAACTCATTTGTATCTACTACCTGACCTAATGATTTTACTAGTCTTACTCTTAATCTTCCCCACTCTTGACGCTCACTCTAACTCATTTGTATCTATTACCTGACCTAATGATTTTACTAGTCTTACTGTTAATCTTCCCCACTCTTGACTCTCACTCTAACTCATTTGTATCTATTACCTGACCTAATGATTTTACTAGTCTTACTGTTAATCTTCCCCACTCTTGACGCTCACTCTAATTCATTTGTATCTACTGCCTGACCTAATGATTGTTCTAGTCTTACTGTTAATCTTCCCCATTCTTGACTCTCACTCTAACTCATTTGTGTCTACTGTCTCACCTAATGATTTTACTAGTGTTACTGTTAATCTTCCGCACTCTTGACCCTCACTCTAATTCATTTATATCTACTGCCTGACCTAATGATTGTTCTAGTCTTACTGTTAATTTTCCACACTCTTGACGCTCACTCGAACTCATTTGTATCTACTGTCTGACCTAATGATTTTACTAGTATTACTGTTAATCTTCCCCACTTTGACGCTCACTCTAACTCATTCGTATCTACTGCCTGACCTAATGATTTTACTAATCTTACTGTCAATCGTCCCCACTCTTGACGCTCACTCTAACTCATTCGTATCTACTGCCTGACCTATTGAATTTACTAGTATTACTGTTAATCTTCCCCACTCTTGACTCTCACTCTTACTTAATGGTATCTACTACCTGATCTAATGATTTTACTAGTGTTACTGTTAATCTTCCCCACTATTGACGCTCACACTAACACATTTGTATCTTTACTAGTCTTACTTTTAATCTTCCCCACTCTTGACTCTCACTCTAACTCATTTGTATCTATTGCCTGACCTAATGAGTTTACTAGTCTTGCTATTAATCTTCCCCACTCTTGACGCTCACTCTAATTCATTTGTATCTACTGCCTGACCTAATGATTGTTCTAGTCTTACTGTTAATCTTCCCCACTCTTGACGCTCACTCGAACTCATTTGTATATACTGTCTGACCTAATGATTTTACTAGTCTTGCTGTTAATCTTCGCCACTCTTGACGCTCACTCTAACTCATTTGTATCTACTACCTGACCTAATGATTTTACTAGTGTTACTGTTAATCTTCCCCACTCTTGACGCTCACTCTAATTCATTTGTATCTACTCCTTGACCTAATGATTTTACTAATCTTACTGTTAATCTTCCCCACTCTTGACGCTCCCTCTAATTCATCTGTATATACTACATGACCTAATGATTTTACTAGTCTTACTGTTAATCTTCCCCACTCTTGACGCTCACTCGAACTCATTTGTATCTACTGTCTGACCTAATGATTTTACTAGTCTTGATGTTAATCTTCCCCACTCTTGATGCTCACTCTAGTTCATTTGTATCTACTGCCTGACCTAATGATTGTTCTAGTCTTACTGTTAATCTTCCCCACTCTTGACGCTCACTCTAACTCATTTGTATCTACTGCCTTACCTAATGATTTTACTAGTCTTACTGTTAATCTACCCCATTCTTGACTCTCACTCTAACTCATTTGTATCTACTACCTGACCTAATGATTTTACTAGTCTTACTCTTAATCTTCCCCACTCTTGACTCTCACTCTAATACATTTGTATCTACTGTCTGACCTAATGATTTTACTAGTCTTACTGTAAATCTTCCCCATTCTTGACTCTCACTCTAGCTCATTTGTATCTACTACCTGACCTAATGATTTTACTAGTCTTATTGTTAATCTTCCCCACTCTTGACGCTCACTCTAATTCATTTGTATCTACTGCCTGACCTAATGATTGTTCTAGTCTTACTGTTAATCTTCCCCACTCTTGACCCTCACTCGAACTCATTTGTATCTACTGTCTGACCTAATGATTTTACTAGTCTTACTGTTAATCTTCCCCATTCTTGACTCTCACTCTAATTCATTTGTATCTACTGTCTGACCAAATGATTTTACTCGTCTTACTGTTAATCATCCCCACTGTTGACTCTCACTCTAACTCATTTGCATCTACTCCCTGACATAATGATTTTACTAATATTACTGTTAATCTTCCCCACTCTTGACGCTCACTCTAACACATTTGTATCTACTACCTGACCTAATGATTTTACTAGTCTTACTCTTAATCTTCCCCACTCTTGACTCTCACTCTAATTCATTTGTGTCTACTGTCTCACCTAATGATTTTACTAGTCTTACTGTTAATCTTACCCACTCTTGAATCTCACTCTTCCTCATTTGCATCTACTACCTGACCTAATGAATTTACTAGTCTTACTGTTAATCTTCCCCACTCTTGACGCTCACTCTAATTCATTTGTATCTACTGCCTGACCTAATGATTTTACTAGTCTTACTGTTAATCTTCCCCATTCTTGACTCTCACTCTAATTCATTTGTATCTACTGTCTGACCTAATGATTTTACTAGTCTTACTGTAAATCTTCCCCATTCTTGACTCTCACTCTAACTCATTTGTATCTACTACCTGACCTAATGATTGTTCTAGTCTTACTGTTAATCTTCCCCACTCTTGACTCTCACTCTAACTCATTTGTATCTACTGCCTTACCTAATGATTTTACTAGTCTTACTGTTAATCTACCCCATTCTTGACTCTCACTCTAACTCATTTGTATCTACTACCTGACCTAATGATTTTACTAGTCTTACTCTTAATCTTCCCCACTCTTGACTCTCACTCTAATACATTTGTATCTACTGTCTGACCTAATGATTTTACTAGTCTTACTGTAAATCTTCCCCATTCTTGACTCTCACTCTAGCTCATTTGTATCTACTACCTGACCTAATGATTTTACTAGTCTTATTGTTAATCTTCCCCACTCTTGACGCTCACTTTAATTCATTTGTATCTACTGCCTGACCTAATGATTGTTCTAGTCTTACTGTTAATCTTCCCCACTCTTGACCCTCACTCGAACTCATTTGTATCTACTGTCTGACCTAATGATTTTACTAGTCTTACTGTTAATCTTCCCCATTCTTGACTCTCACTCTAATTCATTTGTATCTACTGTCTGACCAAATGATTTTACTCGTCTTACTGTTAATCATCCCCACTGTTGACTCTCACTCTAACTCATTTGCATCTACTCCCTGACATAATGATTTTACTAATATTACTGTTAATCTTCCCCACTCTTGACGCTCACTCTAACACATTTGTATCTACTACCTGACCTAATGGTTTTACTAGTCTTACTCTTAATCTTCCCCACTCTTGACTCTCACTCTAATTCATTTGTGTCTACTGTCTAACCTAATGATTTTACTAGTCTTACTGTTAATCTTCCCCACTCTTGAATCTCACTCTTCCTCATTTGCATCTACTACCTGACCTAATGAATTTACTAGTCTTACTGTTAATCTTCCCCACTCTTGACGCTCACTCTAATTCATTTGTATCTACTGCCTGACCTAATGATTGTTCTAGTCTTACTGTTAATCTTCCCCACTCTTGACCCTCACTCGAACTCATTTGTATCTACTCTCTGACCTAATGATTTTACTAGTCTTACTGTTAATCTTCCCCATTCTTGACTCTCACTCTAATTCATTTGTATCTACTGGCTGACCTAATGATTTTACTCGTCTTACTGTTAATCATCCCCACTGTTGACTCTCACTCTAACTCATTTGCATCTACTCCCTGACATAATGATTTTACTAATATTACTGTTAATCTTCCCCACTCTTGACGCTCACTCTAACACATCTGTATCTACTACCTGACCTAATGATTTTACTAGTCTTACTGTTAATCTTGCCCATTCTTGACTCTCACTCTAATTCATTTGTATCTACTGTCTGACCTAATGATTTTACTCGTCTTACTGTTAATCATCCCCACTGTTGACTCTCACTCTAACTCATTTGCATCTACTCCCTGACATAATGATTTTACTAATATTACTGTTAATCTTCCCCACTCTTGACGCTCACTCTAACACATCTGTATCTACTACCTGACCTAATGATTTTACTAGTCTTACTGTTAATCTTCCCCACTCTTGACTCTCACTCTAATTTATTTGTGTCTACTGTCTCACCTAATGATTTTACTAGTCTTAGTGTTAATCTTCCCCACTCTTGAATCTCACTCTTCCTCATTTGCATCTACTACCTGACCTAATGAATTTACTAGTCTTACTCTTAATCTTCCCCACTCTTGACGCTCACTCTAATTCATTTGTATCTACTGCCTGACCTAATGATTGTTCTAGTCTTACTGTTAATCTTCCCCACTCTTGACCCGCACTCGCACTCATTTGTATCTACTGTCTGACCTAATGATTTTACTAGTCTTACTGTTAATCTTCCACATTCTTGACTCTCACTCTAATTCATTTGTATCTACTGTCTGACCTAATGATTTTACTAGTCTTACTGTTAATCTTCCCCACTCTTGACTCTCACTCTAACTCATTTGTATCTACTACCTGACCTAATGATTTTACTAGTCTTACTCTTAATCTTCCCCACTATTGACTCTCACTCTAATTCATTTGCATCTACTCCCTGACCTAATGATTTTACTAGTCTTACTGTAAATCTTCCCCACTCTTGACGCTCACTCTAATTCATTTGTATCTACTGCCTGACCTAATGACTGTTCTAATCCTACTGTTAATCTTCCCCACTCTTGACGGTCACTCTAACACATCTGTATCTACTACCTGACCTAATGATTTTACTAGTCTTACTGTTAATCTTCTCCACTCTTGACGCTCACTCGAACTCATTTGTATCTACTGCCTGACCTAATGATTGTTCTAGTCTTACTGTTAATGTTCCCCACTCTTGAGGCTCACTCTAACACATCTGTATCTACTACCTGACCTAATGATTTTACTAGTCTTACTGTTAATCTTCCCCACTGTTGACTCTCACTCTAATACATTTGCATCTACTCCCTGACATCATGATTTTACTAATATTACTGTTAATCTTCCCCACTCTTGACGCTCACTCTAACACATCTGTATCTATTACCTGACCTAATGATTTTACTAGTCTTACTCTTAATCTTCCCCACTCTTGACTCTCACTCTAACTCATTTGTATCTATTACCTGACCTAATGATTTTACTAGTCTTACTGTTAATCTTCCCCATTCTTGACTCTCACTCTAACTCATTTGTATCTACTACCTGACCTAATGATTTTACTAGTCTTACTGTTAATCTTCCCCATTCTTGACTCTCACTCTAACTCATTTGTATCTACTACCTGACCTAATGATTTTACTAGTCTTACTCTTAATCTTCCCCACTCTTGATGCTCACTCTAACTCATTTGTATCTATTACCTGACCTAATGATTTTACTAGTCTTACTGTTAATCTTCCCCACTCTTGACTCTCACTCTAACTCATTTGTATCTATTACCTGACCTAATGATTTTACTAGTCTTACTGTTAATCTTCCCCACTCTTGACGCTCACTCTAATTCATTTGTATCTACTGCCTGACCTAATGATTGTTCTAGTCTTACTGTTAATCTTCCCCATTCTTGACTCTCACTCTAACTCATTTGTGTCTACTGTCTCACCTAATGATTTTACTAGTGTTACTGTTAATCTTCCGCACTCTTGACCCTCACTCTAATTCATTTATATCTACTGCCTGACCTAATGATTGTTCTAGTCTTACTGTTAATTTTCCACACTCTTGACGCTCACTCGAACTCATTTGTATCTACTGTCTGACCTAATGATTTTACTAGTATTACTGTTAATCTTCCCCACTTTGACGCTCACTCTAACTCATTCGTATCTACTGCCTGACCTAATGATTTTACTAATCTTACTGTCAATCGTCCCCACTCTTGACGCTCACTCTAACTCATTCGTATCTACTGCCTGACCTATTGAATTTACTAGTATTACTGTTAATCTTCCCCACTCTTGACTCTCACTCTTACTTAATGGTATCTACTACCTGATCTAATGATTTTACTAGTGTTACTGTTAATCTTCCCCACTATTGACGCTCACACTAACACATTTGTATCTTTACTAGTCTTACTTTTAATCTTCCCCACTCTTGACTCTCACTCTAACTCATTTGTATCTATTGCCTGACCTAATGAGTTTACTAGTCTTGCTATTAATCTTCCCCACTCTTGACGCTCACTCTAATTCATTTGTATCTACTGCCTGACCTAATGATTGTTCTAGTCTTACTGTTAATCTTCCCCACTCTTGACGCTCACTCGAACTCATTTGTATATACTGTCTGACCTAATGATTTTACTAGTCTTGCTGTTAATCTTCGCCACTCTTGACGCTCACTCTAACTCATTTGTATCTACTACCTGACCTAATGATTTTACTAGTGTTACTGTTAATCTTCCCCACTCTTGACGCTCACTCTAATTCATTTGTATCTACTCCTTGACCTAATGATTTTACTAATCTTACTGTTAATCTTCCCCACTCTTGACGCTCCCTCTAATTCATCTGTATATACTACATGACCTAATGATTTTACTAGTCTTACTGTTAATCTTCCCCACTCTTGACGCTCACTCGAACTCATTTGTATCTACTGTCTGACCTAATGATTTTACTAGTCTTGATGTTAATCTTCCCCACTCTTGATGCTCACTCTAGTTCATTTGTATCTACTGCCTGACCTAATGATTGTTCTAGTCTTACTGTTAATCTTCCCCACTCTTGAGGCTCACTCTAACACATCTGTATCTACTACCTGACCTAATGATTTTAGTAGTCTTACAGTTAATCTTCCCCATTCTTGACTCTCACTCTAGCTCATTTGTATCTACTGCCTGACCTAATGATTTTACTAGTCTTATTGTTAATCTTCCCCACTCTTGACGCTCACTCGAACTCATTTGTATCTACTGTCTGACCAAATGATTTTACTAGTCTTGATGTTAATCTTCCCCATTCTTGACTCTCACTCTAGCTCATTTGTATCTACTGTCTGATCTAATGATTTTACTAGTCTTACTTTTAATCTTCCCCATTCTTGACTCTCACTCTAACTCATTTGTATCTACTGTCTGACCTAGTGATTTTACTAGTCTTACTGTTAATCTTCCCCATTCTTGACTCTCACTCTAACTCATTTGTATCTACTACCTGACCTAATGATTTTACTAGTCTTACTGTTAATCTTCCCCATTCTTGACTCTCACTCTAACTCATTTGTATCTACTGTCTGACCTAATGATTTTACTAGTCTTACTGTTAATCTTCCCCATTCTTGACTCTCACTCTAACTCATTTGTTTCTACTGTCTGACCTAATGATTTTACTAGTCTTACTGTTAATCTTCCACACTCTTGACTCTCACTCTAGCTCATTTGTATCTACTGTCTGATCTAATGATTGTTCTAGTCTTACTGTTAATCTTTCCCACTCTTGACTCTCACTCTAACTCATTTGCATCTACTGTCTGACCTAATGATTTTACTAGTCTTACTGTTAATCTTCCCCATTCTGGACTCTCACTCTAACTCATTTGTATCTACTACCTGACCTAATGATTTTACTAGTCTTACTGTTAATCTTCCCCATTCTTGACTCTCACTCTAACTCGTTTGTATCTACTACCTGACCTAATGATTTTACTAGTCTTACTGTTAATCTTCCCCACTCTTGACTCTCACTCTAACTCATTTGTATCTACTGTCTGATCTAATGATTTTACTAGTCTTACTGTCAATCTTCTCCACTGTTGACTCTCACTCTAACTCATTTGTATCTACTACCTGACCTAATGATTTTACTAGTCTTACTGTTAATCTTCCCCATTCTTGACTCTCACTCTAACTCATTTGTATCTACTGTCTGACCTAATGATTTTACTAGTCTTACTGTTAATCTTCCCCATTCTTGACTCTCACTCTAACTCATTTGTATCTACTCCCTGACCTAATGATTGTTCTAGTCTTATTGTTAATCTTCCCCACTCTTGACGCTCACTCGAACTCATTTGTATCTACTGTCTGACCAAATGATTTTACTAGTCTTGATGTTAATCTTCCCCATTCTTGACTCTCACTCTAACTCATTTGTATCTACTGTCTGATCTAATGATTTTACTAGTCTTACTGTTAATCTTCCCCATTCTTGACTCTCACTCTAACTCATTTGTATCTACTGTCTGACCTAGTGATTTTACTAGTCTTACTGTTAATCTTCCCCATTCTTGACTCTCACTCTAACTCATTTGTATCTACTACCTGACCTAATGATTTTACTAGTCTTACTGTTAATCTTCCCCATTCTTGACTCTCACTCTAACTCATTTGTATCTACTGTCTGACCTAATGATTTTACTAGTCTTACTGTTAATCTTCCCCATTCTTGACTCTCACTCTAACTCATTTGTTTCTACTGTCTGACCTAATGATTTTACTAGTCTTACTGTTAATCTTCCACACTCTTGACTCTCACTCTAGCTCATTTGTATCTACTGTCTGATCTAATGATTGTTCTAGTCTTACTGTTAATCTTTCCCACTCTTGACTCTCACTCTAACTCATTTGCATCTACTGTCTGACCTAATGATTTTACTAGTCTTACTGTTAATCTTCCCCATTCTGGACTCTCACTCTAACTCATTTGTATCTACTACCTGACCTAATGATTTTACTAGTCTTACTGTTAATCTTCCCCATTCTTGACTCTCACTCTAACTCGTTTGTATCTACTACCTGACCTAATGATTTTACTAGTCTTACTGTTAATCTTCCCCACTCTTGACTCTCACTCTAACTCATTTGTATCTACTGTCTGATCTAATGATTTTACTAGTCTTACTGTCAATCTTCTCCACTGTTGACTCTCACTCTAACTCATTTGTATCTACTACCTGACCTAATGATTTTACTAGTCTTACTGTTAATCTTCCCCATTCTTGACTCTCACTCTAACTCATTTGTATCTACTCCCTGACCTAATGATTGTTCTAGTCTTATTGTTAATCTTCCCCACTCTTGACGCTCACTCGAACTCATTTGTATCTACTGTCTGACCAAATGATTTTACTAGTCTTGATGTTAATCTTCCCCATTCTTGACTCTCACTCTAATACATTTGTATCTACTGTCTGACCTAATGATTTTACTAGTCTTACTCTTAATCTTCCCCATTCTTGACTCTCACTCTAACTCAATTGTATCCACTACCTGACCTAATGATTTTACTAGTCTTATTCTTAATCTTCCCCATTCTTGACCCTCACTCGAACTCATTGGTATCTACTGTCTGACCTAATGATTTTACTAGTCTTACTGTTAATCTTCCCCATTCTTGACTCTCACTCTAATTCATTTGTATCTACTGTCTGACCTAATGATTTTACTAGTCTTACTGTTAATCTTCCCCATTCTTGACACTCACTCTAACTCATTTGTATCTACTACCTGTCCTAATGATTTTACTAGTCTTACTCTTAATCCTCCCCATTCTTGACTCTCACTCTAACTCATTTGTATCTACTTCCTGACCTAATGATTGTTCTAGTCTTACTCTTAATCTTCCCCACTCTTGACTCTCACTCTAATACATTTGTATCTACTGTCTTACCTAATGATTTTACTAGTCTTACTGTTAATCTTCCCCATTCTTGACTCTCACTCTAACTCATTTGTATCTACTACCTGACCTAAAGATTTTACTAGTCTTACTCTTAATCTTCCCGACTCTTGACTCTCACTCTAATTCATTTGTATCTACTGCCTGACCTAATGATTGTTCTAGTCTTACTGTTAATCTTCCCCACTCTTGACTCTCACTCTAACTCATTTGCATGTACTGTCTAACCTAATGATTGTTCTAGTCTTACTGTTAATCTTCCCCACTCTTGACCCTCACTCGAACTCATTTGTATCTACTGTCTGACCTAATGATTTTACTCGTCTTACTGTTAATCATCCCCACTGTTGACTCTCACTCTAACTCATTTGCATCTACTCCCTGACATAATGATTTTACTAATATTACTGTTAATCTTCCCCACTCTTGACGCTCACTCTAACACATCTGTATCTACTACCTGACCTAATGATTTTACTAGTCTTACTCTTAATCTTCCCCACTCTTGACTCTCACTCTAATTCATTTGTGTCTACTGTCTCACCTAATGATTTTACTAGTCTTACTGTTAATCTTCCCCACTCTTGAATCTCACTCTTCCTCATTTGCATCTACTACCTGACCTAATGAATTTACTAGTCTTACTGTTAATCTTCCCCACTCTTGACGCTCACTCTAATTCATTTGTATCTACTACCTGACCTAATGATTTTACTAGTCTTACTGTTAATCTTCCCCATTCTTGACTCTCACTCTAATTCATTTGTATCTACTGTCTGACCTAATGATTTTACTCGTCTTACTGTTAATCATCCCCACTGTTGACTCTCACTCTAACTCATTTGCATCTACTCCCTGACATAATGATTTTACTAATATTACTGTTAATCTTCCCCACTCTTGACGCTCACTCTAACACATCTGTATCTACTACCTGACCTAATGATTTTACTAGTCTTACTCTTAATCTTCCCCACTCTTGACTCTCACTCTAATTCATTTGTGTCTACTGTCTCACCTAATGATTTTACTAGTCTTACTGTTAATCTTCCCCACTCTTGAATCTCACTCTTCCTCATTTGTATCTACTGCCTGACCTAATGATTGTTCTAGTTTTACTGTTAATCTTCCCCACTCTTGACCCTCACTCGAACTCATTTGTATCTACTCTCTGACCTAATGATTTTACTAGTCTTACTGTTAATCTTCCCCATTCTTGACTCTCACTCTAATTCATTTGTATCTACTGTCTGACCTAATGATTTTACTCGTCTTACTGTTAATCATCCCCACTGTTGACTCTCACGTTAACTCATTTGCATCTACTCCCTGACATAATGATTTTACTAATATTACTGTTAATCTTCCCCACTCTTGACGCTCACTCTAACACATCTGTATCTACTACCTGACCTAATGATTTTACTAGTCTTACTGTTAATCTTCCCCATTCTTGACTCTCACTCTAATTCATTTGTATCTACTGTCTGACCTAATAATTTTACTAGTCTTACTGTTAATCTTCCCCACTTTTGACTCTCACTCTAATTCATTTGTGTCTACTGTCTCACCTAATGATTTTACTAGTTTTACTGTTAATCTTCCCCATTCTTGACTCTCACTCTTCCTCATTTGCATCTACTACCTGACCTAATGAATTTACTAGTCTTACTGTTAAACTGTAGTTGTGATGAGATAAAAACTGTGAATAGTAACTTCAAGTTGTAGTTGTCATGAGATATAAACACTGTGAATAATGACTTCAAATTGTGGTTGCTATGAGATAAAAAAAAAACTGTGAACAGTGACTTCAAACTGTAGTTGTTTTGAAATAAAAACTGTAAATAGTAACTGATAACTATAGTTGTGATGCGATAAAATCTGTGAACAGTGACTTCAAAACTGTAGTTGTGATGAGAAACAACTGCGAATAGTTACTTATAACTCTAGTTGTGATGAAATAAAAAAAACTGTGAACAGTGACATAAAGCTGTATTTGTGATGAGTGAAAAACTGTGAAGAGTGAATTCAAGCTGTAGTTGTGATGAGAGAAAAAAGCATGTGAATAGTGACTTATAATTGTACATTTACATAATACATTTACTTCATCAATTTACTTTACACCTTACATGTGATGTTAAAAGCTTAATGATTCCAAATGGGTAAAAGAAGCCGTAAATCGCATATAAGTGACACTAGTCAATGTTGTTCAATCTTTAGTTTTCTATGTAATATTTGTTTGATCATTGCTTGTCCTTTTTCATTTGGTCTATATATTGTCTGTCGATCCTAGACTTAATGCTTTTATTTCCCATTTGGTATATTCAAACTGTTCTTAGGGCGAATTCCTAGCCAACAGTAGAATGCTATATGACAGTTCGAACATACTGTGAAGGAATACAATATGTAAACGTTAGAGAAAACCGAATGGTCAATCAAGAATGGACAACCACGAATGGACAATCAAGAATGGACAATCAAGAATGGCCAATCAAGAGACACTGGCCACATTGGTTACACAAGTCACGGGACGAAGATAAATAAAATAAAAACGCAACAAAGAAAACTAGTTATCCTAGTAGATTGCTTACAGCAAAATTGAGTGCAATGAAATTATTTTTCTTTAGAAAAGGTTGTGTAGAATTGCTTAAACAATAGTTGATCCATACAAGTCATTTAAAATGATGTTCAGTAAATAAGGGTAATAACAAAATTACCGAACACCGAACAATTTTCCGAAGGGAATGGCAAAACTCATTGCAACAAACAGACAAAATCCGTCAGCAACCGGAAAACTGGGAAAACCGCAATGACCCTGACTTGGTACAGGCATTTCCAAATAAATGGTGGGTTGAATCAGATTTTACGAGGCCAAACATCCCGCTTCCATTACGGTTAAAAGGTTCCGGTTGTCACTATAACACCATTTATAACAATACTGGGACAAATTAGATATAACTGTAGTCAACGGAGTACCATATGAAAATATATCGTTTATTATCGTCTCTGCAGAACGTTTAACTAAACGGTCATCTTCTTACAGAATTTGATTTCAAATGATATGTTGAATGACGTCATGTCTATACCACGATTACTTAATCCTTATCTTTATACATTTTCCATATTTACTTTATGAAAATATATCGCTTATTATCGTCTCTGCAGAGACAGAATATTTTTCGACAATATCTTGGTATCGGAATATAAACTTTTTAAGAGATTGCAAAAGGCTAATATGTTGATAGCCCTGGTCCAGTAGCCTGTTTCTCAGATAAATATGACATTTCAAGAAATCAGAATAATTGCTACTGGCCCTTGGGTAGCGAATCAATCGCGAGATGTAAACACCATATTTAGTACTGAGTTGACCACTGTCGTCAAATTCGAGTGATACGTCCAAGAATGAAGCAGACGAAGCTATATCAGTCGTTTTTTTTTAATTCCAGCTCTGGAGGATATATCAATGGAAAACATTCTGCAAAGCTATTTTACCTATGTTGTTCCAGTATTGTTATACATACTGTTATAGTGACAGCCGGAACCTTTGAGCAGTAATGAAAGCGGGAGGTTTTGCGCTTGATAATCTGATTCAACCCACCATTTCTTTAGAAATGCCTGTACCAATTCAGGGTCATCACGGTTTTCACACTTTTCCGGTTGTTGACTGATCTTGTCTGCTTATATACTTATGAGTTTTGACTTTCCCTTTGGTAGATTGTTCGGAGTTCGGTAATTTTGATATTACACTTATTTCATATTCACACTATGTTTGCTTAGGATGGTTATTAATTCATTTTCTATTTACATTATCTAAATTTAAAAGGTGATAGAGGTATACTAATATGATGCTAAAGTCTTCATGTGACCCAGAACAATCACCAAAGGGAGCTTACTCCTGAAAACGATTAACTGTCTAATATGCTGGGCAATAATCAAAGATAGGAACAGACATACGATATACAGCGACAATCCTTCATGTGGCGAGTTTTATCAAAAGTTCGCCGACAATTTAGCTGTAGTCGAAAATTAAACTTTCAATATTTCTAAGTCATATATGAAGATTTAAGCCTTGATAATGAATGAATTGAATTGTTATCTGCACAGAAAGAGAACAATAGTCATCCACAAGTTGTAGTGACTGCAGTGTCAGCCAACCATTATGGAGAGTCACAGGGTTTGATAAAATACCACTTTCATTAACAATTATTGTATTTTTACCCCGAAATAAAGCTGATAACTTACGACCAACGCCCAATGGCTAGCAATGCACAAATATTGTAAATGTGAAGTAAGGACGTTCGAATTTGACCATTACTTTGACCATGTAAAATATCTGAAAGGATACACATGGAAACCTATTATCATACAACTAATGCTTAGAGAATATCACTTTATAATATGGAATGATGCATCTGTACGATATAATGGAAAGCAGTATGGCTTAGAAACACTCTTCAAAGATACCAGGAAACATGGACTTCAGATTATGGGAGGTGGAATGGGTTCTATAAGATCCCGTACCAATAAAAACACATTTGCAGTTTTAAAGGAAGATTCGCGTATATTTAGTAATTATGTAGAAGTTCAAGGTACATGGATGTTTTTCCAACGAAGTGCATTAATATTATGTGCTGTAATGCGCCCGAGGGTTACATGTGCACTGCATTATGGGTGCATGGATTTTCGAAATTCAAACAGTATATTGAATTGTACAAATGACTCCATTGTACCACATTCCTGTCACATGTTTGATCAATCAACTATTGGTATTATATTAACACTTTTTAAAAAGAAACGAAAATATCTTATTTTTAAGGAGAATGATATAGGCATAATTAAAAGTGATTTAACGGTCAAATATTTTCATAGTTGAGGACAGGTATCCTAATTACCAAAGAAATGTTTTCCTGATAGTCTTTCAAAATTTTGCAAAAATATAAGTTGACGATAAATGTTTATTTGGTGGTGTTTTAGAAATGTGACGTCATTCTCGTACCAACGTGGACACCGTCTGACTATGAGACTAAGATATGTGAAAGCATTCGAGATCAGGCATGATTATTCACAAATAAGTGCAACATGAACAAATCTGCACCACTAGTGGAGCAGGAACTGCCAACTCTTCCGGAGCACCTGAGGTCACCCTGGGTTTTTAGTGGGGTTCGTGTGTTGTAGATCATTATTTGTCATTTTGTACTTTTTCCTTTGGTCATGATATTGTCTGTTCTTCGATTTACGGATTCTGCTTACCTCTTTGATTTCTTTAAACTCTTCTTATGAAACATTAAAACAATTTGTAAAGTTATGACAATTGTGATAGGATATATATGTAAACAATAAATACTATTCTTATAGAGTTTTGTGTTAACGTGTACAATTATCTTAGGAAGTGTGCGATCAATTGATCAGATTTATTACGTCAATGAACATAAACAAATTCCAAATTAAAGTAAAATTCCTATGAAAGGAAAAGTTTGAAGATAAGAAAGAGCTAATCAGAACCAGCATATCGAAGAAGAACAGACAACACAATAGCCAAAGGTAAAAGTACAAAAGAACAAACAGCGATCTACAAAACATACATATAAAACTAACGATCGAGTAAATTCGAATTAATAAATATGCGTCGATCTAATACTGATTGAACTGTTTGAGACAAAATACCATTAAACGATGAACAAATTATGTCTTTCTCAACTATTGCTGCTTAGCAGTAAAAAGAAAATAACAAAGTTATAGTTTTTATTTTTGGTGTTTTAACGCCACTTTCAGCAATATTTCAGCTATATCATGGCGACCAGTTTTAGTGGTGGAAGAAGCCACCCGGAGAGAACCACCCATCATAGGCAAGCAACTGGTAAGCTTGATCACTTTCGGCTGCTAGTCGAGTGGAACCTTTTGTTGTAATCTACACAGCCAGTCGCAAACCCACGCCGTATTGGTGATATGTGTGTATTGGTTGTTAGGTAATTCAACTACCTAACTCATTGAGCTACACAGGCCCTACAAAATTACATAATCATATTATATATTATATATAGATATATAATAGAATCTGTCGTAAGGGGCACATCTATATAGCAAGAAGAGTTTGAAGATACCAAAGGGTTAATCATAATCCGTATATCGAAGAAGAACAGACAACACAATGGCAAAAAGAAAAAAGTACATAAGAACAGACAACGATCTACAAAACATACGTAAAATCGAGTAACACGAACCCCACTAAAAGACGGGGTGAACCCACGTGCTCCGGAAGGGTAGGCAGTTCCTGTTCTACTAGTGACACTCGTCGTGTTAGTCCAGTTACAAGCCCGGTGATAAGTCATGAATGAGGAAAGGATGGGGAAGTGTTTACGACAAGTGGAACATTTCGTTGTCATTGGTGACACAGATATTCCATAGCTGTCAACAAAGTCATGGTGATGACCGTGAAACTTTCGAAGTGATGATTTCAACTTCACTAAGAGAAAATGTTGTGATTGTAATTGTAACACAACACTTATTTTGTATTTGGTTTGGTTTTATAACATCCGTAAATCCACACATGAAAATAAACACTAACACATTCAATAGTTCAACATTTTACTTACGATTTATCTAAAGGAAATAACATTAATACAAGAACCAGTATTTATATAGAAAAAGGAACTCCGTTAGCTCCGGACCATGGTTTGAACAATTTATATGTTAATAATCAAATAACAATAAAAGGAATGAATAACAATTAACGGAGCAACAGAAATTAAACTAAACTGAGATTAACAAAATATGTCATCGGAGAAAGATTCATAATAGTACATTTTAAGTTCATTGGAGAAAATCCCAAGACATAAATCGCTGTTTGCGACACCTGCTTCTGTCGATGAGGTGAACAAATTATTCTGAAAGCGCCATGTAAAGCTTGCGAACTCGAACCAATTCCAACGACGTTATTGAAAACCATTTAGACAGTGTCGCCACTAAACTAACGACGATTATTAATATGTCACTATCAACATCTGTGGTACCAACATCTTTTAAAAGAGCAATTGTTCGATCTCTTTTGAAGAAACCCGCGCCGGAAAAATACATACTTAAAAACTATCGTCCGGTATCTAATCTTCCGTTCATTTCAAAAGTTCTAGAAAAGGTGGTCGAGAGTCGATTAGAAAACCATTTAGCGTCTAATTATCTCCATGACCGTGTGCAATCCGCCTATTGTGCTGGTCACTCTACAGAGACAACAATTCTTCGTGTACACCATGACATTACCTGTGCGCTTGACAAAAACCGTTGTGCTGTTTTAGTCATGTTAGATCTGTCAGCTGCGTTCGATGTGATTGATCATACCATCCTTCGAAAGAGAGTAGAGTATTCGTTTGGGATTTCAGGTGGGGCACTGCAGTGGTTACTCTCTTATCTTCAAGACATGACTCAGCGTATCGCCATAGGGTTTGTCCACTCTGATGAATTCCACCTTCAATGCAGTGTTCCTCAAGGATCCGTGCTTGTACCTAAACTACATTGCATCTTCTCGAAACAAATCACCGCAATATGCAGGCGTCACAATATATCTTATCATTTCTACGCGGAAGATACTCAACTCTATTTCGTATTTGAATCACTTGAAAAATGGATTGACATATCGAAACGACTCGAAGATTGCTTTACTGATATTAGTTCATGGATGAGTTCGAACATGCTTAAATTGAATGAGGGCAAACCTGAAGTAATGTTGTTCGCTCCCAAACATCGAGTGAAGAATTTGCAAGATTGTCATCTTACCTTTGGAGGAAATGTCGCTACGAGCTCAGAATGTGCGAAGATTCTTGGTGTTTACTTCGACAAAACACTATCAATGAACCAACAGGTTAGCTCAGTTTCGAAATCCTGCTTTCAACGATACGAAATATTGGTCTCATACGTCCGTATATCACAGAGAACGCCTGTAAAACGTTAGTCTGCTCTTTAGTAACCTCTCGATTAGACTATTGTAGCGCTTTGCTTTACGGACTACCAACGAGTGTCATTCAGAGATTGCAGAGAATTCAGAACACAGCTGTTAGATTCGCTATAAGGTGAAAGAAACACGATCACATTACTCCGACTCTAGAGACTTCTGCACTGGTTGCCCATACATTACCAAGTGCAATATCAAGTTTTACTCTGTGTATTTAAAGCGATGAAACAAGAGGGACCGCAATGCTTAGAAGAATATGTGAATATATACAAGCCAGCAAGATCATTAAGATCCGAAAGCAACACAACACTTATAACACCAATTGTACGAACTAAGAGTTATGGAGAAAGGACATTCGATAAAGCAGCCGCCTCACTGTGAAGCCATTTGTCAAACGAACTTCGAAATGTACAGTCAGTGAACGTTTTCAAAAAGAAACTAAAGACTCATTTTTTCAGACAAGCGTTTTTAAGTCTTTACATTTGTTTTATTGAATATGAATTTTTCTTTCCAGTGATATCAGTTATAGTGCCATTGACTTTTTATAACCTCTGTTTGAATAGGAGATGTGTTTCTTACATGTATGTTTTATGACAAGGTATCATCTGTTTTATGTTCATTATTCTGTGAGAGAGCAAAATTTTTGCCTAAATTGTGACAGTATACATTTTTAACCTTAACCTAAAGTCTACAATATTTTGTTCTTAGTAATATCTAAGTTCATTAATCTGTGATAAAGCCATATTTTTGCCTAAATTGTGTCAGTAATTTTTTTTTTTAATCTAACCTATCTAATTATCTGAATATCTAAGTTCAATTTCTCTTTCCATTTTTTTTTCTTTTTTTAATTCATACGTATTATAGAACTCTATATGTTGTACATATACTTTTTGATTGGGACTAGTTTTTTTTTCAACTAGAAGTTTTTATCTCATTGTGTCAATTCTTGATATATGTTTTAATGTACATGTATATTGTATTGTATGCACTAGTACTGTAAAGCGCTTAGAGTAATAGTGTTTTTAGATTAAGCGCTATAGAAGAATTGTAATAATAATAAATACTTAGCTAAAGTACGGATATTTATGGTCATTATGTAATAAATATGTGTATGACTAATTGAAGATATATCTGGCAGTAGTGTCAGTTATGAATTTCTTGTCTAAAGTTTATGTTTGCTTATATCTTTATTGTTGGTGAAGATTCAACTATCTAGGGGAAGGCTTGAAATTTCATTAACCTATTTAACCCCGCCTTTCTAAAGCCAGGACCCGGATATTCAACGTCATATGTGGTGATCATAACTTGTTATTATTTGATTATTTGAGAGATGATTGTTTGCTTTGATGATATTGTTGGAATTAATTGTTTACCATCACTATTAAATTTGTATTCATAATGTGTAATGCATAGCCTCTGTGATGAGGTTTATATATATACACATATACAGTGCATAATATCAAATGCAACTAGGAGAAAAAAAAACGTGAAGAAAATCAGCTGAATAATTGAGAATAAACGTAATATTACAAACATAAGAACTGAATAAAGAATGACCACATGCTTCATTAAAGAACACAATATCATGGCTAGTGAATTTCTTGGTTTTGTACAGGTATTTAAAAAAAAAAAAGTGGCAGGGTTCAACTAGTTCTATGTTTAATCATATGACCTTTTAGAGTTTAGAGTAAATTTGGATTGTACTTTTAATTTAACTCAAGATGCACATCAGAATTTATAGTTTAATTCATTATCACATCAATTTCTGTATATATTAGTGTACTTTCTTTAGCTATACTACGCTTATAAATAAATCAATGTCATTCATAATCACTTGGATTGATGTATTTACGACAACTTCTCTGCCACAAAGATTAAATATAGTATGTATAAAGTTCAAGATTATATACAAGAACGCTGTTTTCCCGGAAATTGAACGCATCTTTTCATTAAGACGAGATGCTTGACCTATAGAACTAGTGTAAAAGTGCCACTTTTCCTCTTTCTTTAATATTTTGTTTATAGAAGAGCCTGTATCAAGGACAGTAAACGTCTTACGGATTGTATGTGTGCCCACCAATATTGGTTCCGCTTTCCTTTCTAATGTAAACACCAAGCTCCCACCTACCACATGTATCCATCACGGACATTTTGCCTATTTTTTTTGCATTCGAAACCCTGGATGTCTGTTACAGGAAGTCGTGCACAGACTTATAAAACATGTCAAGATCTACAAAAAACGCAGAGTATGCACATTTGTAATATTATATATTTTAATTATTACCAAATTCACAAAGCGAAACATTTTTTTTCACAATATTGTCGACCTTGTAAACGTTAGATGCACATACTTATGATATGAGTACTCTCTCTATTTATATATATCAGGAGTATCGATTGTGCCTCTGTTTCGACGATTTTCCGATCGATTAGATTTAGGAAATGTTCTGACAGTGTGGTATTCATTGTTTTCCAAATGTATGTATTATCACACTTTTGATATAACTGACATTACACTTTAAATAAGAATATAAGTAAACATGAAAACTTATGTAATTTTGCTTAATAGCCTATTCTTGTCATTCTAGATTTAGTACCTACAATACCGAAAGTATCATTGTGGAATACATGGAAATAATAAGAATCAGAGCATATAATGTACATCAATTTTAATATAATATCCCATGTGATACGCCATTACACGCCTTAATCAAGCTGTGATTGCATCAGCTGTAAAGCATACCGGTATTAAAGATATACATACTACAGTTATACTAGTGATAATAAAGGTTAGAGACAAGTGAATGGGCAATCAAGAATGAACAAGCCAGACACCGACAACACTAGGTATGCAATGCACAGAGCAAAGGTTAGAAAAATCCGACGGGCAATCAAGTATGGACAATCCAGACACCAACAATATCGGGTACACAATACACAGGAAGAAGACAAATAAAAGAGAAAGCACAGCACAAAAAAAACTCTAACAAAGATGAACAACACGGACCTCACCAAAAACCGGGGGTGAACCAATGTGCTCGCGAAGGGTCAACAGTTCCTGCCTCTTCTTCACTAGGAAATTGGTGTTTCGTAAACTATGTTTAACTTTTGGAACGTATTGCACCCCTATCATTGCTGATTTGTTTGACTGTCAATTTGCCCCAAGTTTAAGCATTCATTGATTCCCTGTAGTTGAATAATCAATATGGTAAGGGTTAGGGAAGTTGATAACCTCGGGGATCAATGTTCTAATATTGCTGATTGCAATCTTTGTAGTCGGGCATTTACAATCATTCATTGACCCTGCTATTGATGTTGTCATATATTTTAGTGATAGTAAGTGGGCTTCTTTGGTGACAGTCAATATTTTCAAATTGTATATTCCGTTTATATCTGTATTACCAACGGTGATCCAATCAACATGATGGAATGAGTCATATTAAGACCTGTACTAACATCGGCAAAAAGTATTGTTTTTTCTTTGCTGTGTTCATTGATTTGAAGTGAGGTGTATGTGTTCGGTATGTTGATTTTTTTTTTAAATTGATTATTTAACATACAACAATAATACTTAAATCATTAAAACTATTATTGTCTTTACACCCATTTGTGTTGTAGGGGGTTCCTGTTTTATGTTATTTGTATGTATGTACGTACATTGTATGTAGCTGTCATACACGACGTCCATGTCATATGAGGACCCGGGTGGCTCAATGAATTAGGTCGTTGGATTACCTAACATCTCATACAATGCTATCACCAATACGACGTGGGTTTGCGCCCGGCTTTGTAAATTACAAGAAGGGTGCACTCGATTCACAGACGCAAGTGATAAAGTGTACCAATTGCTTACCCATGGTCGATGTTTCTCAACGGTTACTCTGGCTTCTTCGCATTCGAGTTTATCTGCAAAATGGCATACAGGTTTATAACGTTAACATTCGTATATGTTTTATTGTTATTTAAATAAGCTTACAGCTAATACAGTTACATATCAGTAACAGAAACACACTGGTTAGTGTACCAATCATTTATATCGAGCGGCGTCTGGCGAGTGTAATTATTGTTTAATTGTTTACACAAAGAACACATTCCATAATTATGTAACGGTAAGCTCCGTACACTAAATCGGTCTTTTTCTTTAAGAAATGATAAATACAACGTTTCATTTGATGCTACCTTGCTTAGATATAGAGCTAATGATTTAGGAGAATTGAAGTCTGAAGTAGATATGTATGTATTACTTGGTACAATGTTTACTGTATCTGGAGCTCCTCTTACCACGGGTATTATATTACAATCTTCCTGAAACAGATTGAATAGTTTTTCGGTAGTGTATTCCTTGCACAAGGAATTTTCAAATGCTAAACACAATTTATATGAACCACTTAGTTGTTTTTCACAGTCTTTGTTATCATCACATGTATATTTACCACACTTGCCAAATATATCTATATCCATGTATTTACTCATCTTTTTAACATTCGATTAGAGTTAACCTTGCAATGGCTGACAATGCAGGCGACACTTTTAGATTTTCTTGCAAAGATCGACGAATAGTTTTTTGGCTCTAAAATCTTTCTTGGAATTATTTCGCCATAGGGGGAGTATCCTTCGGAATCTCTACGATAACTCGTTGTCCAATCGAATTTATTGATCCATGTTGATTGTTAAAACTGTTTATTGGATAAAAACACAGATTCCCAGGAAACAAAAACCCATATCTGTGATGAGGTTTTATGAGACGGTGCTTGTATTGGTAATTCGCTATGATGAAAAATGACAAGATCACTATTTACGATATTTGTTGTGTTAAATGTAACCTTACAGTTTTGACATTCACAAAAAAGTTCAGTGAAGAAAATGGGTCAACTTCTGGTAATCAAACAGGCCTTGTATACCACAGCATGACCAACTGGAGTTGAGTGGGTTTAAGACATACCGGCGAACGTAGTGCTGTATCGTTGTGATCCATGGTTAGATTTATGTATCGATACAATGGAAATACATGCTTAAGACGTTCATATACAATCTCGTACCGTGCAGATAGAAAAATAAAATAAAAAATACAGACACTGCCGACTACACATACTAACATATATACGCTGGTTTTCATGGTTATAGTCAACCTTATAAGCAGAAATGATATTCCTTGGGAGAACATTGCATAGAATGGGCACACATTAGAGATTACAATCGTCTCGTTTATAAATAGTGTAAAGTTTTGATTGTCTACGATTCGCTTCATTAAATTTCGGTTCCACTACAATATGTCATCATATTTAATATACAAAGTCTGTACAATATCGAGTGCATTAGTGGCAGGTTTGACTGTATATATACATTTGTACTTTTCTTTTAGCTACAAAATAACAATAATTTGAAAACATTGCATTAATCTGCAGCAGAATTCACTTAGCGTGATTACCTCGAGTGTGATAGATCGTGTGGTCAAATCAAAGACTACAACGTTGGTATTTGCTTCTTCTCTGCTAAACAAGCAGCAGCAAGGAGTAAGAGCAAAGACTGGTTGGCCTTGAATCAGTAATAATGTGTCCGAGTGAAACGACATGTCTACCCGTGGGCTGTTGTTGGTAAAGTTGAAGTCATCACTTCGAAAATTTTACGGTCGCCACCATAGCTTGGTTGACCGCTATGGAATATCTGTGTCACACATCACCACGGATATGTACCACTTGTCGCAAACACTTCCCGGGCCTTTGTTCATTCACGACTTATTACGGGTTTCTAACTAGATTAACAGGTTCCTGTTACTCGATCTTTAGTTTTATATGTATGTTTTGTAGATCTTTGTTTGTCCTTTTGTACTTTTCTTTTGGCCATTGTGTTCTCTGTTTTTCTTCGATATATGTATTCTGATTGGCCCTTTGGTATCTTCAAATTCTTCTTAAATGAGCTAGCAGTATGCAAACCCAGCTCAGCGCGTTAGTCTAGAACAAAGCGAATCCCATCATCATCTCATTGAAAATAAGCTTCTCGCCATGATATAGCTGAACAATTGCTGAGTTGGCGTTAAACAACAATCATTCACTCACTCATTTTATTACACTACATTTGACACATTCCTAATTCGCAGATATCTAATGATAATAAAACTACACTTTCCATAGCATAAGTTTAAGTTCCCACAGCTTACAATTCATTATCCGACCCACTGAGGATAAACACAATCCGTGTAATCTTTGCTAAAATGTGGCGTATCGGGGTTCCTTTTTTGGTCGACTATTTATTATATGTCACATTACCACCGATTAACCAAGCATTCCACCAGTTGAAGGTACCGACAGCAGAAATCATGTGATCACACATGTGACCGCCATATCAATCGCGGGGGTGTTTCCTTCTAAATAACTGACTGATATATTTGTTGGTCAGTTTAGTTTTGTCCACACGTTTTGGATCACACAGATATCCACTGTGGTATATGTCTGTTACATTTAATTTGAAGATCAGTAGCAGGTCAAGATCAGCAGGAACGACAAATCTCATACCTTTTGATTTTGCTGACGCATACATGGAAGAATATTAAAATATATCATTACCTAACTCACCACCTTGATAAAGACATAGTAAATGTTTATTATATTCCATGGAAACAGGATTTGGCGGCTTCAGAGATGAAATGTTATTATATTTTTACAGGACATGTAAATATGTTGTAGCATCTTCACCAAGGTACCGGACGATAACAATGATTATACATAATACTGGTATGATCAAGACTGAAATAATAAAAGAAACTATAGAAGACAGTATTAATACACACAAAGTTACAACATTGTGTGTGAAATGCTTTCGGGACTATTTTACGTGAACATTTGTAGATGTGGTTTTTAAATGTTTGAGACAACGTTTCAATGAACTTAGCATATGCTTGCCAGCAGTTTTCTTGGTTTCATTCGGTATAATCAAACATTAATAACATATCGGTTCAGGAAATATGAAAATGTAGTCACCAACGAGTATCATATTCCCCTCGGGCGTTGCCCACAGGGAATATGGTACTCTTCAGTGAGTAGGGAGAATACATTTTCATAATTCCCTCACCAGCATGAAATAAATGTATATTGGTTTTGCAGGTCAATTAAAAACTCATATTCACAGATACAAAAGCCTGTGGTTGTCTTATTGCATATACTATGATGATTATGATGTCTTCCGGTGAATATTACTTCCAACAGGTGTATACTATACATGTATTTCCCTTGCATTAGGGAGATATGAAGATTTGTTCACCCGAGAAATGCCATATTTCCTGAGGGCAACACCCAAGGGAAATATGACTATTTCGAGGGTGAACACATTTTGATATCTTCCCTATGCAATGGAAATGAATGTTTTATTCCACCAGGCCAACGTTTGGTGAATTCTGCCAAATGAAATATGTTGGCCATCTTTGATTACAAAATTATAATTTTGGAACATCTCTGAAGTTAAACTATTATGTGACCAAAGCGTTAAATCTTGAGAATTTCGAATAAGGGAAATACGAAATTGTTGAAAGGAAAATGCGATGTTGTTGAGAGGGAACTACGATGCTTTGATACATGTCACGTGGGATTGTTTCGACCAATCGAATTTCTATATAGGTAGAATAAATATTATAAAATGGAATACTACGCATTCTTTTCCCTTGCATAAGGGATATACGAAGATTTGTTCAGCAGAGAAAAGTAATATTTCCCGAAGGCAACACCTAGGAAAATATGACTATTTCGACGGTGAACACATTCCATATCTCCCTTATGCAAGGGAAGTAAATGTGTTATTCCACCAGGTCAACGTTTTGGTGAATTCTGCCAAATGAAATTTCTTTGTCATCTTTGTTTACAAAACTATTATTTCGGAACATCTCTGGAGTTTTCTTTATTAACATGACCAAAGCGTTAATTCTTGCGAATTTCGAAAAAGGGAAATACGATATTGTTGAGAGGGAAATATAATGTTGTTGAGGGGGAATAAATGTCACGAGGGATTGTTTCGACCAATCGAATTTCTATAAAAGTAGAATAAATATCATAGAGTGGAATAATATACATTTATTGCATGCTTGTGAGGGAAATATGGAAATGTATTCACCATAGAGTAGCATATTCCCTAAGGGTAACGTCCGAGGGGAATACGATACTCCTGGGTGAATACATTTTCACATTTCCTGAACCCCCATGCTATGCATGTTATATTATACCGAATGAAGCCAAAAAAAACACATACATGAAGCATACTGCTGGCAAACATATTTTAAGTTCATTATAACGTTGTCTAAGACATTTAAGAAAAACATTGCAGCGGTGGCCTGAAAGTGATGCGTTCCGAATGCCTCTGATGTTTTCCTGTCAAAGAACGATAACTCTGGCGGGAAAAACTGCGAGTCATCCTAGGAGATGGAATATGATTGTTGATCTGTGTGTTCACGTGTTCCGATTTTTACCCATTGTCCAATCAAATTAATCTATTTATGGTAATTAATATATGAGGTATAATAACATAACGCATTGACCGCTAGACTTCACTAACTGATTTCATCCCTGCTTCTGTCGATGAGGTGTAAAAAGTATTCTGAAAGCGCTATGCAAAGCTTGCGAACTCGATCTAATTCCAACGACGTTATTGAAGACCTGTTTAGACAGTGTCTTCACTACAATAACGACGATTATTAATATGTTACTATCAACATCTCTGGTACCAACATCTTTTAAAAGAGCAATTGTTCGATCTCTTTTGAAGAAACCCGCGCCGGAAAAATACATACTTAAAAACTATCGTCCGGTATATAATCTTCCGTTCATTTCAAAAGTTCTAGAAAAGGTGGTCGAGAGTCGCTTAGAAAACCATTTAGCGTCTAATTATCTCCATGACCGTGTGCAATCCGCCTATTGTGCTGGTCACTCTACAGAGCTGTTTAAGTCATGTTAGATCTGTCAGCTGCGTTCGATGTGATTGATCATATCATCCTTCGAAAGAGATTAGAGTATTCGTTTGGGATTTCAGGTGGGGCACTGCAGTGGTTACTCTCTTATCTTCAAGACATGACTCAGCGTATCACCATAGGGTTTGTCCACTCTGATGAATTCCACCTTCAATGCAGTGTTCCTCAAGGATCCGTTCTTGTACCTAAACTACATTGCATCTTCTCGAAACAAATCACCGCAATATGCAGGCGTCACAATATGTCTTATCATTTCTACGCAGACGATACTAAACTCTATTTCGTATTCGAATCAATGGATTGACATATCGAAACGACTCGAAGATTGCTTTACTGATATTAGTTCATGGATGTGTTCGAACATGCTTAAATTGAATGAGGGCAAACCTGAAGTAATGCTATTCGCTCCCAAACATCGAGTGGAGAATTTGCAAGATTGTCATCTTACCTTTGGAGGAAATGTCGCTACGAGCTCGGAATGTGCTAAGATTCTTGGTGTTTACTTCGACAAAGCAATATCAATGAACCAACAGGTTAGCTCAGTTTCGAAATCCTGCTTTCAACGATACGAAATATTGGCCTCATATGTCCGTATATCACAGAGAACGCCTGTAAAACGATAATCTGCTCTTTAGTAACCTCTCGATTAGACTATTGTAGCGCTTTGCTTTACAGACTACCAACGAGTGTCATTCAGAGATTGCAGAGAATTCAGAACACAGCTGCTAGAGTCGCTACAAGGTGAAAGAAACACGATCACATTACTCCGACTTTAGAAACTTCTGCACTGGCTGCCCATACATTACCGAGTGCAATGTCAAGTCGTACTCTGTGTGTTCAAAGCGATGAAACAAGAGGCACCGCTATGCTTAGAAGAACATGTGAATATATACAAGCCAGCAAGATCATTAAGATCCGAAAGCAACACAACACTTATATCACCAATTGTACGAACTAAGAGTTATGGAGAAAGGAGATTCAATTAAGCAGCCGCCTCACTGTGGAACCATTTGTCAAACGAACTTCGAAATGTACAGTCAGTGAACGTTTTCATAAAGAAACTAAAGACTGGTTTTTTCAGACAAGCGTTTTTAAGTTTTTACATTTGTTTTATTGAATATGAATTTTCCTTTCCAGTGATATCAGTTATAGTGCCATTGACTTTTTATAACCTCTGTTTTAATAGGAGATGTGTTTCTTACATGTATGTTTTATGACAAGGTATCATCTGCTTTATGTTTATTATTCTGTGAGAGAGCAAAAGTTTTTTTTTTAATTCATACGTATTATAGAACCCTATATGTTGTACATATACTTTTTGATTGGGACTAGTTTTTTTTTCAATTAGAAATTTTTATCTCATTGTGTCAATTCTTGATATATGTTTTACTGTACATGTATATTGTATTTTATGCACTGTAAAGCGCTTAGAGTAAATGTGTTTTTAGATTAAGCGCTATAGAAGAATTGTAATAATAATAAATACTTTGCTAAAGTACGGATATTGATGGTCATTATCTAATACATATGTGTATGACTAATTGAAGATATATCTGGCAGTAGTGTCAGTTATGAATTTCTTGTCTAAAGTTTATGTTTGTTTATATCTTTATTGTTGGTGAAGATTCAATTATCTAGGGGAAGATTTGAAATTTCATTAACCTATTTAACCCCGCCTTTCTAAAGCCAGGACCCGGATCTTCAACGTCATATGTGGTGATCATAGCTTGTTATTATTTGATTATTTGAGATGAGAGATGATTGCTTGCTTTGATGATATTGTTGGAATTAATTTTTTACCATCACTATTAAATGTGTATTCATAATGTGTAATGCATAGCCTCTGTGATGAGGTTTAAATATATACACATATACAGTGCATAATATCAAATGCAACTAGGAAAAAAAAAACGTGAATAAAATCAGCTGAATAATTGAGAATAAACGTAATATTACAAACATAAGAAGTGAATAAAGAATTCAAATTCATGACCACATGCTTCATTAAAGAACACAATATCATGGCTAGTGAATTTCTTGGTTTTGTACAGGTATTTCAATAAAAAGTGGCAGGGTTCAACTAGTTCTATGTTTAATCATATGACCTTTTACAGTTTAGAATAAATTTGGATCGTACATTTAATTTAACTCAAGATGTACATCAGAATTTATAGTTTAACTCATTATCACATCAATTTCTGTATATATTAGTGTACTTTCTTTAGCTATACTACGCTTATAAATAAATCAGTGTTATTCATAATCACTTGGATTGATGTATTTACGACAACTTCTCTGCCACAAAGATTAAATATAGTATGTATAAAGTTCAAGATTATATACAAGAACGCTGTTTTCCCGGAAATTGAGCGCATCTTTCCATTAAGACGAGATGCTTGACCTATAAAACTAGTGTAAAAGTGCCATTTTTCCTCTTTCTTTAATATTTTTTGATATAAGAGCCTGAATCAAGGACAGTAAACGTCTTACGTATTGTATGTGTGCCCACCAATATTGATTCCGCTTTCCTTACTAATGTAAACACCAAGCTCCCACCTACCACATGTATCCATCACGGACATTTTGCCTATTTGCTTTGCATTCGAAACCCTGGATGTCTGTTACAGGAAGTCGTGCACAGACTTATAAAACATGTCAAGATCTGAAAAAAACGCAGGATATGCACATTTGCAATATTATATATTTTATTTATTACCAAATTCATAAAGCGAAACATTTTTTTTCTCACAATATTGTCGACCTTGTAAACGTTAGATGCACATACTTATGATATGAGTACTCTCTCTATATATATATCAGGAGTATCGATTGTGCCTCTGTTTCGACGATTTTCCGATCGATTAGATTTAGGAAATGTTCTGACAGTGTGGTATTCATTGTTTTCCAAATGTATGTATTATCACACTTTTGATATAACTGACATTACACTTTAAATAAGAATATAAGTAAACATGAAAACTTATGTAATTTTGCTAAATAGCCTATTCTTGTCATTCTAGATTTTGTACCTAAAATATCGAAAGTATCATTGTGGAATACATGGAAATAATAAGAATCAGAGCATATATTGTACATCAGTTTTAATATAATATCCCATGTGATACGCCATTACACGCCCTAATCAAGCTGTGATTGTGTAAGCTGTAAAGCATACCGGTATTAAAGAGATACATATTACAGTTGTACTAGTGATAATAAAGGTTAGAGAAAACCGACGGGCAATCAAGTATGGACAATCCAGACACCAACAACACCGGGTACACAATACACAGGAAGAAGACAAACAAAAGAGAAAGCACAGCACAAAAAAACCGTAACAAAGATGAGCAACACGGACCCCACCAAAAAACGAGGGTGAACCAATGTGCTCGCGAAGGATAAGCAGTTCCTGCCTCTTCTTCACTAGGAAATTGGTGTTTCGTAAGCTATGTTGAGCTTTGGGAACCTATTGCACCCCTATCATTGCTGATTTGTTTGACTGTCAACTTGCCCCAAGCTTAAACATTCATTGATTCCATGTAGTTGAATAATCAATATGGTAAGGGTTACCTCGGGGATCAATGTTCTAATATTGCTGATTGCAATCTTTGTGGTCGGGCATCTACAATCATTAATTGACCCTGCTATTGATGTTGTCATATATTTTAGTGATAGTAAGTGGGCTTCTTGAGTGACAGTGAATATTTTCAAATTTTATATTCCGTTTATATCTGTATTACCACCGGTGATCCAATCAACATGATGGAATGAGACATATTAAGACCTGGACTAACATCGGCAAAAAGTATTGTTTTTTTGTTGTTGTGTTCATTGATTTGAAGTGGGGTGTATGTGTTCGGTATGTTGATTTTTTTTAAATTGATGACAATGACTGTTAAAGTTTTCATTACATTAAGGATACTACCATTATTTAACATTCAACAATAATACTTAAATCATTAAAACTATTATTGTCTTTACACCCATTTGTGTTGTAGGGGGTTCCTGTTTTATGTTATTTGTATTTATGTACGTACATTGTATGTAGTTGTCCAACACGACGTCCATGTCATATGAGGACCCGGGTGGCTCAATGAATTAGGTCGTTGGATTACCTAACATCTCATACAATGATATCACCATTACGCCGTGGGTTCGCGCCCGGTTTTGTGAATTACAAGAAGGGTGCACTCGATTCGCAGACGCAAGTGATAAAGTGTACCAGTTGCTTACCCATGGTCGATGTTTCTCAACGGCTACTCTGGCTTCTTCGCATTCATGTTTATCTGCAAAATGGCATATATGTTTATAACGTTAACATTCGTATATGTTTTATTTTAATCTAAATAAGCTTACAGCTAATACAGTTACATATCAGTAACATAAACACACTGGTTAGTGTACCAATCATTTCTATCGAGCGGTGTCTGGCGTGTGTAATTATTGTTTAATTGTTTACACAAAGAACACATTCCATAATTATGTAACGGTAAACTCCGTACACTAAATCGGTCTTTTTCTTTAAGAAATGATAAATACAACGTTTCCTTGGATGCTACCTAGCTTAGATATAGAGCTAATGATCTAGCAGAATTGAAGTCTGAAGTAGATATGTATGTATTACTTGGTACAATGTTTACTGTATTTGGAGCTCCTCTTACCACGGGTATTATATTACAATCTTCCTGAAACAGATTGAAGAGTTGTTTCGGTAGTGTATTCCTTGCACAAGGAATTTTCAAATGCTAAATAAAATTTATATGAACCACTTAGTTGTTTTTCACAGTCTTTGTGATCATCACATGTATAATTACCACACTTGCCACATATATCTATATCTATGTATTTACTCATCTTTTTAACATATGCCATTCGATTAGAGTTAACCTTGCTATGGCTGACAATTCAGGCGACTCTTTTAGATTTTCTTGCAAAGATCGACGAATAGTTTTTTGGCTCTAAAATCTTTCTTGGAATTATTTCGCGATAGGGGGAGTATCCTTCGGAATCTCTACGATAACTCGTTGTCCAATCGAATTCATTGATCCATGTTGATTGTTGATACTGTTTATTGGTTAAAAACACAGATTCCCAGGAAGCAAAAACCCATATCTGTGATGAGGTTTAATGAGACGGTGCATGTATTGGTAATTCGCTATGATGAAAAATGACAAGATCACTATTTACGATATGTGTTGTGTTAAATGTAACCTTACAGTTTTGACATTCACAAAAAAAGTTCAGTGAAGAAAATGGGTCAACTTCTAGTACCCAAACAGGCCTTGTATACCACAGCATGACGAACTGGCGTTGAGTGGGTTTAAGACATACCGGCGAACGTAGTACTGTATCGTTGTGATCCATGGTTAGATTTATGTATCGATACAATGGAAGTACATGTTTAAGACGTTCATATACAATCTCGTACCGTGCAGATAGAAAAATAAAATAAAAAATACAGACACTGCCGACTACACATATTAAAATATATATGCTGGTTTTCATGGTTACAGTCAACCTTGTATGCAGAAATAATATCCCTTGGGAGAACATTGCATAGTATGGGCACACATTAGAGATTACAATCGTCTCGTTTATGAATATTGTAAAGTTTTGATTGTCTACGATTCGCTTCATTAAATTTCGGTTCCACTACAATACGTCACCATATTTAATATACAAAGTCTGTACAATATCAAGTGCATTAGTGGCAGGTTTGACTGTATATATAAATTTGTACTTTTCTTTTAGCTACAAAACAACAATAATTTGAAAACATTGCATTAATCTGCAGCCGAATTCACTTAGCGTGATTACCTCGAGTGTGATAGATCGTGTGGTCAAATCAAAGACTATAACGTTGGTATTTGCTTCTTCTCTGCTAAACAAGCAGCAGCAAGGAATAAGAGCAAAGAATGGTTGGCCTTGAATCAGTAATATCTGTGTCACACATCACCACGGATATGTACCACTTGTCGCAAACACTTCCCGGGCCTTTGCTCATTCACGACTTATTATCGGGTTTCTAACTAGATTAACACGACGGGTGCCACTAGTGGAACAGGAACTGCTGACCCTTCCGGAGCTCCTGAATTCCTCCCCGGTTTTAGTGGGGTTCGTGTTATTCGATCTTTAGTTTTATATGTATGTTTTGTAGATCGTTGTTTGTCCTTTTGTACTTTTTCTTTTGCCCATTGTACTCTCTGTTTTTCTTCGATATGTGTATTCTGATTGCCCCTTTGGTATCTTCAAATTCTTCTTAAATGAGCTAGCAGTATATAGACCCAGCTCAGCGCGCTAGTCTAGAACAAAGCGGATCCCATCATCGTCTCATTGAAAATAAACTTCTCGCCATGATATAGCTGACCAATTGCTGAGTTGGCGTTAAGCAACAATCATTCACTCACTCATTTTATTACACTACATTTGACACATTCCTAATATGCAGATATCTAATGATAATACAACTACACTTTCCATAGCATAAGCTTAAGTTCCCACAGTTTGCAATTCATTATCCAACCCACTGAGGATAAACACAATCCGTGTAATCTTTGCTAAAATGTGGCGTATCGGGGTTCCTTTTTTGGTCGACCATTACTAATATGTCACATTACCACCGATTAACCAAGCATTCCACCAGTTGAAGGTACCGACAGCAGAAATCATGTGATCACACATGTGACCGCCATATCAACCGCAGGGGTGTTTCCTTCTAAATAACTGACTGATATATTTGTTGGTCAGTTTAGATTTTTCCACACGTTTTGGATCACACAGATATCCACTGTGGTATATGTCTGTTACATTTAATTTAAATATCATTAGCAGGTCAAGATCAGCAGGAACGACAAATGTCATACCTTTTGATTTTGCTAACGCATTCATGGAAGAATATTAAAATATATCATTACCTAACTCACCACCTTGATAAAGACATACTATATGTTTATTATATTCCATTGGAAACAGGACTTGGCGGCTTCAGAGATGAAATGTTATTATATTTTAACAGGACATGTAGATAGGTTGTAGCATCTTCACCAAGGTACCGGACGATAGCAATGATTATACATAATACTGGTATGACCAAGACTGAAATAATAAAAGAAACTGTAGAAGACAGTATTAATACACACAAAGTTACAACATTGTGTGTGAAATGCTTTCGGGACTATTTTACGTGAACATTTGTAGATGTGGTTTTTAAATGCTTGAGACAACGTTTCAATGAACTTAACATATGCTTGCCAGCAGTATTGGACATGTATGTGTTTTCTTGGTTTCATTCGGTATAATCAAATATTAATAGCACATAGGTTCAGGAAATATGAAAATGTAGTCACTCACGAATATCATATTCCCCTCGGGCGTTGCCCACAGGAAATATGGTACGCTTCAGTGAGTAGGGAGAATACATTTTCATAATTCCCTCACCAGCATGAAATAAATGTATATTGGTTTTGCAGGTCAATTAAAAACTCATATTCACAGATACAAAAGCCTGTGAATGTCTTATTGCATATACTATGATGATTATGACGTCTTCCGGTGAATATTACTTCCAACAAGTGTATACTATACATTTATTTCCATTGCATTAGGGAGATATGAAGATTTGTTCACCCGAGAAAAGCCATATTTCCTGAGGGCAACCCCCAAGGGAAATATGACTATTTCGAGGGTGAACACATTTTGATATCTTCCCTGTGCCATGAAAATGAATGTTTTATTCCACCAGGCCAATGGTTTGGTGAATTCTGCCAAATGAAATATGTTGGTTATCTTTGTTTACAAAACCATTATTTTGGAACATCTCTGAAGTTAAACTATTATGTGACCAAACGTTAAATCTTGAGAATTTCGAATAAAGGAAATACGATATTGTTGAGAGGAAAATACGATGTTGTTGAGAGGTAAATACGATGCTTTGATACATGTCACGTGGGATTGTTTCGACCAATCGAATGTCTATATAAGTAGAGCAAATACTATAAAATGGAATACAATGCATTTTGTTCTCTTGCATAAGGAATATACGAAGATTTGTTCACCAGAGAAAAGTAATATTTCCCGAAGGCAACGCCCGAGGGAAATACGACTATTTCGAGGGTGAACAAAATTCATATCTCCCTTATGCAAGGGAAATAATTGTTTTATTCCACCAGGCTAACGTTTTGGTGAATTCTGCCAAATGAAATATCTTTTCCATCTTTGTTTACAAAATTATTATTTCGGAACATCTTTACTAACAAGACCAAAGCGTTAATTCTTGCGAATTTCGAAAAAGGGAAATACGATATTGTTGAGAGGGAAATATAATGTTGTTGAGGGGAAATAAATGTCACGAGGGATTGCTTCGACCAATCGAATTTCTATATAAGTAGAATAAATATCATAGAGTGGAATAATACACATTTATTGCATGCTTGTGAGGGAAATATGGAAATGTATTCACCATTGAGTAGCATATTCCCTAAGGGCAATGCCCGAGGGGAATACGATACTCTTGGGTGAATACATTTTCACATTTCCTGAAACCCCATGCTACGAATGTTATATTTTACCGAATGAAACAAACAAAACACATACATGTAACATACTGCTGGCAAGCATATTTTAAATCCATTAAAACGTTGTCTCAGACAATTAGAGAAAAACATTGTAGCGGTGGCCTGAAAGTGATGCGTTCCGAATGCCTCTGACGTTTTCCTGTCAAAGAACGATAACTCTGGCGGGGAAAACTGCGAGTCATCCTAGGAGATGGAATATGATTTTTGTCCTGTGTGATCACGTGTTCTGATCTTTACCCATTATCCAATCAAATTAATCTATTTTTGGTAATTAATATATGAGGTATAATAACATAACGCATTGACCGCTAGACTTCACTAACTGATTTCATCCCTGCTTCTGTCGATGAGGTGAAAAAAGTATTCTGAAAGCGCTATGTAAAGCTTGCGAACTCGATCCAATTCCAACGACGTTATTGAAGACCTGTTTAGACAGTGTCGTCACTACAATAACGACGATCATTAATATGTCACTATCAACATCTGTGGTACCAACCTCTTTTAAAAGAGCAATTGTTCGATCTCTTTTGAAGAAACCCAGGCCGGAAAAATACATGCTTAAAAGCTATTGTCCGGTATCTAATCTTCCGTTCATTTCAAAAGTTCTAGAAAAGGTGGTCGAGAGTCGCTTAGAAAACCATTTAGCGTCTAATTATCCCCATGACCGTGTGCAATCCGCCTATTGTGCTGGTCACTCCACATAGACAACAATTCTTCGTGTACACCATGACATTACCTGTGCGCTTGACAAAAACCGTTGTGCTGTTTTAGTCATGTTAGATCTGTCAGCTGCGTTCGATGTGATTGATCATACCATCCTTCGAAAGAGATTAGAGTATTCGTTTGGGATTTCAGGTGGGGCACTGCAGTGGTTACTCTCTTATCTTCAAGACATGACTCAGCGTATCGCCATAGGGTTTGTCCACTCTGATTAATTCCACCTTCAATGCGGTGTTCCTCAAGGATCCGTGCTTGTACCTAAGCTACATTACATCTTCTCGAAACCAATCACCGCAATATGCAGGCGTCACAATATGTCTTATCATTTCTCCGCGGAAGATACTCAACTCTATTTCGTATTCGAATCACTTGAAAAATGGATTGACATATCGAAACGACTCGAAGATTGCTTTACTGATATTAGTTCATGGATGTGTTCGAACATGCTTAAATTGAATGAGGGCAAACCTGAAGTAATGTTGTTCGCTCCCAAACATCGAGTGAAGAATTTGCAGGATTGTCATCTTACCTTTGGAGGAAATGTCGTTACGAGCTCAGAATGTGCTAAGATTCTTGGTGTTTACTTCGATAAAACACTATCAATGAACCAACAGGTTAGCTCAGTTTCGAAATCCTGCTTTCAACGATACGAAATATTGGCCTCATACGTCCGTATATCACAGAGAACGCCTGTTAAACGTTAGTCTGCTCTTTAGTAACCTCTAGATTAGACTATTGTCACGCTTTGGTTTACGGACTACCAACGAGTGTCATTCAGATATTGCAGAGAATTCAGAACACAGCTGCTAGAGTCGCTACAAGGTGAAAGAAACACGATCACATTACTCCGACTCTAGAGACTTCTGCACTGGCTGCCCATACATTACCGAGTGCAATGTCAAGTCGTACTCTGTGTGTTTAAAGCGATGAAACAAGAGGCACCGCTATGCTTAGAAGAACATGTGAATATATACAAGCCAGCAAGATCATTAAGATCCGAAAGCAACACAACACTTATATCACCAATTGTACGAACTAAGAGTTATGGAGAAAGGAGATTCGATAAAGCAGCCGCCTAACTGTGGAACCATTTGTCAAACGAACTTCGAAATGTACAGTCAGTGAACGTTTTCAAAAAGAAACTAAAGACTGTTTTTTTCAGACAAGCGTTTTTAAGTTTTTACATTTGTTTTGTTGAATATGAATTTTTCTTTCCAGTGATATCAGTTATAGTGCCATTGACTTTTCATAACCTCTGTTTGAATAGGAGATGTGTTTCTTACATGTATGTTTTATGACAAGGTATCATCTGTTTTATGTTCATTATTCTGTGAGAGAGCAAAAGTTTTGCCTAAATTGTGACAGTATACATTTTTAACCTTAACCTAAAGTCTACAATATTTTGTTCTTAATAATATCTAAGTTAATTATTCTGTGATAAAGCCATATTTTTGCCTAAATTGTGTCAGTAATTTTTTTTTTAATCTAACCGATCTAATTATCTGAATATCTAAGTTCAATTTCTCTTTCCATTTTTTTTTTTTTTTTTTTTAATTCATACGTATTATAGAACCCTATATGTTGTACATATACTTTTTGATTGGGACTATTTTTTTTTCAATTAGAAGATTTTATCTCATTGTGTCAATTCTTGATATATGTTTTACTGTACATGTATATTGTATTTGATGCACTGTAAAGCGCTTAGAGTAATATTGTTTTTAGATTAAGCGCTATAGAAGAATTGTAATAATAATAAATACTTAGCTAAAGTACTGATATTTATGGTCATTATGTAATAAATATGTGTATGTCTAATTGAAGATATATCTGGCAGTAGTGTCAGTTATGAATTTCTTGTCTAAAGTTTATGTTTTTTTATATCTTTATTGTTGGTGAAGATTCAATTATTTAGGGGAAGGCTTGAAATTTCATCAACCTATTTAACCCCGCCTTTCTAAAGCCAGGACCCGGATATTCAACGTCATATGTGGTGATCATAGCTTGTTATTATTTGATTATTTGAGATGAGAGATGATTGTTTGCTTTGATGATATTGTTGGAATTAATTGTTTACCATCACTATTAAATGTGTATTCATAATGTGTAATGCATTGCCTCTGTGATGAGGTTTACATATATACACATATACAGTGCATAATATCAAATGCAACTAGTAAAAAAAAAACGTGAAGAAAATAAGCTGAATAATTGAGAATAAACGTAATATTACAAACATAAGAATTGAATAAAGAATTCAAATTCATGACCACATGCTTCATTAAAGAACACAATATCATGGCAAGTGAATTTCTTGGTTTGTACAGGCATTTCAATAAAAAGTGGCAGGGTTCAACTAGTTCTATGTTTAATCATATGATTTTTTACAGTTTAGAGTAAATGTGGATCGTACTTTTAATTTAACTCAAGACGTACATCATGATTTATAGTTTAATTCATTATCACATCAATTTCTGTATATATTAGTGTACTTTCTTTAGCTATACTACGCTTATAAATAAATCAATGTCATTCATAATCACTTGGATTGATGTATTTACGAAAACTTCTCTGCCACAAAGATTAAATATAGTATGTATAAAGTTCAAGATTATATACAAGAACGCTGTTTTCCCGGAAATTGAACGCATCTTTTCATTAAGACGAGATGCTTGACCTATACAACTAGTGTAAAAGTGCCACTTTTCCTCTTTCTTTAATATTTTTTTATAGCAGAGCCTGTATCAAGGACAGTAAACGTCTTACGTATTGTATGTGTGCCCACCAATATTGGTTCCGCTTTCCTTTCTAATGTAAACACCAAGCTCCCACCTACCACATGTATCCATCACGGACATTTTGCCTATTTTTTTTGCACTCGAAACCCTGGATGTCTGTTACAGGAAGTCGTGCACAGACTTATAAAACATGTCAAGATCTGCAAAAAACGCAGGATATGCACATTTGCAATATTATATATTTTATTTATTACCAAATTCACAAAGCGAAACATTTTTTTTCTCACAATATTGTCGACCTTGTTAACGTTAGATGCACATACTTATGATATGAGTACTCTCTCTATATATATATCAGGAGTATCGATTGTGCCTCTATTTCGACGATTTTCCGATCGATTAGATTTAGGAAATGTTCTGACAGTGTGGTATTCATTGTTTTCCAAATGTATGTATCATCACACTTTTGATATAACTGACATGACACTTTAAATAAGAATATAAGTAAACATGAAAACTTATGTAATTTTGCTAAATAGCCTATTCTTGTCATTCTAGATTTTGTACCTAAGATATCGAAAGTATCATTGTGGAATACATGGAAATAATAAGAATCAGAACATATATTGTACATCAATTTTAATATAATATCCCATGTGATACGCCATTACACGCCTTAATCCAGCTGTGATTGTGTAAGCTGTAAAGCATACTGGTATTAAAGAGATACATATTACAGCTGTACTAGTGATAATAAAGGTTAGAGAAAAGCGAAAGGGCAATCAAGAATGAACAATTCAGACACCGACAACACTGGGTATGCAATGCACAGAACAAAGGTTAGAGAAAACCGACGGTCAATCAAGTATGGACAATCCAGACACCAACAACATCGGGTACACAATACACAGGAAGAAGACAAACAAAAGAGAAAGCACAGCACAAAAAACCCTAACAAAGATGAGCAACACTCACCCCACCAAAAAACGGGGGTGAACCAATGTGCTCGCGAAGGGTCAACAGTTCCTGCCTCTTCTTCACTAGGAAATTGGTGTTTCGTAAGCTATATTGAGCTTTGGGAACGTATTGTACCCCTATCATTGCTGATTTGTTTGACTGTCGACTTGCCCCAAGCTTAAACATTCATTGATTCCCTGTAGTTGAATAATCAATATGGTAAGGGTTAGGGAAGTTGATAACCTCGGGGATCAAAGTTCTAATATTGCTGATTGCAATCTTTGTGGTCGGGCATCTACAATCATTCATTGACCCTGCTATTGATGTTGTCATATATTTTAGTGATAGTAAGTGGGCTTCTTGAGTGACAGTGAATATTTTCATATTTTATATTCCGTTTATATCTGTATTACCACCGGTGATCCAATCAACATGATGGAGTGAGACATATTAAGACCTGGACTAACATCGGCAAAAAGTATTGTTTTTTCTTTGTTGTGTTCATTGATTTAAAGTGAGGTGTATTTGTTCGGTATGTTGATTTTTTTTAAATTGATGACAATGACTGTTAAAGTTTTCATTACATTAAGGATACTACCATTATTTAACATACAACAATAATACTTAAATCATTAAAACTATTATTGTCTTTACACCCATTTGTGTTGTAGGGGGTTCCTGTTTTATGTTATTTGTATTTATGTACGTACATTGTATGTAGCTGTCATACACGACGTCCATGTCATATGAGGACCCGGGTGGCTCAATGAATTAGGTCGTTGGATTACCTAACATCTCATACAATGATATCACCAATACGACGTGGGTTCGCGCCCGGCTTTGTGAATTACAAAAAGAGTGCACTCGATTCGCAGACGCAAGTGATAAAGTGTACCAGTTGCTTACCCATGGTCGATGTTTCTCAACGGCTACTCTGGCTTCTTCGCATTCGAGTTTATCTCAAAATGTCATACATGTTTATAACGTTAACATTCGTATATGTTTTATTGTTATTTAAATAAGCTTACAGCTAATAGAGTTACATATCAGTATCAGCAAACACACTGGTTAGTGTTCCAATCATTTATATCGAGCGGCGTCTGGCGAGTGTAAATATTGTTTAATTGTTTACACAAAGAACACATTCCATAATTATTTAACGGTAAACTTCGTACACTAAATCGGTCTTTTTCTTTAAGAGATGATAAATACAACGTTTCATTTGATGCTACCTTGCTTAGATATAGAGCTAATGATTTAGGAGAATTGAAGTCTGAAGTAGATATGTATGTATTACCTGGTACAATGTTTACTGTATATGGAGCTCCTCTTACCACGGGTATTATATTACAATCTTCCTGAAACAGATTGAAGAGTTTTTCGGTAGTGTATTCCTTGCACAAGGAATTTTCAAATGCTAAATAAAATTTATATGAACCACTTAGTTGCTGTTTACAGTCTTTGTTTTCATCACATGTATATTTACCACACTTGCCATATATATCTATATCTATGTATTTACTCATCTTTTTAACATATGCCATTCGATTAGAGTTAACCTTGCAATGGCTGACAATCCAGGCGACACTTTTAGATTTTCTAGCAAAGATCGACGAATAGTTTTTTGGCTCTAACATCTTTCTTGGAATTATTTCGCCATAGGGGGAGCATCCTTCGGAATCTCTACGATAACTCGTTGTCCAATCGAATTTATTGATCCATATTGATTGTTGATACTGTTTATTGGTTAAAAACACAGATTCCCAGGAAGCAAAAACCCATATCTGTGATGAGGTTTTATGAGACGGTGCTTGTATTGGTGATTCGCTATGATGAAAAATGACAAGATCACTATTTACGATATGTGTTGTGTTAAATGTAACCTTACAGTTTTGACATTCACAAAAAAAAGTTCAGTGAAGAAAATGGGTTAACCTCTGGTACCCAAACAGGCCTTGTATACCACAGCATGACGAACTGGCGTTGAGTGGGTTTAAGACATACCGGCGAACGTAGTGCTGTATCGTTGTGATGATGGTTAGATTTATGTATCGATACAATGGAAATACATGTTTAAGACGTTCATATACAATCTCGTACCGTGCAGATAGAAAAATAAAATAAAAAATACAGACACTGCCGACTACACATATTAAAATATATACGCTGGTTTTCATGGTTACAGTCAACCTTGTATGCAGAAATAATATCCCTTGGGAGAACATTGCATAGTATGGGCACACATTAGAGATTACAATCGTCTCGTTTATGAATATTGTAAAGTTTTGATTGTCTACGATTCGCTTCATTAAATTTCGGTTCCACTACAATATGTCACCATATTTAATATACAAAGTCTCTACAATATCGAGTGCATTAGTGGCAGGTTTGACTGTATATATACATTTGTACTTTTCTTTTAGCTACAAAATAACAATAATTTGAAAACATTGCATTAATCTGCAGCCGAATTCAATTAGCGTGATTACCTCGAGTGTGATAGATCGTGTGGTCAAATCAAAGATTATAACGTTGGTATTTGCTTCTTCTCTGCTAAACAAGCAGCAGCAAGGAGTAAGAGCAAAGAATGGTTGGCCTTGAATCAGTAATAATGTGTCCGAGTGAAACGACATGTCTACCAGTGGGCTGTTGTTGGTAAAGTTGAAGTCATCACTTCGAAGATTTTACGGTCGCCACCATAGCTTGGTTGACCGCTATGGAATATCTGTGTCACACATCACCACGGATATGTACCACTTGTCGCAAACACTTCCCGGGCCTTTGTTCATTCACGACTTATTACCGGGTTTCTAACTAGAATAACGCGACGGGTGCCACTAGTGGAACAGGAACTGCTGACCCTTCCGGAGCTCCTGAATTCCTCCCCGGTTTTAGTGGAGTTCGTGTTATTCGATCTTTAGTTTTATATGTATGTTTTGTAGATCGTTGTTTGTCCTTTTGTACTTTTTCTTTTGGCCATTGTACTCTCTGTTTTTCTTCGATATGTGTATTCTGATTGCCCCTTTGGTATCTTCAAATTCTTCTTAAATGAGCTAGCAGTATGCAAACCCAGTTCAGCGCGCTAGTTTTGAACAAAGCGGATCCCATCATCGTCTCATTGAAAATAAGCTTCTCGCCATGATATAGCTGAACAATTGCTGAGTTGGCGTTAAGCAACAATCATTCACTCACTCATTTTATTACACTACATTTGACACATTCCTAATACGCAGATATCTAATGATAATAAAACTACACTTTCCATTGCCTAAGCTTAAGTTCCCACAGTTTACAATTCATTATCCGACCCACTGAGGATAAACACAATCCGTGTAATCTTTGCTAAAATGTGGCGTATCGGGGTTCCTTTTTTGGTCGACCATTTATAATATGTCACATTACCACCGATTAACCAAGCATTCCACCAGTTGAAGGTAACGACAGCAGAAATCATGTGATCACACATGTGACCGCCATATCAACCACAGGGGTGTTTCCTTCTAAATAACTGACTGATATATTTGTTGGTCAGTTTAGTTTTGTCCACACGTTTTGGATCACACAGATATCCACTGTGGTATATGTCTGTTACATTTAATTTGAAGATCATTAGCAGGTCAAGATCAGCAGGAACGACAAATGTCATACCTTTTGATTTTGCTAACGCATTCATGGAAGAATATTAAAATATATCATTACCTAACTCACCACCTTGATAAAGACATACTATATGTTTATTATATTCCATTGGAAACAGGATTTGGCGGCTTCAGAGATGAAATGTTATTATATTTTAACAGGACATGTAGATAGGTTGTAGCATCTTCACCAAGGTACCGGACGATAACAATGATTATACATAATACTGGTATGACCAAGACTGAAATAATAAAAGAAACTGTAGAAGACAGTATTAATACACAAAAAGCTACAACATTGTCTGTGAAATGCTTTCGGGACTATTTTACGTGAACATTTGTAGATGTGGTTTTTAAATGTTTGAGACAACGTTTCAATGAACTTAACATATGCTTGCCAGCAGTATTGGACATGCATGTGTTTTCTTGGTTTCATTCGGTATAATCAAATATTAATAGCATGTAGGTTCAGGAAATATGAAAATGTAGTCACTCACGAGTATCATATTCCCCTCGGGCGTTGCCCACAGGGAATATGGTACGCTTCAGTGAGTAGGGAGAATACATTTTCATAATTCCCTCACCAGCATGAAATAAATGTATATTGGTTTTGCAGGTCAACTAAAAACTCATATTCACAGATACAAAAGCCTGTAATTGTCTTATTGCAAATACTATGATGATTATGACGTCTTCCGGTGAATATTTCTTCCAACAGGTGTATACTATACATTTATTTCCCTGCATTAGGGAGATATGAAGATTTGTTCACCCGAGAAAAGCCATATTTCCTGAGGGCAACTCCCAAGGGAAATATGACTATTTCGAGGGTGAACACATTTTGATATCTTCCCTGTGCCATGGAAATTAATGTTTTATTCCATCAGGCCAACGGTTTGATAAATTCTGCCAACTGAAATATGTTGGTCATATTTGTTTACAAAACCATTATTTTGGAACATCTCTGAAGTTAAACTATTATGTGACCAAACCGTTAAATCTTGAGAATTTCGAATAAAGGAAATACGATATTGTTGAGAGGAAAATACGATGTTGTTGAGAGTTAAATACGATGCTTTGATACATGTCACGTGAGATTGTTTCGACCAATCGAATTTCTATATAGGTAGAACAAATATTATAAAATGGAATACTATGCATTCTTTTCTCTTGCATAAGGGATATACGAAGATTTGTTCACCAGAGAAAAGTAATATTTCCCGAAGGCAACGCCCGAGGGAAATACGACTATTTCGAGGGTGAGCAAATTCCATATCTCCCATTTTCAAGGGAAATAAATGCTTTATTCCACCAGGCCAACGTTTTGGTGAATTCTGCCAAATGAAATATCTTTTCCATCTTTGTTTACAAAATTATTATTTCGGAACATCTTTACTAACAAGACCAAAGCGTTAATTCTTGCGAATTTCGAAAAAGGGAAATACGATATTGTTGAGAGGGAAATATAATGTTGTTGAGGGGAAATAAATGTCACGAGGGATCGCTTCAACAATCGAATTTCTATATAAGTAGAATAAATATCATAGAGTGGAATAATATACATTTGTTGCATGCTTGTGAGGGAAATATGGAAATGTATTCACCATTGAGTAGCATATTCCCTAAGGGCAATGCCCGAGGGGAATACGATACTCTTGGGTGAATACATTTTCACATTTCCTGAACCCCCATGCTTCGAATGTTATATTATATCGAATGAAACAATAAAAACACATACATGTTGCATACTGCTGGCAAGCATATTTTAAGGCCATTAAAACGTTGTCTCAGACATTTAGAAAAAACATTGTAGCGGTGGCCTGAAAGTGATGCGCTCCGAATGCCTCTGACGTTTTCCTGTCAAAGAACGATAACTCTGGCGGGAAAAACTGCGAGTCAACCTAGGAGATGGAATATGATTTTTGTCCTGTGTGAGCACGTGTTCTGATCTTTACCCATTATCGAATCAAATTAATCTATTTATGGTAATTAATATATGAGGTATAATAATATAACGAATTGACCGCTAGACTTCACTAACTGATTTCATCCCTGCTTCTGTCGATGAGGTGAAAAAAGTATTCTGAAAGCGCTATGTAAAGCTTGCGAAATCGATCCAATTCCAACGACGGTATTGAAGACCTGTTTAGACAGTGTCGTCACTACAATAACGACGATTATTCATGTCACTATCAACATCTGTGGTACCAACATCTTTTAAAAGAGCAATTGTTCGATCTCTTTTGAAGAAACCCAGGCCGGAAAAATACATACTTAAAAACTATCGTCCGGTATCTAATCTTCCGTTCATTTCAAAAGTTCTAGAAAAGGTGATCGAGAGTCGCTTAGAAAACCATTTAGCATCTAATTATCTCCTTGACCGAGTGCAATCCGCCTATTGTGCTGGTCACTCCACATAGACAACAATTCTTCGTGTAAGCCATGACATTACCTGTTCCCTTGACAAAAACCGTTGTGCTGTTTTAGTCATGTTAGATCTGTCAGTTGCGTTCGATGTGATTGATCATACCATCCTTCGAAAGAGAGTAGAGTATTCGTTTGGGATTTCAGGTGGGCCACTGCAGTGGTTACTCTCTTATCTTCAAGACATGACTCAGCGTATCGCCATAGGGTTTGTCCACTCTGATGAATTCCACCTTCAATGCGGTGTTCCTCAAGGATCCGTGCTTGCACCTAAGCTACATTACATCTTCTCGAAACCAATCATCGCAATATGCAGGCGTCACAATATGTCTTATCATTTCTCCGCGGAAGATACTCAACTCTATTTCGTATTCGAATCACTTGAAAAATGGATTGACATATCGAAACGACTCGAAGATTGCTTTACTGATATTAGTTCATGGATTTGTTCGAACATGCTTAAATTGAATGAGGGCAAACCTGAAGTAATGTTGTTCGCTCCCAAACATCGAGTGAAGAATTTGCAGGATTGTCATCTTACCTTTGGAGGAAATGTCGTTACGAGCTCAGAATGTGCTAAGATTCTTGGTGTTTACTTCGACAAAACACTATCAATGAAACAACAGGTTAGCTCAGTTTCGAAATCCTGCTTTCAACGATACGAAATATTGACCTCATACGTCCGTATATCACAGAGAGCGCCTGTAAAACGTTAGTCTGCTCTTTAGTAACCTCTCGATTAGACTATTGTAACGCTTTGGTTTACGGACTACCAACGAGTGTCATTCAGATATTGCAGAGAATTCAGAACACAGCTGCTAGAGTCGCTACAAGGTGAAAGAAACACGATAACATTACTCCGACTCTAGAGACTTCTGCACTGGCTGCCCATACATTACCGAGTGCAATGTCAAGTCTTACTCTGTGTATTTAAAGCGATGAAACAAGAGGCACCGCAATGCTTAGAAGAACATGTGAATATATACAAGCCAGCAAGATCATTAAGATCCGAAAGCAACACAACACTTATAACACCAATTGTACGAACTAAGAGTTATGGAGAAAGGAGATTCGATAAAGCAGCCGCCTCACTGTAAATCCATTTGTCAAACGAACTTCGAAATGTACAGTCAGTGAACGTTTTAAAAAAAAAACTAAAGACTCGTCTTTTCAGACATCGTTTTTAAGTCTTTACATTTGTTTTGTTGAATATGATTTGTTCTTTCCAGTGATATCAGTTATAGTGCCATTGACTTTTTATACCCTCTGTTTTAATAGGAGATGTGTTTCTTACATGTATGTTTTATGACAAGGTATCATCTGTTTTATGTTCATTATTCTGTGAGAGAGCAAAAGCTTTGCCTAAATTGTGACAGTATACATTTTTAACCTTAACCTAAAGTCTACAATATTTTGTTCTTAATAATATCTAAGTTCATTATTCTGTGATAAAGCCATATATTTGCCTAAATTGTGTCAGTTATTTGTTTTTTTAATCTAACCTATCTAATTATCTGAATATCTAAGTTCAATTTCTCTTTCCATTTTTTTTTTTTTTTTTTTAATTCATACGTATTATAGAACTCTATATGTTGTATATATATACTTTTTGATTGGGACTAGTTTTTTTACAATTAGAAGTTTTTATCTGATTGTGTCAATTCTTGATATATGTTTTACTGTACATGTATATTGTATTGTATGCACTGTAAAGCGCTTAGAGTAATAGTGTTTTTAGATTAAGCGCTATAGAAGAATTGTAATAATAATAAATACTTAGCTAAAGTACGGATATTTATGGTCATTATGTAATAAATATGTGTATGACTAATTGAGGATATATCTGGCAGTAGGGTCAGTTATGAATTTCTTGTCTAAAGTTTATGTTTGTTTATTTCTTTATTGTTGGTGAAGATTCAATTATCTATGGGAAGGCTTGAAATGTCATTAACCTATTTAACCTCGCCTTTCTAAAGCCAGGACCCGGATATTCAACGTCATATGTGGTGATCATAGCTTGTTATTATTTGATTATTTGAGATGAGAGATGATTGTTTGCTTTGATGATATTGTTGGAATTAATTGTTTACCATCACTGTTAAATGTGTATTCATAATGTGTAATGCATAGCCTCTGTGATGAGCTTTAAATATATACACATATACAGTGCATATTATCAAATGCAACTAGGAGAAAAAAAAACGTGAAAAAAATCAGCTGAATAATTGAGAATAAACGTAATATTACAAACATACGAACTGAATAAAGAATTCAAATTCAAGACCACATGCTTCATTAAAGAACACAATATCATGGCTAGTGAATTTCTTGGTTTTGTACAGGTATTTCAATAAAAAGTGGCAGGGTTCAACTAGTTCTATGTTTAATCATATGACCTTTTACAGTTTAGAGTAAATGTGGATCGTACTTTTAATTTAACTCAAGATGTACATCATGATTTATAGTTTAATTCATTATCACATCAATTTCTGTATATATTAGTGTACTTTCTTTAGCTATACTACGCTTATAAATAAATCAATGTCATTCATATTCACTTGGATTTATGTATTTACGACAACTTCTCTGCCACAAAGATTAAATATAGTATGCATAAAGTTCAAGATTATATACAAGAACGCTGTTTTCCCGGAAATTGAACGCATCTTTTCATTAAGACGAGATGCTTGACCTATAAAACTAGTGTAAAAGTGCCACTTTTCCTCTTTCTTTAATTTTTTTTTATAGAAGAGCCTGTATCAAGGACAGTGCACGTCTTACGTATTGTAAGTGTGCCCACCAATATTGGTTCCGCTTTCATTTCTAATGTAAACACCAAGCTCCCACCTACCACATGTATCCATCACGGACATTTTTGCCTATTTTTTGAATTCGAAACCCTGCATGTCTATTACAGGAAGTCGTGCACAGACTTATAAAACATGTCAAGATCTACCAAAAACGCAGGGTATGCATATTTGTAATATTATATATTTTATTTATTACCAAATTCACAAAGCGAAAAATTTTTTTGCTCACAATATTGTCGACCTTGTAAACGTTAGATGTACATACTTATAATATGAGTACTCTCTCTATATATATATCAGGAGTATCGATTGTGCCTCTGTTTCGACAATTTTCCGATCGATTAGAATTAGGAAATGTCCTGACAGTGGTATTCATTGTTTTCCAAATGTATGTGTTATCACACTTTTGATATAACTGACATTACGCTTTAAATAAGAAGATAAGTAAACATGAAAACTTATGTAATTTTGCTTAATAGCCTATTCTTGCCATTCTAGAATTTGTACCTAAAATATCGAAAGTATCATTGTGGAATACTTGGAAATAATAAGAATCAGAGAATATATTGTACATCAATTTTAATATAATTTCCCATGTGATACGCCAGTACACGTCTTAATCAAGCTGTGATTGTATAAGCTGTAAAGCATACCGGTATTAAAGAGATACATATTAAAGTTGTACTAGTGATAATAAAGGTTAGAGGAAAGCGAAGGGGCAATCACGAATGAACAATCCAGACATCGACAACACTGGATATGCACTGCACAGAACAAAGGTTAGAGAAAACCGACGGTCAATCAAGTATGGACAATCCAGACATCAATAACACCGGATACACAATACACAGGAAGAAGACAAACAAAAGAGAAAGCACAGCACAAAAAACCCTAACAAAGATGAGCAACACGGACCCCACCAAAAACCGGGGGTGAACCAATGTGCTCGCGAAGGGTCAACAGTTCCTGCCTCTTCTTCACTAGGAAATTGGTGTTTCGTAAACTATGTTGAGCTTTGGGAACCTATTGCACCCCTATTATTGCTGATTTGTTTGACTGTCAATTTGCCCCAAGCTTAAACATTCATTGATTCCCTGTAGTTGAATAATCAATATGGTAAGGGTTAGGGAAGTTGATAACCTCGGGGATTAATGTTCTAATATTGCTGATGGCAATCTTTGTGGTTGAGCATTTACAATCATTGATTGACCCTGCTATTGATGTTGTAATACATTTTAGTGATAGTAAGTGGGCTTCTTGAGTGACAGTGAATATTTTCAAATTTTATATTCCGTTTATATCTGTATTACCACCGGTGATCCAATCAACATGATGGAATGAGACATATTAAGACCTGGACTAACATCGGCAAAAAGTATTGCTTTTTCTTTGTTGTGTTCATTGATTTAAAGTGAGGTGTATTTGTTCGGTATGTTGATTTTTTTTAAATTGATGACAATGACTGTTAAAGTTTTCATTACATTAAGGATACTACCATTATTTAACATTCAACAATAATACTTAAATCATTAAAACTATTATTGTCTTTACACCCATTTGTGTTGTAGGGGGTTCCTGTTTTATGTTATTTGTATGTATGTACGTACATTGTATGTATCTGTCCAACACGACGTCCATGTCATATGAGGACCCGGGTGGCTCAATGAATTAGGTCGTTGGATTACCTAACATCTCATACAATGCTATCACCAATACGACGTGGGTTCGCGCCCGGCTTTGTAAATTACAAGAAGGGTGCACTCGAATCGCAGACGGAAGTGATAAAGTGTACCAATTGCTTACCCATGGTCGATGTTTCTCAACGGCTACTCTGGCTTCTTCGCATTCGAGTTTATCTGCAAAATGGCATACAGGTTTATAACGTTATCATTCGTATATGTTTTATTGTTATTTAAATAAGCTTACAGCTAATACAGTTACATATCAGTAACAGAAACACACTGGTTAGTGTACCAATCATTTATATCGAGCGGCGTCTGGCGAGTGTAATTATTGTTTAATTGCTTACACAAAGAACACATTCCATAATTATGTAACGGTAAACTCCGTACACTAAATCGGTCTTTTTCTTTCAGAAATGATAAATACAACGTTTCATTTGATGCTACCTTGCTTAGATATAGAGCTAATGATTTAGGAGAATTGAAGTCTGAAGTAGATATGTATGTATTACTTGGTACAATGTTTACTGTATCTGGAGCTCCTCTTACCACGGGTATTATATTACAATCTTCCTGAAACAGATTGAAGAGTTTTTCGGTAGTGTATTCCTTGCACAAGGAATTTTCAAATGCTAAATAAAATTTATATGAACCACTTAGTTGTTTTTTACAGTCTTTGTTATCATCACATGTATATTTACCACACTTGCCATATATATCTATATCTATGTATTTACTCATCTTTTTAACATATGCCATTCGATTAGAGTTAACCTTGCAATGGCTGACAATCCAGGCGACACTTTTAGATTTTCTTGCAAAGATCGACGAATAGTTTTTTGGCTCTAAAATCTTTCTTGGAATTATTTCGCCATAGGGGGAGTATCCTTCGGAATCTCTACGATAACTCGTTGTCCAATCGAATTTATTGATCCATGTTGATTGTTGATACTGTTTATTGGTTAAAAACACAAATTCTTAGGAAGCAAAAACCCATATCTGTGATGAGGTTTTATGGGACGGTGCTTGAATTGGTAATTCGCTATGATGAAAAATGACAAGATCACTATTTACGATATGTGTTGTGTTAAATGTAACCTTACAGTTTTGACATTCACAAAAAAAGTTCAGTGAAGAAAATGGGTCAACTTCTGGTACCCAAACAGGCCTTGTATACCACAGCATGACGAACTGGCGTTGAGTGGGTTTAAGACATACCGGCGAACGTAGTACTGTATCGTTGTGATCCATGGTTAGATTTATGTATCGATACAATGGAAGTACATGTTTAAGACGTTCATATACAATCTCGTACCGTGCAGATAGAAAAATAAAATAAAAAATACAGACACTGCCGACTACACATATTAAAATATATATGCTGGTTTTCATGGTTACAGTCAACCTTGTATGCAGAAATAATATTCCTTGGGAGAACATTGCATAGTATGGGCACACATTAGAGATTACAATCGTCTCGTTTATGAATATTGTAAAGTTTTGATTGTCTACGATTCGCTTCATTAAATTTCGGTTCCACTACAATATGTCACCATATTTAATATACAAAGTCTGTACAATATCGAGTGCATTAGTGGCAGGTTTGACTGTATATATAAATTTGTACTGTTCGTTTAGCTACAAAATAACAATAATTTGAAAACATTGCATTAATCTGCAGCCGAATTCACTTAGCGTGATTCCCACGAGTGTGAAAGATCGTGTGGTCAAATCAAAGACTATAACGTTGGTATTTGCTTCTTCTCTGCTAAACAAGCAGCAGTAAGGAGTAAGTGCAAAGACTGGTTGGACTTGAATCAGTAATAATATGTCCGAGTGAAACGACATGTCTACCCGTGGGCTGTTGTTGGTAAAGTTGAAGTCATCACTTCGAAAATTTGATGGTCGCCACCATAGCTTGGTTGACCGCTATGGAATATATGTGTCACACATCACCACGGATATGTACCACTTGTCGCAAACACTTCCCGGGCCTTTGCTCATTCACGACTTATTACCGGGTTTCTAACTAGATTAACACGACGGGTGCCACTAGTGGAACAGGAACTGCTGACCCTTCCGGAGCTCCTGAATTCCTCCCCGGTTTTAGTGGAGTTCGTGTTATTCGATCTTTAGTTTTATATGTATGTTTTGTAGATCGTTGTTTGTCCTTTTGTACTTTTTCTTTTGGCCATTGTACTCTCTGTTTTTCTTCGATATGTGTATTCTGATTGCCCCTTTTGTATCTTCAAATTCTTCTTAAATAAGCTAGCAGTATGCAAACCCAGCTCAGCGCGCTAGTCTAGAACAAAGCGGATCCCATCATCATCTCATTGAAAATAAACTTCTCGCCATGATATAGCTGAACAATTGCTGAGTTGGCGTTAAGCAACAATCATTCACTCACTCATTTTATTACACTACATTTGACACATTCCTAATACGCAGATATCTAATGATAATACAACTACACTTTCCATAGCATAAGCTTAAGTTCCCACAGTTTACAATTCATTATCCGACCCACTGAGGATAAACACAATCGTGTAATCTTTGCTAAAATGTGGCGTATCGGGGTTCCTTTTTTGGTCGACCATTAATATTATGTCACATTACCACCGATTAACCAAGCATTCCACCAGTTGAAGGTACCGACAGCAGAAATTATGTGATCACACATGTGACCGCCATATCAACCGCAGGGGTGTTTCCTTCTAAATAACTGACTGATATATTTGTTGTTCAGTTTAGTTTTGTCCACACGTTTTGGATCACACAGATATCCACTGGGGTATATGTCTGTTACATTTAATTTGAAGATCATTAGCAGGTCAAGATCAGCAGGAACGACAAATGTCATACATTTTGATTTTGCTAACGCATACGTGGAAGAATATTAAAATATATCATTACCTAACCCAGCACCTTGAAAAAGATATAGTACATGTTTATTATATTCCATGGAAACAGGATTTGGCGCTTCAGAGATGAAATGTTATTATATTTTAACAGGACATGTAAATATGTTGTAGCATCTTCACCAAGGTACCGGACGATAGCAATGATTATACATAATACTGGTATGACCAAGACTGAAATAATAAAAGAAACTGTAGAAGACAGTATTAATACACACAAAGCTACAATATTGTGAAATTCTTTCGGGACTATTTTACGTGAACATTTGTTGATGTGGTTTTTAAATGTTTGAGACAACGTTTCAATGAACTTAACATATGCTTGCCAGCAGTATTGTACATGTATGTGTTTTCTTGGTTTCATTCGGTATATTCAAACATTAATAGCATATAGGTTCAGGAAATATGAACAAATGTAGTCACTCACGAGTATCATATTTCCCTCGGGCGTTGCCCACAGGGAATATGGTACTCTTCAGTGAGTAGGGAGAATACATTTTCATAATTCCCTCACCAGAATGAAATAAATGTATATTGGTTTTGCAGGTCAATTAAAAACTCATATTCACAGATACAAAAGCCTGTGATTGTCTTATTGCATATACTATGATGATTATGACGTCTTCCGGTGAATATTACTTCCAACAGGTGTATACTATACATTCATTTCCCTTGCATTAGGGAGATAGGAAGATTTTTTCACCAGAGAAAAGCCATATTTCCTGAGGGCAACTCCCAAGGGAAATATGACTATTTCGAGGGTGAACACATTTTGATATTTTCCCTATGCCATGGAAATGAATGTGTTAATCCACCAGGCCAACGGTTTGGTGAATTCTGCCAAATGAAATATGTTGGTCATCTTTGTTTACAAAATTATAATTTTGGAACATCTCTGAAGTTAAACTATTATGTGACCAAAGCGTTAAATCTTGAGAATTCCGAATAAGGGAAATACGATTTGGTGAGAGGAAAATACGATGTTGTTGTGAGGGAAATACGATGCTTTGATACATGTCACGTGGGATTGTTTCGAACAATCGAATTTCTATATAGGTAGAACAAATATTATAAAATGGAATACTATGCATTCTTTTACCTTGCATAAGGGATATACGAAGATTTGTTCACCAGAGAAAAGTAATATTTCCCGAAGGCAACGCCCGAGGGAAATACGACTATTTCGAGGGTGAGCAAATTCCATATCTCCCATTTGCAAGGGAAATAAATGCTTTATTCCACCAGGCCAACGTTTTGGTGAATTCTGCCAAATGAAATATCTTTTCCATCTTTGTTTACAAAATTATTATTTCGGAACATCTTTACTAACATGACCAAAGCGTTAATTCTTGCGAATTGTGAAAAAGGGAATTACGATATTGTTGAGAGGGAAATATAATGCTGTTGAGGGGGAATAAATGTCACGAGGGATTGTTTCGACCAATCCAATTTCTATATAAGTAGAATAATTATCATAGAGTGGAATAATATACATTTATTGCATGCTTGTGAGGGAAATATGGAAATGTATTCACCATTGAGTAACATATTCCCTAAGGGCAACGCCCGAGGGGAATACGATACTCTTGGGTGACTACATTTTCACATTTCCTGAACCCCCATGCTATGAATGTTATATTATACCAAATGAAACAAAAAAAAACATACATGTAGCATACTGCTGGCAAGCATATTTTAAGTCCATTAAAACGTTGTCTCAGACATTTAGAAAAACATTGCAGCGGTGGTCTGAAAGTGATGCGTTCCGAATTCCTCTAACGTTTTCCTGTCAAAGAACGATAACTCTGGCGGGAAAAATTGCGAGTCATCCTAGGAGATGGAATATGATATTTGTTCTGTGTGATCACGTGTTCTGATTTTTACCCATTGTTCAATCAAATTAATGTATTTATGGTAATTAATATATGAGGTATAATAACATAACGAATTGACCGCTAGACTTCACTAACTGATTTCATCCCTGCTCCTGTTGATGAGGTGAAAAAAGTATTCTGAAAACGCTATGTAAAGCTTGCGAACTCGATCCAATTCCAACGACGTTATTGAAGACCTGTTTAGACAGTGTCGTCACTACAATAACGACGATTATTAATATGTCACTATCAGTATCTGTGGTACCAACATATTTTAAAAGAGCAATTGTTCGATCTCTTTTGAAGAAACCCGCGCCGGAAAAATACATACTTAAAAGCTATCGTCCGGTATCTAATCTTCCGTTCATTTCAAAAGTTCTAGAAAAGGTGATCGAGAGTCGCTTAGAAAACCATTTAGCATCTAATTATCTCCTTGACCGTGTGCAATCCGTCTATTGTGCTGGTCACTCTACATAGACAACAATTCTTCGTGTGCACCATGACATTAGCTGTGCGCTTGACAAAAACCGTTGTGCTGTTTTAGTCATGTTAGATCTGTCAGCTGCGTTCGATGTGATTGATCATATCATCCTTCGAAAGAGATTAGAGTATTCGTTTGGGATTTCAGGTGGGGCACTGCAGTGGTTACTCTCTTATCTTCAAGACATGACTCAGCGTATCGCCATAGGGTTTGTCCACTCTGATTAATTCCACCTTCAATGCGGTGTTCCTCAAGGATCCGTGCTTGTACCTAAGCTACATTACATCTTCTCGAAACCAATCACCGCAATATGCAGGCGTCACAATATGTCTTATCATTTCTCCGCGGAAGATACTCAACTCTATTTCGTATTCGAATCACTTGAAAAATGGATTGACATATCGAAGCGACTCGAAGATTGCTTTACTGATATTAGTTCATGAATGTGTTCGAACATGCTTAAATTGAATGAGGGCAAACCTGAAGTAATGTTGTTCGCTCCCAAACATCGAGTGAAGAATTTGCAGGATTGTGATCTTACCTTTGGAGGAAATGTCGTTACGAGCTCAGAATGTGCTAAGATTCTTGGTGTTTACTTCGACAAAACACTATCAATGAACCAACAGGTTAGCTCAGTTTCGAAATCCTGCTTTCAACGATACGAAATATTGGCCTCATACGTCCGTATATCACAGAGAACGCCTGTTAAACGTTAGTCTGCTCTTTAGTAACCTCTCGATTAGACTATTGTAACGCTTTGGTTTACGGACTACCAACGAGTGTCATTCATATATTGCAGAGAATTCAGAACACAGCTGCTAGAGTCGCTACAAGGTGAAAGAAACACGATCACATTACTCCGACTCTAGAGACTTCTGCACTGGCTGCCCATACATTACCGAGTGCAATGTCAAGTCGTACTCTGTGTGTTTAAAGCGATGAAACAAGAGGCACCGCAATGCTTAGAAGAACATGTGAATATATACAAGCCAGCAAGATCATTAAGATCCGAAAGCAACACAACACTTATAACACCAATTGTACGAACTAAGAGTTATGGAGAAAGGAGATTCGATAAAGCAGCCGCCTCACTGTAAATCCATTTGTCAAACGAACTTCGAAATGTACAGTCAGTGAACGTTTTAAAAAAAAAACTAAAGACTCGTCTTTTCAGACAATCGTTTTTAAGTCTTTACATTTGTTTTGTTGAATATGATTTGTTCTTTCCAGTGATATCAGTTATAGTGCCATTGACTTTTTATACCCTCTGTTTTAATAGGAGATGTGTTTCTTACATGTATGTTTTATGACAAGGTATCATCTGTTTTATGTTCATTATTCTGTGAGAGAGCAAAAGCTTTGCCTAAATTGTGACAGTATACATTTTTAACCTTAACCTAAAGTCTACAATATTTTGTTCTTAATAATATCTAAGTTCATTATTCTGTGATAAAGCCATATATTTGCCTAAATTGTGTCAGTTATTTGTTTTTTAATCTAACCTATCTAATTATCTGAATATCTAAGTTCAATTTCTCTTTCCATTTTTTTTTTTTTTTTTTTAATTCATACGTATTATAGAACTCTATATGTTGTATATATATACTTTTTGATTGGGACTAGTTTTTTTACAATTAGAAGTTTTTATCTGATTGTGTCAATTCTTGATATATGTTTTACTGTACATGTATATTGTATTTTATGCACTGTAAAGCGCTTAGAGTAATAGTGTTTTTAGATTAAGCGCTATAGAAGAATTGTAATAATAATAAATACTTAGCTAAAGTACGGATATTTATGGTCATTATGTAATAAATATGTGTATGACTAATTGAGGATATATCTGGCAGTAGTGTCAGTTATGAATTTCTTGTCTAAAGTTTATGTTTGTTTATTTCTTTATTGTTGGTGAAGATTCAATTATCTATGGGAAGGCTTGAAATGTCATTAACCTATTTAACCTCGCCTTTCTAAAGCCAGGACCCGGATATTCAACGTCATATGTGGTGATCATAGCTTGTTATTATTTGATTATTTGAGATGAGAGATGATTGTTTGCTTTGATGATATTGTTGGAATTAATTGTTTACCATCACTGTTAAATGTGTATTCATAATGTGTAATGCATAGCCTCTGTGATGAGCTTTAAATATATACACATATACAGTGCATATTATCAAATGCAACTAGGAGAAAAAAAAACGTGAAAAAAATCAGCTGAATAATTGAGAATAAACGTAATATTACAAACATACGAACTGAATAAAGAATTCAAATTCAAGACCACATGCTTCATTAAAGAACACAATATCATGGCTAGTGAATTTCTTGGTTTTGTACAGGTATTTCAATAAAAAGTGGCAGGGTTCAACTAGTTCTATGTTTAATCATATGACCTTTTACAGTTTAGAGTAAATGTGGATCGTACTTTTAATTTAACTCAAGATGTACATCATGATTTATAGTTTAATTCATTATCACATCAATTTCTGTATATATTAGTGTACTTTCTTTAGCTATACTACGCTTATAAATAAATCAATGTCATTCATATTCACTTGGATTTATGTATTTACGACAACTTCTCTGCCACAAAGATTAAATATAGTATGCATAAAGTTCAAGATTATATACAAGAACGCTGTTTTCCCGGAAATTGAACGCATCTTTTCATTAAGACGAGATGCTTGACCTATAAAACTAGTGTAAAAGTGCCACTTTTCCTCTTTCTTTAATTTTTTTTTATAGAAGAGCCTGTATCAAGGACAGTACACGTCTTACGTATTGTAAGTGTGCCCACCAATATTGGTTCCGCTTTCATTTCTAATGTAAACACCAAGCTCCCACCTACCACATGTATCCATCACGGACATTTTTGCCTATTTTTTGAATTCGAAACCCTGCATGTCTATTACAGGAAGTCGTGCACAGACTTATAAAACATGTCAAGATCTACCAAAAACGCAGGGTATGCATATTTGTAATATTATATATTTTATTTATTACCAAATTCACAAAGCGAAACATTTTTTTGCTCACAATATTGTCGACCTTGTAAACGTTAGATGTACATACTTATAATATGAGTACTCTCTCTATATATATATCAGGAGTATCGATTGTGCCTCTGTTTCGAAAATTTTCCGATCGATTAGAATTAGGAAATGTCCTGACAGTGGTATTCATTGTTTTCCAAATGTATGTGTTATCACACTTTTGATATAACTGACATTACACTTTAAATAAGAAGATAAGTAAACATGAAAACTTATGTAATTTTGCTTAATAGCCTATTCTTGCCATTCTAGAATTTGTACCTAAAATATCGAAAGTATCATTGTGGAATACTTGGAAATAATAAGAATCAGAGAATATATTATACATCAATTTTAATATAATATCCCATGTGATACGCCATTACACGTCTTAATCAAGCTGTGATTGTATAAGCTGTAAAGCATACCGGTATTAAAGAGATACATATTAAAGTTGTACTAGTGATAATAAAGGTTAGAGGAAAGCGAAGGGGCAATCAAGAATGAACAATCCAGACATCGACAACACTGGATATGCACTGCACAGAACAAAGGTTAGAGAAAACCGACGGTCAATCAAGTATGGACAATCCAGACATCAATAACACCGGGTACACAATACACAGGAAGAAGACAAACAAAAGAGAAAGCACAGCACAAAAAAACCTAACAAAGATGAGCAACACGGACCCCACCAAAAACCGGGGGTGAACCAATGTGCTCGCGAAGGGTCAACAGTTCCTGCCTCTTCTTCACTAGGAAATTGGTGTTTCGTAAACTATGTTGAGCTTTGGGAACCTATTGCACCCTATCATTGCTGATTTGTGTGACTGTCAATTTGCCCCAAGCTTAAACATTCATTGATTCCCTGTAGTTGAATAAACAATATGGTAAGGGTTAGGGAAGTTGATAACCTCGGGGATTAATGTTCTAATATTGCTGATGGCAATCTTTGTGGTCGAGCATTTACAATCATTAATTGACCCTGCTATTGATGTTGTAATACATTTTAGTGATAGTAAGTGGGCTTCTTGAGTGACAGTGAATATTTTCAAATTTTATATTCCGTTTATATCTGTACTACCACCGGTGATCCAATCAACATGATGGAATGAGACATATTAAGACCTGGACTAACATCGGCAAAAAGTATTGCTTTTTCTTTGTTGTGTTCATTGATTTAAAGTGAGGTGTATTTGTTTGGTATGTTGATTTTTTTTAAATTGATGACAATGACTGTTAAAGTTTTCATTACATTAAGGATACTACCATTATTTAACATACAACAATAATACTTAAATCATTAAAACTATTATTGTCTTTACACCCATTTGTGTTGTAGGGGGTTCCTGTTTTATGTTATTTGTATGTATGTACGTACATTGTATGTATCTGTCCAACACGACGTCCATGTCATATGAGGACCCGGGTGGCTCAATGAATTAGGTCGTTGGATTACCTAACATCTCATACAATGCTATCACCAATACGACGTGGGTTCGCGACCGGCTTTGTAAATTACAAGAAGGGTGCACTCGAATCGCAGACGGAAGTGATAAAGTGTACCAATTGCTTACCCATGGTCGATGTTTCTCAACGGCTACTCTGGCTTCTTCGCATTCGAGTTTATCTGCAAAATGGCATACATGTTTATAACGTTATCATTCGTATATGTTTTATTGTTATTTAAATAAGCTTACAGCTAATACAGTTACATATCAGTAACAGAAACACACTGGTTAGTGTACCAATCATTTATATCGAGCGGCGTCTGGCGAGTGTAATTATTGTTTAATTGCTTACACAAAGAACACATTCCATAATTATGTAACGGTAAACTCCGTACACTAAATCGGTCTTTTTCTTTCAGAAATGATAAATACAACGTTTCATTTGATGCTACCTTGCTTAGATATAGAGCTAATGATTTAGGAGAATTGAAGTCTGAAGTAGATATGTATGTATTACTTGGTACAATGTTTACTGTATCTGGAGCTCCTCTTACCACGGGTATTATATTACAATCTTCCTGAAACAGATTGAAGAGTTTTTCGGTAGTGTATTCCTTGCACAAGGAATTTTCAAATGCTAAATAAAATTTATATGAACCACTTAGTTGTTTTTTACAGTCTTTGTTATCATCACATGTATATTTACCACACTTGCCATATATATCTATATCTATGTATTTACTCATCTTTTTAACATATGCCATTCGATTAGAGTTAACCTTGCAATGGCTGACAATCCAGGCGACACTTTTAGATTTTCTTGCAAAGATCGACGAATAGTTTTTTGGCTCTAAAATCTTTCTTGGAATTATTTCGCCATAGGGGGAGTATCCTTCGGAATCTCTACGATAACTCGTTGTCCAATCGAATTTATTGATCCATGTTGATTGTTGATACTGTTTATTGGTTAAAAACACAGATTCCCAAGAAGCAAAAACCCATATCTGTGATGAGGTTTTATGGGACGGTGCTTGAATTGGTAATTCGCTATGATGAAAAATGACAAGATCACTATTTACGATATGTGTTGTGTTAAATGTAACCTTACAGTTTTGACATTCACAAAAAAAGTTCAGTGAAGAAAATGGGTCAACTTCTGGTACCCAAACAGGCCTTGTATACCACAGCATGACGAACTGGCGTTGAGTGGGTTTAAGACATACCGGCGAACGTAGTACTGTATCGTTGTGATCCATGGTTAGATTTATGTATCGATACAATGGAAGTACATGTTTAAGACGTTCATATACAATCTCGTACCGTGCAGATAGAAAAATAAAATAAAAAATACAGACACTGCCGACTACACATATTAAAATATATATGCTGGTTTTCATGGTTACAGTCAACCTTGTATGCAGAAATAATATCCCTTGGGAGAACATTGCATAGTATGGGCACACATTAGAGATTACAATCGTCTCGTTAATGAATATTGTAAAGTTTTGATTGTCTACGATTCGCTTCATTAAATTTCGGTTCCACTACAATATGTCACCATATTTAATATACAAAGTCTGTACAATATCGAGTGCATTAGTGGCAGGTTTGACTGTATATATAAATTTGTACTGTTCGTTTAGCTACAAAATAACAATAATTTGAAAACATTGCATTAATCTGCAGCCGAATTCACTTAGCGTGATTCCCACGAGTGTGAAAGATCGTGTGGTCAAATCAAAGACTATAACGTTGGTATTTGCTTCTTCTCTGCTAAACAAGCAGCAGTAAGGAGTAAGTGCAAAGACTGGTTGGACTTGAATCAGTAATAATGTGTCCGAGTGAAACGACATGTCTACCCGTGGGCTGTTGTTGGTAAAGTTGAAGTCATCACTTCGAAAATTTGATGGTCGCCACCATAGCTTGGTTGACCGCTATGGAATATATGTGTCACACATCACCACGGATATGTACCACTTGTCGCAAACACTTCCCGGGCCTTTGCTCATTCACGACTTATTACCGGGTTTCTAACTAGATTAACACGACGGGTGCCACTAGTGGAACAGGAACTGCTGACCCTTCCGGAGCTCCTGAATTCCTCCCCGGTTTTAGTGGAGTTCGTGTTATTCGATCTTTAGGTTTATATGTATGTTTTGTAGATCGTTGTTTGTCCTTTTGTACTTTTTCTTTTGGCCATTGTACTCTCTGTTTTTCTTCGATATGTGTATTCTGATTGCCCCTTTTGTATCTTCAAATTCTTCTTAAATAAGCTAGCAGTATGCAAACCCAGCTCAGCGCGCTAGTCTAGAACAAAGCGGATCCCATCATCATCTCATTGAAAATAAACTTCTCGCCATGATATAGCTGAACAATTGCTGAGTTGGCGTTAAGCAACAATCATTCACTCACTCATTTTATTACACTACATTTGACACATTCCTAATACGCAGATATCTAATGATAATACAACTACACTTTCCATAGCATAAGCTTAAGTTCCCACAGTTTACAATTCATTATCCGACCCACTGAGGATAAACACAATCGTGTAATCTTTGCTAAAATGTGGCGTATCGGGGTTCCTTTTTTGGTCGACCATTAATATTATGTCACATTACCACTGATTAACCAAGCATTCCACCAGTTGAAGGTACCGACAGCAGAAATTATGTGATCACACATGTGACCGCCATATCAACCGCAGGGGTGTTTCCTTCTAAATAACTGACTGATATATTTGTTGTTCAGTTTAGTTTTGTCCACACGTTTTGGATCACACAGATATCCACTGGGGTATATGTCTGTTACATTTAATTTGAAGATCATTAGCAGGTCAAGATCAGCAGGAACGACAAATGTCATACATTTTGATTTTGCTAACGCATACGTGGAAGAATATTAAAATATATCATTACCTAACCCAGCACCTTGAAAAAGATATAGTACATGTTTATTATATTCCATGGAAACAGGATTTGGCGCTTCAGAGATGAAATGTTATTATATTTTAACAGGACATGTAAATATGTTGTAGCATCTTCACCAAGGTACCGGACGATAGCAATGATTATACATAATACTGGTATGACCAAGACTGAAATAATAAAAGAAACTATAGAAGACAGTATTAATACACACAAAGCTACAATATTGTGAAATTCTTTCGGGACTATTTTACGTGAACATTTGTAGATGTGGTTTTTAAATGTTTGAGACAACGTTTCAATGAACTTAACATATGCTTGCCAGCAGTATTGTACATGTATGTGTTTTCTTGGTTTCATTCGGTATATTCAAACATTAATAGCATATAGGTTCAGGAAATATGAACAAATGTAGTCACTCACGAGTATCATATTTCCCTCGGGCGTTGCCCACAGGGAATATGGTACTCTTCAGTGAGTAGGGAGAATACATTTTCATAATTCCCTCACCAGAATGAAATAAATGTATATTGGTTTTGCAGGTCAATTAAAAACTCATATTCACAGATACAAAAGCCTGTGATTGTCTTATTGCATATACTATGATGATTATGACGTCTTCCGGTGAATATTACTTCCAACAGGTGTATACTATACATTCATTTCCCTTGCATTAGGGAGATAGGAAGATTTTTTCACCAGAGAAAAGCCATATTTCCTGAGGGCAACTCCCAAGGGAAATATGACTATTTCGAGGGTGAACACATTTTGATATTTTCCCTATGCCATGGAAATGAATGTGTTAATCCACCAGGCCAACGGTTTGGTGAATTCTGCCAAATGAAATATGTTGGTCATCTTTGTTTACAAAATTATAATTTTGGAACATCTCTGAAGTTAAACTATTATGTGACCAAAGCGTTAAATCTTGAGAATTCCGAATAAGGGAAATACGATTTGGTGAGAGGAAAATACGATGTTGTTGTGAGGGAAATACGATGCTTTGATACATGTCACGTGGGATTGTTTCGACCAATCGAATTTCTATATAGGTAGAACAAATATTATAAAATGGAATACTATGCATTCTTTTACCTTGCATAAGGGATATACGAAGATTTGTTCACCAGAGAAAAGTAATATTTCCCGAAGGCAACGCCCGAGGGAAATACGACTATTTCGAGGGTGAGCAAATTCCATATCTCCCATTTGCAAGGGAAATAAATGCTTTATTCCACCAGGCCAACGTTTTGGTGAATTCTGCCAAATGAAATATCTTTTCCATCTTTGTTTACAAAATTATTATTTCGGAACATCTTTACTAACAAGACCAAAGCGTTAATTCTTGCGAATTTCGAAAAAGGGAAATACGATATTGTTGAGAGGGAAATATAATGTTGTTGAGGGGAAATAAATGTCACGAGGGATCGCTTCGACCAATCGAATTTCTATATAAGTAGAATAAATATCATAGAGTGGAATAATATACATTTGTTGCATGCTTGTGAGGGAAATATGGAAATGTATTCACCATTGAGTAGCATATTCCCTAAGGGCAATGCCCGAGGGGAATACGATACTCTTGGGTGAATACATTTTCACATTTCCTGAACCCCCATGCTTCGAATGTTATATTATACCGAATGAAACAATAAAAACACATACATGTTGCATACTGCTGGCAAGCATATTTTAAGGCCATTAAAACGTTGTCTCAGACATTTAGAAAAAAACATTGTAGCGGTGGCCTGAAAGTGATGCGCTCCGAATGCCTCTGACGTTTTCCTGTCAAAGAACGATAACTCTGGCGGGAATAACTGCGAGTCAACCTAGGAGATGGAATATGATTTTTGTCCTGTGTGAGCACGTGTTCTGATCTTTACCCATTATCGAATCAAATTAATCTATTTATGGTAATTAATATATGAGGTATAATAATATAACGAATTGACCGCTAGACTTCACTAACTGATTTCATCCCTGCTTCTGTCGATGAGGTGAAAAAAGTATTCTGAAAGCGCTATGTAAAGCTTGCGAAATCGATCCAATTCCAACGGCGGTATTGAAGACCTGTTTAGACAGTGTCGTCACTACAATAACGACGATTATTCATGTCACTATCAACATCTGTGGTACCAACATCTTTTAAAAGAGCAATTGTTCGATCTCTTTTGAAGAAACCCAGGCCGGAAAAATACATACTTAAAAACTATCGTCCGGTATCTAATCTTCCGTTCATTTCAAAAGTTCTAGAAAAGGTGATCGAGAGTCGCTTAGAAAACCATTTAGCATCTAATTATCTCCTTGACCGTGTGCAATCCGCCTATTGTGCTGGTCACTCCACATAGACAACAATTCTTCGTGTAAGCCATGACATTACCTGTTCCCTTGACAAAAACCGTTGTGCTGTTTTAGTCATGTTAGATCTGTCAGTTGCGTTCGATGTGATTGATCATACCATCCTTCGAAAGAGAGTAGAGTATTCGTTTGGGATTTCAGGTGGGCCACTGCAGTGGTTACTCTCTTATCTTCAAGACATGACTCAGCGTATCGCCATAGGGTTTGTCCACTCTGATGAATTCCACCTTCAATGCGGTGTTCCTCAAGGATCCGTGCTTGCACCTAAGCTACATTACATCTTCTCGAAACCAATCATCGCAATATGCAGGCGTCACAATATGTCTTATCATTTCTCCGCGGAAGATACTCAACTCTATTTCGTATTCGAATCACTTGAAAAATGGATTGACATATCGAAACGACTCGAAGATTGCTTTACTGATATTAGTTCATGGATGTGTTCGAACATGCTTAAATTGAATGAGGGCAAACCTGAAGTAATGTTGTTCGCTCCCAAACATCGAGTGAAGAATTTGCAGGATTTTCATCTTACCTTTGGAGGAAATGTCGTTACGAGCTCAGAATGTGCTAAGATTCTTGGTGTTTACTTCGACAAAACACTATCAATGAAACAACAGGTTAGCTCAGTTTCGAAATCCTGCTTTCAACGATACGAAATATTAACCTCATACGTCGTATATCACAGAGAGCGCCTGTAAAACGTTAGTCTGCTCTTTAGTAACCTCTCGATTAGACTATTGTCACGCTTTGGTTTACGGACTACCAACGAGTGTCATTCAGATATTGCAGAGAATTCAGAACACAGCAGCTAGAGTCGCTACAAGGTGAAAGAAACACGATAACATTACTCCGACTCTAGAGACTTCTGCACTGGCTGCCCATACATTACCGAGTGCAATGTCAAGTCTTACTCTGTGTATTTAAAGCGATGAAACAAGAGGCACCGCAATGCTTAGAAGAACATGTGAATATATACAAGCCAGCAAGATCATTAAGATCCGAAAGCAACACAACACTTATAACACCAATTGTACGAACTAAGAGTTATGGAGAAAGGAGATTCGATAAAGCAGCCGCCTCACTGTAAATCCATTTGTCAAACGAACTTCGAAATGTACAGTCAGTGAACGTTTTAAAAAAAAAACTAAAGACTCGTCTTTTCAGACAATCGTTTTTAAGTCTTTATATTTGTTTTGTTGAATATGATTTGTTCTTTCCAGTGATATCAGTTATAGTGCCATTGACTTTTTATACCCTCTGTTTTAATAGGAGAGGTGTTTCTTACATGTATGTTTTATGACAAGGTATCATCTGTTTTATGTTCATTATTCTGTGAGAGAGCAAAAGCTTTGCCTAAATTGTGACAGTATACATTTTTAACCTTAACCTAAAGTCTACAATATTTTGTTCTTAATAATATCTAAGTTCATTATTCTGTGATAAAGCCATATATTTGCCTAAATTGTGTCAGTTATTTGTTTTTTAATCTAACCTATCTAATTATCTGAATATCTAAGTTCAATTTCTCTTTCCATTTTTTTTTTTTTTTTTTTAATTCATACGTATTATAGAACTCTATATGTTGTATATATATACTTTTTGATTGGGACTAGTTTTTTTACAATTAGAAGTTTTTATCTGATTGTGTCAATTCTTGATATATGTTTTACTGTACATGTATATTGTATTTTATGCACTGTAAAGCGCTTAGAGTAATAGTGTTTTTAGATTAAGCGCTATAGAAGAATTGTAATAATAATAAATACTTAGCTAAAGTACGGATATTTATGGTCATTATGTAATAAATATGTGTATGACTAATTGAGGATATATCTGGCAGTAGTGTCAGTTATGAATTTCTTGTCTAAAGTTTATGTTTGTTTATTTCTTTATTGTTGGTGAAGATTCAATTATCTATGGGAAGGCTTGAAATGTCATTAACCTATTTAACCTCGCCTTTCTAAAGCCAGGACCCGGATATTCAACGTCATATGTGGTGATCATAGCTTGTTATTATTTGATTATTTGAGATGAGAGATGATTGTTTGCTTTGATGATATTGTTGGAATTAATTGTTTACCATCACTGTTAAATGTGTATTCATAATGTGTAATGCATAGCCTCTGTGATGAGCTTTAAATATATACACATATACAGTGCATATTATCAAATGCAACTAGGAGAAAAAAAAACGTGAAAAAAATCTGCTGAATAATTGAGAATAAACGTAATATTACAAACATACGAACTGAATAAAGAATTCAAATTCAAGACCACATGCTTCATTAAAGAACACAATATCATGGCTAGTGAATTTCTTGGTTTTGTACAGGTATTTCAATAAAAAGTGGCAGGGTTCAACTAGTTCTATGTTTAATCATATGACCTTTTACAGTTTAGAGTAAATGTGGATCGTACTTTTAATTTAACTCAAGATGTACATCATGATTTATAGTTTAATTCATTATCACATCAATTTCTGTATATATTAGTGTACTTTCTTTAGCTATACTACGCTTATAAATAAATCAATGTCATTCATATTCACTTGGATTTATGTATTTACGACAACTTCTCTGCCACAAAGATTAAATATAGTATGCATAAAGTTCAAGATTATATACAAGAACGCTGTTTTCCCGGAAATTGAACGCATCTTTTCATTAAGACGAGATGCTTGACCTATAAAACTAGTGTAAAAGTGCCACTTTTCCTCTTTCTTTAATTTTTTTTTATAGAAGAGCCTGTATCAAGGACAGTACACGTCTTACGTATTGTAAGTGTGCCCACCAATATTGGTTCCGCTTTCATTTCTAATGTAAACACCAAGCTCCCACCTACCACATGTATCCATCACGGACATTTTTGCCTATTTTTTGAATTCGAAACCCTGCATGTCTATTACAGGAAGTCGTGCACAGACTTATAAAACATGTCAAGATCTACCAAAAACGCAGGGTATGCATATTTGTAATATTATATAATTTATTTATTACCAAATTCACAAAGCGAAACATTTTTTTGCTCACAATATTGTCGACCTTGTAAACGTTAGATGTACATACTTATAATATGAGTACTCTCTCTATATATATATCAGGAGTATCGATTGTGCCTCTGTTTCGACAATTTTCCGATCGATTAGAATTAGGAAATGTCCTGACAGTGGTATTCATTGTTTTCCAAATGTATGTGTTATCACACTTTTGATATAACTGACATTACGCTTTAAATAAGAAGATAAGTAAACATGAAAACTTATGTAATTTTGCTTAATAGCCTATTCTTGCCATTCTAGAATTTGTACCTAAAATATCGAAAGTATCATTGTGGAATACTTGGAAATAATAAGAATCAGAGAATATATTGTACATCAATTTTAATATAATATCCCATGTGATACGCCATTACACGTCTTAATCAAGCTGTGATTGTATAAGCTGTAAAGCATACCGGTATTAAAGAGATACATATTAAAGTTGTACTAGTGATAATAAAGGTTAGAGGAAAGCGAAGGGGCAATCAAGAATGAACAATCCAGACATCGACAACACTGGATATGCACTGCACAGAACAAAGGTTAGAGAAAACCGACGGTCAATCAAGTATGGACAATCCAGACATCAATAACACCGGGTACACAATACACAGGAAGAAGACAAACAAAAGAGAAAGCACAGCACAAAAAACCCTAACAAAGATGAGCAACACGGACCCCACCAAAAACCGGGGGTGAACCAATGTGCTCGCGAAGGGTCAACAGTTCCTGCCTCTTCTTCACTAGGAAATTGGTGTTTCGTAAACTATGTTGAGCTTTGGGAACCTATTGCACCCTATCATTGCTGATTTGTGTGACTGTCAATTTGCCCCAAGCTTAAACATTCATTGATTCCCTGTAGTTGAATAATCAATATGGTAAGGGTTAGGGAAGTTGATAACCTCGGGGATTAATGTTCTAATATTGCTGATGGCAATCTTTGTGGTCGAGCATTTACAATCATTGATTGACCCTGCTATTGATGTTGTAATACATTTTAGTGATAGTAAGTGGGCTTCTTGAGTGACAGTGAATATTTTCAAATTTTATATTCCGTTTATATCTGTACTACCACCGGTGATCCAATCAACATGATGGAATGAGACATATTAAGACCTGGACTAACATCGGCAAAAAGTATTGCTTTTTCTTTGTTGTGTTCATTGATTTAAAGTGAGGTGTATTTGTTCGGTATGTTGATTTTTTTTAAATTGATGACAATGACTGTTAAAGTTTTCATTACATTAAGGATACTACCATTATTTAACATTCAACAATAATACTTAAATCATTAAAACTATTATTGTCTTTACACCCATTTGTGTTGTAGGGGGTTCCTGTTTTATGTTATTTGTATTTATGTACGTACATTGTATGTATCTGTCCAACACGACGTCCATGTCATATGAGGACCCGGGTGGCTCAATGAATTAGGTCGTTGGATTACCTAACATCTCATACAATGCTATCACCAATACGACGTGGGTTCGCGCCCGGCTTTGTAAATTACAAGAAGGGTGCACTCGAATCGCAGACGGAAGTGATAAAGTGTACCAATTGCTTACCCATGGTCGATGTTTCTCAACGGCTACTCTGGCTTCTTCGCATTCGAGTTTATCTGCAAAATGGCATACATGTTTATAACGTTATCATTCGTATATGTTTTATTGTTATTTAAATAAGCTTACAGCTAATACAGTTACATATCAGTAACAGAAACACACTGGTTAGTGTACCAATCATTTATATCGAGCGGCGTCTGGCGAGTGTAATTATTGTTTAATTGCTTACACAAAGAACACATTCCATAATTATGTAACGGTAAACTCCGTACACTAAATCGGTCTTTTTCTTTCAGAAATGATAAATACAACGTTTCATTTGATGCTACCTTGCTTAGATATAGAGCTAATGATTTAGGAGAATTGAAGTCTGAAGTAGATATGTATGTATTACTTGGTACAATGTTTACTGTATCTGGAGCTCCTCTTACCACGGGTATTATATTACAATCTTCCTGAAACAGATTGAAGAGTTTTTCGGTAGTGTATTCCTTGCACAAGGAATTTTCAAATGCTAAATAAAATTTATATGAACCACTTAGTTGTTTTTTACAGTCTTTGTTATCATCACATGTATATTTACCACACTTGCCATATATATCTATATCTATGTATTTACTCATCTTTTTAACATATGCCATTCGATTAGAGTTAACCTTGCAATGGCTGACAATCCAGGCGACACTTTTAGATTTTCTTGCAAAGATCGACGAATAGTTTTTTGGCTCTAAAATCTTTCTTGGAATTATTTCGCCATAGGGGGAGTATCCTTCGGAATCTCTACGATAACTCGTTGTCCAATCGAATTTATTGATCCATGTTGATTGTTGATACTGTTTATTGGTTAAAAACACAAATTCTTAGGAAGCAAAAACCCATATCTGTGATGAGGTTTTATGGGACGGTGCTTGAATTGGTAATTCGCTATGATGAAAAATGACAAGATCACTATTTACGATATGTGTTGTGTTAAATGTAACCTTACAGTTTTGACATTCACAAAAAAAGTTCAGTGAAGAAAATGGGTCAACTTCTGGTACCCAAACAGGCCTTGTATACCACAGCATGACGAACTGGCGTTGAGTGGGTTTAAGACATACCGGCGAACGTAGTACTGTATCGTTGTGATCCATGGTTAGATTTATGTATCGATACAATGGAAGTACATGTTTAAGACGTTCATATACAATCTCGTACCGTGCAGATAGAAAAATAAAATAAAAAATACAGACACTGCCGACTACACATATTAAAATATATATGCTGGTTTTCATGGTTACAGTCAACCTTGTATGCAGAAATAATATTCCTTGGGAGAACATTGCATAGTATGGGCACACATTAGAGATTACAATCGTCTCGTTTATGAATATTGTAAAGTTTTGATTGTCTACGATTCGCTTCATTAAATTTCGGTTCCACTACAATATGTCACCATATTTAATATACAAAGTCTGTACAATATCGAGTGCATTAGTGGCAGGTTTGACTGTATATATAAATTTGTACTGTTCGTTTAGCTACAAAATAACAATAATTTGAAAACATTGCATTAATCTGCAGCCGAATTCACTTAGCGTGATTCCCACGAGTGTGAAAGATCGTGTGGTCAAATCAAAGACTATAACGTTGGTATTTGCTTCTTCTCTGCTAAACAAGCAGCAGTAAGGAGTAAGTCCAAAGACTGGTTGGACTTGAATCAGTAATAATGTGTCCGAGTGAAACGACATGTCTACCCGTGGGCTGTTGTTGGTAAAGTTGAAGTCATCACTTCGAAAATTTGATGGTCGCCACCATAGCTTGGTTGACCGCTATGGAATATATGTGTCACACATCACCACGGATATGTACCACTTGTCGCAAACACTTCCCGGGCCTTTGCTCATTCACGACTTATTACCGGGTTTCTAACTAGATTAACACGACGGGTGCCACTAGTGGAACAGGAACTGCTGACCCTTCCGGAGCTCCTGAATTCCTCCCCGGTTTTAGTGGAGTTCGTGTTATTCGATCTTTAGTTTTATATGTATGTTTTGTAGATCGTTGTTTGTCCTTTTGTACTTTTTCTTTTGGCCATTGTACTCTCTGTTTTTCTTCGATATGTGTATTCTGATTGCCCCTTTTGTATCTTCAAATTCTTCTTAAATAAGCTAGCAGTATGCAAACCCAGCTCAGCGCGCTAGTCTAGAACAAAGCGGATCCCATCATCATCTCATTGAAAATAAACTTCTCGCCATGATATAGCTGAACAATTGCTGAGTTGGCGTTAAGCAACAATCATTCACTCACTCATTTTATTACACTACATTTGACACATTCCTAATACGCAGATATCTAATGATAATACAACTACACTTTCCATAGCATAAGCTTAAGTTCCCACAGTTTACAATTCATTATCCGACCCACTGAGGATAAACACAATCGTGTAATCTTTGCTAAAATGTGGCGTATCGGGGTTCCTTTTTTGGTCGACCATTAATATTATGTCACATTACCACCGATTAACCAAGCATTCCACCAGTTGAAGGTACCGACAGCAGAAATTATGTGATCACACATGTGACCGCCATATCAACCGCAGGGGTGTTTCCTTCTAAATAACTGACTGATATATTTGTTGTTCAGTTTAGTTTTGTCCACACGTTTTGGATCACACAGATATCCACTGGGGTATATGTCTGTTACATTTAATTTGAAGATCATTAGCAGGTCAAGATCAGCAGGAACGACAAATGTCATACATTTTGATTTTGCTAACGCATACGTGGAAGAATATTAAAATATATCATTACCTAACCCAGCACCTTGAAAAAGATATAGTACATGTTTATTATATTCCATGGAAACAGGATTTGGCGCTTCAGAGATGAAATGTTATTATATTTTAACAGGACATGTAAATATGTTGTAGCATCTTCACCAAGGTACCGGACGATAACAATGATTATACATAATACTGGTATGACCAAGACTGAAATAATAAAAGAAACTGTAGAAGACAGTATTAATACACACAAAGCTACAATATTGTGAAATTCTTTCGGGACTATTTTACGTGAACATTTGTTGATGTGGTTTTTAAATGTTTGAGACAACGTTTCAATGAACTTAACATATGCTTGCCAGCAGTATTGTACATGTATGTGTTTTCTTGGTTTCATTCGGTATATTCAAACATTAATAGCATATAGGTTCAGGAAATATGAACAAATGTAGTCACTCACGAGTATCATATTTCCCTCGGGCGTTGCCCACAGGGAATATGGTACTCTTCAGTGAGTAGGGAGAATACATTTTCATAATTCCCTCACCAGAATGAAATAAATGTATATTGGTTTTGCAGGTCAATTAAAAACTCATATTCACAGATACAAAAGCCTGTGATTGTCTTATTGCATATACTATGATGATTATGACGTCTTCCGGTGAATATTACTTCCAACAGGTGTATACTATACATTCATTTCCCTTGCATTAGGGAGATAGGAAGATTTTTTCACCAGAGAAAAGCCATATTTCCTGAGGGCAACTCCCAAGGGAAATATGACTATTTCGAGGGTGAACACATTTTGATATTTTCCCTATGCCATGGAAATGAATGTGTTAATCCACCAGGCCAACGGTTTGGTGAATTCTGCCAAATGAAATATGTTGGTCATCTTTGTTTACAAAATTATAATTTTGGAACATCTCTGAAGTTAAACTATTATGTGACCAAAGCGTTAAATCTTGAGAATTCCGAATAAGGGAAATACGATTTGGTGAGAGGAAAATACGATGTTGTTGTGAGGGAAATACGATGCTTTGATACATGTCACGTGGGATTGTTTCGAACAATCGAATTTCTATATAGGTAGAACAAATATTATAAAATGGAATACTATGCATTCTTTTACCTTGCATAAGGGATATACGAAGATTTGTTCACCAGAGAAAAGTAATATTTCCCGAAGGCAACGCCCGAGGGAAATACGACTATTTCGAGGGTGAGCAAATTCCATATCTCCCATTTGCAAGGGAAATAAATGCTTTATTCCACCAGGCCAACGTTTTGGTGAATTCTGCCAAATGAAATATCTTTTCCATCTTTGTTTACAAAATTATTATTTCGGAACATCTTTACTAACATGACCAAAGCGTTAATTCTTGCGAATTGTGAAAAAGGGAATTACGATATTGTTGAGAGGGAAATATAATGCTGTTGAGGGGGAATAAATGTCACGAGGGATTGTTTCGACCAATCCAATTTCTATATAAGTAGAATAATTATCATAGAGTGGAATAATATACATTTATTGCATGCTTGTGAGGGAAATATGGAAATGTATTCACCATTGAGTAACATATTCCCTAAGGGCAACGCCCGAGGGGAATACGATACTCTTGGGTGACTACATTTTCACATTTCCTGAACCCCCATGCTATGAATGTTATATTATACCAAATGAAACAAAAAAAAAACATACATGTAGCATACTGCTGGCAAGCATATTTTAAGTCCATTAAAACGTTGTCTCAGACATTTAGAAAAACATTGCAGCGGTGGTCTGAAAGTGATGCGTTCCGAATTCCTCTAACGTTTTCCTGTCAAAGAACGATAACTCTGGCGGGAAAAATTGCGAGTCATCCTAGGAGATGGAATATGATATTTGTTCTGTGTGATCACGTGTTCTGATTTTTACCCATTGTTCAATCAAATTAATCTATTTATGGTAATTAATATATGAGGTATAATAACATAACGAATTGACCGCTAGACTTCACTAACTGATTTCATCCCTGCTTCTGTTGATGAGGTGAAAAAAGTATTCTGAAAACGCTATGTAAAGCTTGCGAACTCGATCCAATTCCAACGACGTTATTGAAAACCTGTTTAGACAGTGTCGTCACTACAATAACGACGATTATTAATATGTCACTATCAGCATCTGTGGTACCAACATATTTTAAAAGAGCAATTGTTCGATCTCTTTTGAAGAAACCCGCGCCGGAAAAATACATACTTAAAAACTATCGTCCGGTATCTAATCTTCCGTTCATTTCAAAAGTTCTAGAAAAGGTGATCGAGAGTCGCTTAGAAAACCATTTAGCATCTAATTATCTCCTTGACCGTGTGCAATCCGTCTATTGTGCTGGTGACTCTACATAGACAACAATTCTTCGTGTGCACCATGACATTAGCTGTGCGCTTGACAAAAACCGTTGTGCTGTTTTAGTCATGTTAGATCTGTCAGCTGCGTTCGATGTGATTGATCATACCATCCTTCGAAAGAGATTAGAGTATTCGTTTGGGATTTCAGGTGGGGCACTGCAGTGGTTACTCTCTTATCTTCAAGACATGACTCAGCGTATCGCCATAGGGTTTGTCCACTCTGATTAATTCCACCTTCAATGCGGTGTTCCTCAAGGATCCGTGCTTGTACCTAAGCTACATTACATCTTCTCGAAACCAATCACCGCAATATGCAGGCGTCACAATATGTCTTATCATTTCTCCGCGGAAGATACTCAACTCTATTTCGTATTCGAATCACTTGAAAAATGGATTGACATATCGAAGCGACTCGAAGATTGCTTTACTGATATTAGTTCATGAATGTGTTCGAACATGCTTAAATTGAATGAGGGCAAACCTGAAGTAATGTTGTTCGCTCCCAAACATCGAGTGAAGAATTTGCAGGATTGTCATCTTACCTTTGGAGGAAATGTCGTTACGAGCTCAGAATGTGCTAAGATTCTTGGTGTTTACTTCGACAAAACACTATCAATGAACCAACAGGTTAGCTCAGTTTCGAAATCCTGCTTTCAACGATACGAAATATTGGCCTCATACGTCCGTATATCACAGAGAACGCCTGTTAAACGTTAGTCTGCTCTTTAGTAACCTCTCGATTAGACTATTGTAACGCTTTGGTTTACGGACTACCAACGAGTGTCATTCATATATTGCAGAGAATTCAGAACACAGCTGCTAGAGTCGCTACAAGGTGAAAGAAACACGATCACATTACTCCGACTCTAGAGACTTCTGCACTGGCTGCCCATACATTACCGAGTGCAATGTCAAGTCGTACTCTGTGTGCTTAAAGCGATGAAACAAGAGGCACCGCTATGCTTAGAAGAACATGTGAATATATACAACCCAGCAAGATCATTAAGATCCGAAAGCAACACAACACTTATATCACCAATTGTACGAACTAAGAGTTATGGAGAAAGGAGATTCGATAAAGCAGCCGCCTAACTGTGGAACCATTTGTCAAACGAACTTCGAAATGTACAGTCAGTGAACGTTTTCAAAAAGAAACTAAAGACTGTTTTTTTCAGACAAGCGTTTTTAAGCTTTTACATTTGTTTTGTTGAATATGAATTTTTCTTCCCAGTGATATCAGTTATAGTGCCATTGACTTTTTATACCCTCTGTTTTAATAGGAGATGTGTTTCTTACATGTATGTTTTATGACAAGGTATCATCTGCTTTATGTTCATTATTCTGTGAGAGAGCAAAAGTTTTGCCTAAATTGTGACAGTATACATTTTTAACCTTAACCTAAAGTCTACAATATTTTGTTCTTAATAATATCTAAGTTAATTATTCTGTGATAAAGCCATATTTTTGCCTAAATTGTGTCAGTAATTTTTTTTTTAATCTAACCGATCTAATTATCTGAATATCTAAGTTCAATTTCTCTTTCCCTTTTTTTTTTTTTTTTTTTAATTCATACGTATTATAGAACCCTATATGTTGTACATATACTTTTTGATTGGGACTAGTTTTTTTTCAATTAGAAGATTTTATCTCATTGTGTCAATTCTTGATATATGTTTTACTGTACATGTATATTGTATTTTATGCACTGTAAAGCGCTTAGAGTAATAGTGTTTTTAGATTAAGCGCTATAGAAGAATTGTAATAATAATAAATACTTAGCTAAAGTACGGATATTTATGGTCATTATGTAATAAATATGTGTATGTCTAATTGAAGATATATCTGGCAGTAGTGTCAGTTATGAATTTCTTGTCTAAAGTTTATGTTTTTTTATATCTTTATTGTTGGTGAAGATTCAATTATTTAGGGGAAGGCTTGAAATTTCATCAACCTATTTAACCCCGCCTTTCTAAAGCCAGGACCCGGATATTCAACGTCATATGTGGTGATCATAGCTTGTTATTATTTGATTATTTGAGATGAGAGATGATTGTTTGCTTTGATGATATTGTTGGAATTAATTGTTTACCATCACTATTAAATGTGTAATCATAATGTGTAATGCATAGCCTCTGTGATGAGGTTTACATATATACACATATACAGTGCATAATATCAAATGCAACTAGTAGAAAAAAAAACGTGAAGAAAATAAGCTGAATAATTGAGAATAAACGTAATATTACAAACATAAGAATTGAATAAAGAATTCAAATTCATGACCACATGCTTCATTAAAGAACACAATATCATGGCAAGTGAATTTCTTGGTTTGTACAGGTATTTCAATAAAAAGTGTCAGGGTTCAACTAGTTCTATGTTTAATCATATGATTTTTTACAGTTTAGAGTAAATGTGGATCGTACTTTTAATTTAACTCAAGACGTACATCATGATTTATAGTTTAATTCATTATCACATCAATTTCTGTATATATTAGTGTACTTTCTTTAGCTATACTACGCTTATAAATAAATCAATGTCATTCATAATCACTTGGATTGATGTATTTACGACAACTTCTCTGCCACAAAGATTAAATATAGTATGTATAAAGTTCAAGATTATATACAAGAACGCTGTTTTCCCGGAAATTGAACGCATCTTTTCATTAAGACGAGATGCTTGACCTATACAACTAGTGTAAAAGTGCCACTTTTCCTCTTTCTTTAATATTTTTTTTATAGCAGAGCCTGTATCAAGGACAGTAAACGTCTTACGTATTGTATGTGTGCCCACCAATATTGGTTCCGCTTTCCTTTCTAATGTAAACACCAAGCTCCCACCTACCACATGTATCCATCACGGACATTTTGCCTATTTTTTTTGCACTCGAAACCCTGGATGTATGTTACAGGAAGTCGTGCACAGACTTATAAAACATGTCAAGACCTGCAAAAAACGCAGGATATGCACATTTGCAATATTATATATTTTATTTATTACCAAATTCACAAAGCGAAACATTTTTTTTCTCACAATATTGTCGACCTTGTAAACGTTAGATGCACATACTTATGATATGAGTACTCTCTCTATATATATATCAGGAGTATCGATTGTGCCTCTATTTCGACGATTTTCCGATCGATTAGATTTAGGAAATGTTCTGACAGTGTGGTATTCATTGTTTTCCAAATGTATGTATCATCACACTTTTGATATAACTGACATTACACTTTAAATAAGAATATAAGTAAACATGAAAACTTATGTAATTTTGCTAAATAGCCTATTCTTGTCATTCTAGATTTTGTACCTAAGATATCGAAAGTATCATTGTGGAATACATGGAAATAATAAGAATCAGAGCATATATTGTACATCAATTTTAATATAATATCCCATGTGATACGCCATTACACGCCTTAATCAAGCTGTGATTGTGTAAGCTGTAAAGCATACTGGTATTAAAGAGATACATATTACAGTTGTACTAGTGATAATAAAGGTTAGAGGAAAGCGAAAGGGCAATCAAGAATGAACAATCCAGACACCGACAACACTGGGTATGCAATGCACAGAACAAAGGTTAGAGAAAACCGACGGTCAATCAAGTATGGACAATCCAGACACCAACAACATCGGGTACACAATACACAGGAAGAAGACAAACAAAAGAGAAAGCACAGCACAAAAAACCCTAACAAAGATGAGCAACACTTACCCCACCAAAAAACGGGGGTGAACCAATGTGCTCGCGAAGGGTCAACAGTTCCTGCCTCTTCTTCACTAGGAAATTGGTGTTTCGTAAGCTATATTGAGCTTTGGGAACGTATTGTACCCCTATCATTGCTGATTTGTTTGACTGTCGACTTGCCCCAAGCTTAAACATTCATTGATTCCCTGTAGTTGAATAATCAATATGGTAAGGGTTAGGGAAGTTGATAACCTCGGGGATCAAAGTTCTAATATTGCTGATTGCAATCTTTGTGGTCGGGCATCTACAATCATTCATTGACCCTGCTATTGATGTTGTCATATATTTTAGTGATAGTAAGTGGGCTTCTTGAGTGACAGTGAATATTTTCAAATTTTATATTCCGTTTATATCTGTATTACCACCGGTGATCCAATCAACATGATGGAATGAGACATATTAAGACCTGGACTAACATCGGCAAAAAGTATTGTTTTTTCTTTGTTGTGTTCATTGATTTAAAGTGAGGTGTATTTGTTCGGTATGTTGATTTTTTTTAAATTGATGACTGTTAAAGTTTTCATTACATTAAGGATACTACCATTATTTAACATACAACAATAATACTTAAATCATTAAAACTATTATTGTCTTTACACCCATTTGTGTTGTAGGGGGTTCCTGTTTTATGTTATTTGTATGTATGTACGTACATTGTATGTATCTGTCATACACGACGTCCATGTCATATGAGGACCCGGGTGGCTCAATAAATTAGGTCGTTGGATTACCTAACATCTCATACAATGATATCACCAATACGACGTGGGTTCGCGCCCGGCTTTGTGAATTACAAAAAGAGTGCACTCGATTCGCAGACGCAAGTGATAAAGTGTACCAGTTGCTTACCCATGGTCGATGTTTCTCAACGGCTACTCTGGCTTCTTCGCATTCGAGTTTATCTCAAAATGTCATACATGTTTATAACGTTAACATTCGTATATGTTTTATTGCTATTTGAATAAGCTTACAGCTAATAGAGTTACATATCAGTATCAGCAAACACACTGGTTAGTGTTCCAATCATTTATATCGAGCGGCGTCTGGCGAGTGTAAATATTGTTTAATTGTTTACACAAAGAACACATTCCATAATTATTTAACGGTAAACTTCGTACACTAAATCGGTCTTTTTCTTTAAGAGATGATAAATACAACGTTTCATTTGATGCTACCTTGCTTAGATATAGAGCTAATGATTTAGGAGAATTGAAGTCTGAAGTAGATATGTATGTATTACTTGGTACAATGTTTACTGTATATGGAGCTCCTCTTACCACGGGTATTATATTACAATCTTCCTGAAACAGATTGAAGAGTTTTTCGGTAGTGTATTCCTTGCACAAGGAATTTTCAAATGCTAAATAAAATTTATATGAACCACTTAGTTGCTGTTTACAGTCTTTGTTTTCATCACATGTATATTTACCACACTTGCCATATATATCTATATCTATGTATTTACTCATCTTTTTAACATATGCCATTCGATTAGAGTTAACCTTGCAATGGCTGACAATCCAGGCGACACCTTTAGATTTTCTTGCAAAGATCGACGAATAGTTTTTTGGCTCTAAAATCTTTCTTGGAATTATTTCGCCATAGGGGGAGTATCCTTCGGAATCTCTACGATAACTCGTTGTCCAATCGAATTTATTGATCCATGTTGATTGTTGATACTGTTTATTGGTTAAAAACACAGATTCCCAGGAAGCAAAAACCCATATCTGTGATGAGGTTTTATGAGACGGTGCTTGTATTGGTGATTCGCTATGATGAAAAATGACAAGATCACTATTTACGATATGTGTTGTGTTAAATGTAACCTTACAGTTTTGACATTCACAAAAAATGTTCAGAGAAGAAAATGGGTTAACCTCTGGTACCCAAACAGGCCTTGTATACCACAGCATGACGAACTGGCGTTGAGTGGGTTTAAGACATACCGGCGAACGTAGTGCTGTATCGTTGTGATGATGGTTAGATTGATGTATCGATACAATGGAAATACATGTTTAAGACGTTCATATACAATCTCGTACCGTGCAGATAGAAAAATAAAATAAAAAATACAGACACTGCCGACTACACATATTAAAATATATACGCTGGTTTTCATGGTTACAGTCAACCTTGTATGCAGAAATAATATCCCTTGGGAGAACATTGCATAGTATGGGCACACATTAGAGATTACAATCGTCTCGTTTATGAATATTGTAAAGTTTTGATTGTCTACGATTCGCTTCATTAAATTTCGGTTCCACTACAATATGTCACCATATTTAATATACAAAGTCTCTACAATATCGAGTGCATTAGTGGCAGGTTTGACTGTATATATACATTTGTACTTTTCTTTTAGCTACAAAATAACAATAATTTGAAAACATTGCATTAATCTGCAGCCGAATTCAATTAGCGTGATTACCTCGAGTGTGATAGATCGTGTGGTCAAATCAAAGATTATAACGTTGGTATTTGCTTCTTCTCTGCTAAACAAGCAGCAGCAAGGAGTAAGAGCAAAGACTGGTTGGCCTTGAATCAGTAATAATGTGTCCGAGTGAAACGACATGTCTACCCGTGGGCTGTTGTTGGTAAAGTTGAAGTCATCACTTCGAAGATTTTACGGTCGCCACCATAGCTTGGTTGACCGCTATGGAATATCTGTGTCACACATCACCACGGATATGTACCACTTGTCGCAAACACTTCCCGGGCCTTTGTTCATTCACGACTTATTACCGGGTTTCTAACTAGAATAACGCGACGGGTGCCACTAGTGGAACAGGAACTGCTGACCCTTCCGGAGCTCCTGAATTCCTCCCCGGTTTTAGTGGAGTTCGTGTTATTCGATCTTTAGTTTTATATGTATGTTTTGTAGATCGTTGTTTGTCCTTTTGTACTTTTTCTTTTGGCCATTGTACTCTCTGTTTTTCTTCGATATGTGTATTCTGATTGCCCCTTTGGTATCTTCAAATTCTTCTTAAATGAGCTAGCAGTATGCAAACCCAGTTCAGCGCGCAAGTTTTGAACAAAGCGGATCCCATCATCGTCTCATTGAAAATAAGCTTCTCGCCATGATATAGCTGAACAATTGCTGAGTTGGCGTTAAGCAACAATCATTCACTCACTCATTTTATTACACTACATTTGACACATTCCTAATACGCAGATATCTAATGATAATAAAACTACACTTTCCATTGCCTAAGCTTAAGTTCCCACAGTTTACAATTCATTATCCGACCCACTGAGGATAAACACAATCCGTGTAATCTTTGCTAAAATGTGGCGTATCGGGGTTCCTTTTTTGGTCGACCATTTATAATATGTCACATTACCACCGATTAACCAAGCATTCCACCAGTTGAAGGTACCGACAGCAGAAATCATGTGATCACACATGTGACCGCCATATCAACCACAGGGGTGTTTCCTTCTAAATAACTGACTGATATATTTGTTGGTCAGTTTAGTTTTGTCCACACGTTTTGGATCACACAGATATCCACTGTGGTATATGTCTGTTACATTTAATTTGAAGATCATTAGCAGGTCAAGATCAGCAGGAACGACAAATGTCATACCTTTTGATTTTGCTAACGCATTCATGGAAGAATATTAAAATATATCATTACCTAACTCACCACCTTGATAAAGACATACTATATGTTTATTATATTCCATTGGAAACAGGACTTGGCGGCTTCAGAGATGAAATGTTATTATATTTTAACAGGACATGTAGATAGGTTGTAGCATCTTCACCAAGGTACCGGACGATAGCAATGATTATACATAATACTGGTATGACCAAGACTGAAATAATAAAAGAAACTGTAGAAGACAGTATTAATACACAAAAAGCTACAACATTGTGTGTGAAATGCTTTCGGGACTATTTTACGTGAACATTTGTAGATGTGGTTTTTAAATGTTTGAGACAACGTTTCAATGAACTTAACATATGCTTGCCAGCAGTATTGGACATGTATGTGTTTTCTTGGTTTCATTCGGTATAATAAAATATTAATAGCATGTAGGTTCAGGAAATATGAAAATGTAGTCACTCACGAGTATCATATTCCCCTCGGGCGTTGCCCACAGGGAATATGGTACGCTTCAGTGAGTAGGGAGAATACATTTTCATAATTCCCTCACCAGCATGAAATAAATGTATATTGGTTTTGCAGGTCAACTAAAAACTCATATTCACAGATACAAAAGCCTGTGATTGTCTTATTGCAAATACTATGATGATTATGACGTCTTCCTGTGAATATTTCTTCCAACAGGTGTATACTATACATTTATTTCCCTTGCATTAGGGAGATATGAAGATTTGTTCACCCGAGAAAAGCCATATTTCCTGAGGGCAACTCCCAAGGGAAATATGACTATTTCGAGGGTGAACACATTTTGATATCTTCCCTGTGCCATGGAAATTAATGTTTTATTCCACCAGGCCAACGGTTTGATGAATTCTGCCAAATGAAATATGTTGGTCATATTTGTTTACAAAACCATTATTTTGGAACATCTCTGAAGTTAAACTATTATGTGACCAAACCGTTAAATCTTGAGAATTTCGAATAAAGAAAATACGATATTGTTGAGAGGAAAATACGATGTTGTTGAGAGTTAAATACGATGCTTTGATACATGTCACGTGGGATTGTTTTCGACCAATCGAATTTCTATATAGGTAGATCAAATATTATAAAATGGAATACTATGCATTCTTTTCTCTTGCATAAGGGATATACGAAGATTTGTTCACCAGAGAAAAGTAATATTTCCCGAAGGCAACGCCCGAGGGAAATACGACTATTTCGAGGGTGAGCAAATTCCATATCTCCCATTTGCAAGGGAAATAAATGCTTTATTCCACCAGGCCAACGTTTTGGTGAATTCTGCCAAATGAAATATCTTTTCCATCTTTGTTTACAAAATTATTATTTCGGAACATCTTTACTAACAAGACAAAAGCGTTAATTCTTGCGAATTTCGAAAAAGGGAAATACGATATTGTTGAGAGGGAAATATAATGTTGTTGAGGGGAAATAAATGTCACTAGGGATCGCTTCGACCAATCGAATTTCTATATAAGTAGAATAAATATCATAGAGTGGAATAATATACATTTGTTGCATGCTTGTGAGGGAAATATGGAAATGTATTCACCATTGAGTAGCATATTCCCTAAGGGCAATGCCCGAGGGGAATACGATACTCTTGGGTGAATACATTTTCACATTTCCTGAACCCCCATGCTTCGAATGTTATATTATACCGAATGAATCAATAAAAACACATACATGTTGCACACTGCTGGCAAGCATATTTTAAGGCCATTAAAACGTTGTCTCAGACATTTAGAAAAAACATTGTAGCGGTGGCCTGAAAGTGATGCGCTCCGAATGCCTCTGACGTTTTCCTGTCAAAGAACGATAACTCTGGCGGGAAAAACTGCGAGTCAACCTAGGAGATGGAATATGATTTTTGTCCTGTGTGAGCACGTGTTCTGATCTTTACCCATTATCGAATCAAATTAATCTATTTATGGTAATTAATATATGAGGTATAATAATATAACGAATTGACCGCTAGACTTCACTAACTGATTTCATCCCTGCTTCTGTCGATGAGGTGAAAAAAGTATTCTGAAAGCGCTATGTAAAGCTTGCGAAATCGATCCAATTCCAACGGCGGTATTGAAGACCTGTTTAGACAGTGTCGTCACTACAATAACGACGATTATTCATGTCACTATCAACATCTGTGGTACCAACATCTTTTAAAAGAGCAATTGTTCGATCTCTTTTGAAGAAACCCAGGCCGGAAAAATACATACTTAAAAACTATCGTCCGGTATCTAATCTTCCGTTCATTTCAAAAGTTCTAGAAAAGGTGATCGAGAGTCGCTTAGAAAACCATTTAGCATCTAATTATCTCCTTGACCGTGTGCAATCCGCCTATTGTGCTGGTCACTCCACATAGACAACAATTCTTCGTGTAAGCCATGACATTACCTGTTCCCTTGACAAAAACCGTTGTGCTGTTTTAGTCATGTTAGATCTGTCAGTTGCGTTCGATGTGATTGATCATACCATCCTTCGAAAGAGAGTAGAGTATTCGTTTGGGATTTCAGGTGGGCCACTGCAGTGGTTACTCTCTTATCTTCAAGACATGACTCAGCGTATCGCCATAGGGTTTGTCCACTCTGATGAATTCCACCTTCAATGCGGTGTTCCTCAAGGATCCGTGCTTGCACCTAAGCTACATTACATCTTCTCGAAACCAATCATCGCAATATGCAGGCGTCACAATATGTCTTATCATTTCTCCGCGGAAGATACTCAACTCTATTTCGTATTCGAATCACTTGAAAAATGGATTGACATATCGAAACGACTCGAAGATTGCTTTACTGATATTAGTTCATGGATTTGTTCGAACATGCTTAAATTGAATGAGGGCAAACCTGAAGTAATGTTGTTCGCTCCCAAACATCGAGTGAAGAATTTGCAGGATTGTCATCTTACCTTTGGAGGAAATGTCGTTACGAGCTCAGAATGTGCTAAGATTCTTGGTGTTTACTTCGACAAAACACTATCAATGAAACAACAGGTTAGCTCAGTTTCGAAATCCTGCTTTCAACGATACGAAATATTGACCTCATACGTCCGTATATCACAGAGAGCGCCTGTAAAACGTTAGTCTGCTCTTTAGTAACCTCTCGATTAGACTATTGTAACGCTTTGGTTTACGGACTACCAACGAGTGTCATTCAGATATTGCAGAGAATTCAGAACACAGCTGCTAGAGTCGCTACAAGGTGAAAGAAACACGATAACATTACTCCGACTCTAGAGACTTCTGCACTGGCTGCCCATACATTACCGAGTGCAATGTCAAGTCTTACTCTGTGTATTTAAAGCGATGAAACAAGAGGCACCGCAATGCTTAGAAGAACATGTGAATATATACAAGCCAGCAAGATCATTAAGATCCGAAAGCAACACAACACTTATAACACCAATTGTACGAACTAAGAGTTATGGAGAAAGGAGATTCGATAAAGCAGCCGCCTCACTATGAACCATTTGTCAAACGAACTTCGAAATGTACAGTCAGTGAACGTGTTCAAACAGAAACTAAAGACTTTTTATACCCTCTGTTTTAATTGGAGATGTGCTTCTTACATGTATGTTTTATGACAAGGTATGCTCTGTTTTATGTTCATTATTCTGTGAGAGAGCAAAAGTTTTGCCTAAATTGTGACAGTATACATTTTTAACCTTAACGTAAAGTCTACAATATTTTGTTCTTAATAATATCTGAGTTCATTATTCTGTGATAAAGCCATAGTTTTGCCTAAATTGTGTCAGTACATTTTTTTTTTAATTTAACCTATCTAAGTATCTTTCCATTTTTTTTTTTTTTTTTAATTCATACGTATTATAGAACTCTATATGTTGTACATATACTTTTTGATTGGGACTAGTTTTTTTCAATTAGAAGTTTTTATCTGATTGTGTCAATTCTTGATATATGTTTTACTGTACATGTATATTGTATTGTATGCACTGTAAAGCGCTTAGAGTAATATTGTTTTTAGATTAAGCGCTATAGAAGAATTGTAATAATAATAAATACTTAGCTAAAGTACGGATATTTATGGTCATTATGAAATAAATATGTGTATGACTAATTGAAGATATATCTGGCAGTAGTGTCAGTTGTGAATTTCTTGTCTAAAGTTTATGTTTGTTTATTTCTTTATTGTTGGTGAAGATTCAATTATCTAGGGGAAGGCTTGAAATTTCATTAACCTATTTAACCCCGCCTTTCTAAAGCCAGGACCCGGATATTCAACGTCATATGTGGTGATCATAGCTTGTTATTATTTGATTATTTGAGATGAGAGATGATTGTTTGCTTTGATGATATTGTTGGAATTAATTGTTTACCATCACTATTAAATGTGTATTCATAATGTGTAATGCATAGCCTCTGTGATGAGGTTTAAATATATACACATATACAGTGCATAATATCAAATGCAACTAGGAGAAAAAAAAACGTGAAAAAAATCAGCTGAATAATTGAGAATAAACGTAATATTACAAACATAAGAATTGAATAAAGAATTCAAATTCATGACCACATGCTTCATTAAAGAACACAATATCATGGCTAGTGAATTTTTTGGTTTTGTACAGGTATTTCAATAAAAAGTGGCAGGGTTCAACTAGTTCTATGTTTAATCATATGACCTTTTATAGTTTAGAATAAATTTGGATCGTACTTTTAATTTAACTCAAGATGTACATCATAATTTATAGTTTAATTCATTATCACATCAATTTCTGTATATATTAGTGTACTTTCTTTAGCTATACTACGCTTATAAATAAATCAGTGTTATTCATAATCACTTGGATTGATGTATTTACGACAACTTCTCTGCCACATAGATTAAATATAGTATGTATAAAGTTCAAGATTATATACAAGAACGCTGTTTTCCCGGAAATTGAACGCATCTTTTCATTAAGACGAGATGCTTGACCTATAAAACTAGTGTAAAAGTGCCACTTTTCCTCTTTCTTTAATATTTTGTAATAGAAGAACCTGTATCAAGGACAGTAAACGTCTTACGTATTGTAAGTGTGCCCACCTATATTGGTTCCGCTTTCCTTTCTAATTTAAACACCAAGCTCCCACCTACCACATGTATCCATCACGGACATTTTGCCTATTTTTTTTGAATTCGAAACCCTGCATGTCTGTTACAGGAAGTCGTGCACAGACTAATAAATCATGTCAAGATCTACAAAAAACGCAGAGTATGCACATTTGTAATATTATACATTTTATTTATTACCAAATTCACAAAGCGAAACATTTTTTTCTCACAATATTGTCGACCTTGTAAACGTTAGATGCACATGCTTATGATATGAGTACTCTCTCTATATATACATATCAGGAGTATCGATTGTGCCTCTGTTTCGACGATTTTCCGATCGATTAGATTTAGGAAATATTCTGACAGTGTGGTATTCATTGTTTTCCAAATGTATGTATTATCACACTTTTGATATAACTGACATGACACTTTAAATAAGAATATAAGTAAACATGAAAACTTATGTAATTTTACTAAATAGCCTATTCTTGTCATTCTAGATTTAGTACCTAAAATACCGAAAGTATCATTGTGGAATACATGGAAATAATAAGAATCAGAGCATATATTGTCCATCAATTTTAATATAATATCCCATGTGACACGCCATTACACGCCTTAATCAAGCTGTGATTGCATCAGCTGTAAAGCATACTGGTATTAAAGAGATACATATTACAGTTGTACTAGTGATAGTAAAGGTTAGAGAAAAGCGAAGAGGCAATCAAGAATGAACAATCCAGACACCAACACTGGGTATGCAATGCACAGAACAAAGGTTAGAGAAAACCGACGGGCAATCAAGTATGGACAATCCAGACACCAACAACACCGGGTACACAATACCCAGGAAGAAGACAAACAAAAGAGAAAGCACAGCACAAAAAAAACCTAGCAAAGATGAGCAACACGGACCCCACCAAAAACCGGGGGTGAACCAATGTGCTCGCGAAGGGTAAACAGTTCCTGCCTCTTCTTCACTAGGAAATTGGTGTTTCGTAAACTATGTTGAGCTTTGGGAACGTATTGCTCCCCTATCATTGCTGATTTGTTTGACTGTCAATTTGCCTCAAGCTCAAACACACATTGATTCCCTGTAGTTGAATAATCAATATGGTAAGGGTTAGGGAAATTGATAACCTCAAGGATCAATGTTCTAATATTGCTGATTGCAATCTTTGTGGTCGGGCATTTACAATCATTGATTGACCCTGCTATTGATGTTGTCATACATTTTAGTGATAGTAAGTGGGCTTCTTGAGTGACAGTGAATATTTACAAATTTTATATTCATTTTTTATCTGTATTACCACCGGTGATCCAATAAACATGATGGAATGAGACATATATATATATATTAAGACCTGGACTAACATCGGCAAACATATTTTTTTGTTTTTGTTGTGTTCATTGATTTGAAGCGAGGTGTATTTGTTCGGTATGTTGATTTTTTTCTAAATTGATGACAATGACTGTTAAAGTTTTCATTACATTAAGGATACTACCATTATTTAACATACAACAATAATACTTAAATCATTAAAACTATTATTGTCTTTACACCCATTTGTGTTGTAGGGGGTTCCTGTTTTATGTTATTTGTATTTATGTACGTACATTGTATGTAGCTGTCATACACGACGTCCATGTCATATGAGGACCCGGGTGGCTCAATGAATTAGGTCGTTGGATTACCTAACATCTCATACAATGCTATCATCAATACGACGTGGGTTCGCGCCCGGCTTTGTGAATTACAAGAAGAGTGTACTCGATTCGCAGACGCAAGTGATAAAGTGTACCAGTTCCTTACCCATGGTCGATGTTTCTCAACGGCTACTCTGGCTTCTTCGCATTCGAGTTTATCTGCAAAATGGGATACAGGTTTATAACGTTAACATTCGTATATGTTTTATTGTAATTTAAATAAGCTTACAGCTAATACAGTTACATATCAGTAACAGAAACACACTGGTTAGTGTAGCAATCATTTATATCGAGCGGCGTCTGACAAGTGTAATTACTGTTTAATTGTTTACACAAAGAACACATTCCATAATTATGTAATGATAAACTCTGTACACTAAATCGGTGTTTTCCTTAAAGAAATGATAAATACATCGTTACATTTGATGCTACCTTGCTTAGATATAGAGCTAATGATTTAGGAGAATTGAAATCTGAAGTAGATATGTATGTATTACTTGGAACAATGTTTACTGTATCTGGATGTGAATGTGATCAATGATTTTCAGTTGATTTTGAAATTATCAGTGCAGAATCGATTAATTTGTAAACCATACCAACAATGAAACGAAGTAAATATATTAATTTTGATATTTACTGTTCCTTCACATTTTTTTAGAAAGAAAAGTGATTCGAGAAACATGGCTCACTCCTTCATATAACAACACAGGACAAGCTAGACATGCTTTTCTGATTGGTATCACCAATGATGAGATTCTTACAAGTCAAGTGCAACAGGAAGATGCTGACTTCGGCGACATTATTCAATTTAGCTTTTGCGAATGATACCGGAATTTAACGCTGAAGACATGGATGGGTTTTAAGTGGGCAACTGAATTTTGTAGTAACGAACATTTTATTATGAAAACTGATGATGACGTTTATGTTAATATAAATTGACTAATTAGAACACTGTTGATACATGGTAGTTCATTAAGGACGTCTGTTGCTGGACTATGTGAACTTGGTATATTACGAGAAACGAATCCTTCCTCAATATGGTATGTATCTCCAAGATAATACCCATACCGCCGTTACCATGATATGTATCGTGGTTTTAGGTACATCAATAGTATGCATACCTTACACAATATATTCATGGTATATGTCAATATAACATACATCTATTTTTGAAGATGTATATATACGATTATGTGTGAAAAGACTAGGTTATAACCTGGTAAATATCGGAGGTTTCGTTCTTGAGGGAGACATAGAATACTCACCATGCAATTTAAAGCATCCAAAATGTGTACTGGGTCACCATGTCAGTTTGCAGCAAATGAAGGTTGCTTGGAATACACCATGTGATAATGGTTTCCCAAGGATGCAGTTCATATTTAGAATAATAATGAATATTATTCCCAAATTTACTGTTGGTCAAGTTCTGGAAATCTTTGTGTAGATGATTAAAACAACACAACGGATATTTAACATACTAATGCTGACTTTTGAGATATTTACTGTAAATCAAACATTGTGTGTCTTTGTGTACATGATAATACAGCAAATATATAATTCTCTTTCAAACTGAACTATAGATTTGTAGTGTGTATTTATTAAAGTTGAATATTAAAGCGGTTTCTGTTTCTATTCTCGTACTGGATTATCATGAGTTAGGAATAGTGCTATGACTCTTCATGAAATAACAAGAGAACAATAACTCTTCATGAGTTAAGAGTAGATGTATTCTTCAATATGAGTTGTGAGTGGAGTCATGGGCCATCGCGACTTGTATTGGGTTATAATTAGTTCTCAATAGAGTTATGGTTTGTCATAATGTAGATATTTAATTATGGTTCTCTAAGAGTTAGAAATAAAACTACGGGTGCTCTTGAGGTTACAATAGAGATACGAATCATCATGAGTTAGGAACAAAGGTATATATCATCATGAGGCTGGAGTAAAGCTCTGGCTCATCATGAATAAGGAGTAGAGTTACTGGTCATTATGAGCCATACATAGAGCAATGGCTCATCATAAGTCAAAAATAATGCTAAGGCTCACCATACGTTAGGAATATATGCATGATTCCTCAAGAGGTATGGGTAGAGTTAGAGAACACAATGGTCAAAGCAAAAATAATAAAAGGAAAAACAACTATCTACAAAACAAACATTACATATAGAACTAAAGATCGAGTAACACAAACCCCATTATAAAACGGGGTGAACTCGAGTGCTCCGGAAGGGTAGGCAGTTCATGCTCCACTAATGGCACCCATCGTGTTACACTCTTTACAAACCCGTTGATTAGACGTGAATGAAGAAAGGACCGTGTATTGCTTACGACAAGTAGCACATATCCGTGGTCATTTGTGACACATATACCCCATAGCGATTAACTACTTCATGTCGGCGAAGTTCATTGATGCATAGCTGTGGTTTTTTGGGGTAATATTTCGAATAAGACAATGATGCTGGAAATTAAATGGCAAAGATGTATTGTTCCTGGATTTCTTATTATATTGAATTACTGTATTGGTAATTACCCGCTGTCCTTATCAAGTGTAAACTTACATACTTTGTGTTATAATATCCTAATTCATTAAGGAAAGTGGTCTTGGCATCATTTTAGTTATCTGCTGATAGGATTTTCTGTTAACTACTACTGCTACTCCTGGCTAAGCCTATGATTGATAATTAATAAACATTCAATTATTCATCAGTAATCTGTGGATTGCTGTTTCTGTGAGCTAGCACTATTGAAATCAACAGAGCGCGTTGATCCAGTAGTGATCAGCCCTTATCATCATTTCAGTGATGGTCAACTTTTTATTGCCAAGATATAGCAGAACAATTGTTGAGTTAGAATTAGATATATGTAGCTTGCTAGGGGTGGCTACATTATCGCTTAGCACCTTTTGTATTTTAAAACTCTTCTTTTAATAGTGTTTCTGATAATACGTCTAACCCAGGGTCAACTAGGATCATGTGTAGTCGATGGGAGATAACTCACAGCAATAAATAATTCAGAAAAGTTAGAATTTATTATCTTCATAAATAAATATTTTTCCCTTTACAAACAATCAATTTTACATTGCAGTTAAGACAATCAAAATAACTAGTGCTAGCAATATTTAAATATCAACTAGAATTATTACTTATACTAAAATTTCCTAGCTTCAAAAGAAAACAAAGCAACAAAAAACAACAAAAGGATTAGTTTATCTTAATGATAATTTCCAGCAAAAACAAATTCACCTGTCAGAGTCCATAAATGTGGCTGTTCAACAGCTTACAACATGTTTAATAATTGACTAACCATCAGTATAATTTATCCAAACATCTATACTGATATCAATAACTTGAAGGGATAACAAATAACTGATGAATCAAATGAAGACATTGATAACATAATTTAGAATAGGATAGATCCTCGTATTTTGAAATAAACTATGAGAGCACTCATTATAAACCTGAGATATTATATACCTTAGATGATCAACAATGCTTTAGTTCATTATTAACAACTACATGCAGTAATACTAAGTTGTGCTTACATGTTTGCTTGCTATTTTGTTCATACAAGAGTGCATGCATATACCAGTTTTAAAATGTCTGCTTTTAGCAACATATGCTAAAATAACATTGATGTTTATTAAGAAATGGATAATTGAGTAATTATCGACATTTGACAAAGCTCTGTATTAGCGACATGTGCTAATGATATGAACAAGGATATTTCTAAACAGTCTATTTGAGTAGCTGGATAACAATTTAGCAGTGTTCTGTACAGCTACCTATGGTACACATGTGAGCAATGACGTTTCTAAGCATATAGTATTTGACTGGTTTGATAACAATTTAGCCTTGTTTTGGATTGCTACCTATGCTACACATGTGGACAATGACGTTTCCAATCATATTTTATTTGACTGGTTTGATAACAGTTTAGCAGTGTTTTGCATAGCTACTACCTATGCTACACATGTGATCAATGACGTCTATAAGCATATATTAGTTGACTGGTTTGAAAGCAACTTAGCAGTGTTTTGCATAGCTACATATGCTACACATGTTAACAATGACGTTTCTAGACATATATTATTTGACTGGTTTGATAACATTTTAGCAGTGTTTTGTATAGCCCCCTATGCTACACATGTGAACAATGCAATCTCTAAGCATATATTATTTGACTGGTTTGATAACAATTGAGCGGTGTTCTGTATATGCTACACATGATCAACTTTAGAAAATACTGTAACTTAAGCTCAACCATCGCTTTAAAAAAAATTAAGAAACTAGAAAAAATACTCTCTTAAACTTTAAAAATGATTTACTTTTTTTTTATTTTACTTTTACAAATTCTCCTTAATTAAAAAAAATCAACAACAAAAATCCAAACAACTGTATGTTTCAAATATTAGCAGACCTCTAATGTCATTTCGAGTGTCGCCGCTTTTAAGCTGACGTTTGACGCAGCTGTGTGATTATGGGTCAATTTATGTGCGACTGAACAGCACGCATGACCAGAAAAATAACAGATGAACAATCTCCAAAACTAGGTAAATTTACTTTACTAATTTCCTATTAATGAATTTAAAAAAATGGATTTAGCACAAATTAATTGCATTATAAATAAAAACAAAATGTACGGGTATTTTGAATGCGAAGCATAGCAGTTTTAAAAGTATTGACCATTGGAATCGTTTACTTCATTTTATCGTAAGAAGAAACGTGTGTGGACTATGTAGTGACAATTAACAAAATGTCGTATTGAAGACAAGCATTATGGTTGAAATTACTGATTCTTGGATTCTACAACATGTAGAGAATCGACAATGTAAGAAATTCCTGTTAAAAACGATGTAAATGGTAGAGTTGTACATTGACACTTGATGGGAATCTTGTTAAAGTTTGCAAAACAATAAAAAAGAAAACATACATAGTTTATATACAGTTCGACAAAAATTAAGCACCAACTGATTTGCTTCAATAATATCTTTTCTAATAATGAACTTATTTCAAATCGGTTTGCTGTTTTCGCTACCTGTGCACGCATATTTACTTACCTGTGAAACAGGTTATTGATCGATTTTTATTTATGTGCATATGACAGGGTGTGTAAAGTGCCACTTGTACTTTTCAACATTTGTGCTTGCGAGCGAAAGCTGATTTGTTGTGGTATGGTGTGGCGAAAATTAACCATACCAGAAAGGTGGCAAGCTGTTGGCGTGCATAACGGTGGTGTTAGCCATATAAGGGTGGGAGACCATTTCATGGTTAACCATTCCATCATTGTACGATTGATGTAGCGTTTTCGTTAAACGGGGAATGTTACTGACCGTCCATGTGCAGGTAGATCTCACAACTCGACGCTGAGAGAGGATCGGCTCATATCCAGATGGGCGCGGGAACGGCCGTTCTGTTCAGCTGCTGCACTTCGTGGTAATTTAGCGCTTGGAGGCCACACTAGCACACGCACTGCAATCAGACGCCTCCACCATCAGGGAATGCGAGCGCGACGACCCATAAAACGTTAACAGTTGACATTACGTCATCGCCATGCTCGATTTGACTGGTCGCATGATCATTTGGGGTGGAATATTCGCACATGGAGACAGGTGGTGCAATGGCTTGGGGCAAGCTAAGCACTTCATTTCAAGACAACCACATTTTAGGCACAACTGCTTTTGAAAGTGGAGTGTAACTGTCTGGGGTTGTTTTTCGTTTGACTGTAATTTGGACTTGTACGTTCGTGATGGTAATCTGACAGGCCAAAAATTCCGTGACAATGTGCTCGCTCCACGCGTAGTCCCCCATTTCGACAATCATGCGTTGGCCGACAGGCCAATGTTCATGGACGACAACGCTAGGCCACATATAGCCCTAATTGTACAACATTTTTACAGCAAGAGGCTGTTCAGACAATTCCATGGCGTGCGATGTGGCCAGATATGAACCTTATAGAACCATATATGTATGATAATTTATTGGCCGAAAAATTAACCAACGCATTCCAAAATGTCAAAATATTGACGAATTAAGAACTGCTATCTTACAGGAGTGGCAACAGTTCCCCCAAGAACGGTTTAGGCGTCCTGTGCGAAGCATTACGAGGAGTGTTACAGAACTTCACAATAAACGCGGTGGGTATACTCGTTATTGATTTGTATGCCTTACACATACGTACAATAGATGCATTTAAAGGTTCCTAACATCTGAAGACTCTGCATTTTAATGCATTGTTAATAACTTCCATCAAAGACAAACTTATTTTACGTTTTACCAGCGTCTATTTTGAACCCCATTTTTGACATGTCATATTCACGTCTTTCAGGATGATGAATACTTTGTAGATTGTCAATTTTAGAGCCCTTGGTGTAGCTTGCTAAGAAGTGCAAAAAAAATGGTGATATCTATTTGATTGTTTTAACAGTATTGATGTACACAAAACATATCGATAAAAATATAGGGTGGTGCTTAACTTTTGTCGGAGTGTATATATGCATAATCAACAGATAATAAACGGTGATAAACGACACGTGCCGATTAAATTGGTTATAACTCGCTTAAAACATTACGTTTATTTACATCCAGATGCGTAAGTAATGTTTTGAATAATATATTTTCATATAAAGGGGCAGCTATGCAAAACAAAACATTCATGTATGTCCTTAGCGGCAGGTTTCACAGTCTTAGTACACTAAGATGGTCGATCCTGGCGGTGATTAGACGTACCGGTTTTATTTTTGTATATACCCCTCTCGCTAAACCCAGCAAACAAACTTGAGGCGAGATATATAGGAATATGGTTGTCTGCACCTTTCCCGTATATGTGGATTATGCTTAACAGTGCCTTATGTTCTTATTGTGATAGAAAAAAAATAACTCTGGTGATTTCATTATATACTTGATTGCCTCTTTTTTAAATCCAAAGATCTACATACAAAGTAGTATTATAGTAGACCAAATGTTTTTTTTTAATTATAAATTGTAGATATCCTGGGTAAGAAATTGACTGCACACGCAAGTAAGTCATTAACATGTACTTGTTCAGAAAGTATATCTTGCAGATGAAAAATAATATTGGATAAACATTTAAACAGATTTCATTAAATAAATGGGTTCCTGCTAATACTTTACTGAAATATTGAAATAAAAAATGTTTCAATTTATGCATTTCTTTCTTATGTTTGAATAAAAAATACAAACAAATAATTTGATTGTCCTGTGAATAAAAAAAAGCAGCAAGGCATCAATTGCCACTTGATAGAGCGCATCCAATCTAAGCACATTAGAGAGATGTTATATCTCTGCATGGATGAATCAATATACACCTGAAGCCATACATCAAGTGATTGTTTTCTTCTTTAAAAATAATTAGGATACCAATTTGTCATGAAATGAACATGTTTATTATTGTAAACATTTACCCATCTTATTGATTTATATTCCTCACTCTCTTATATTTTTCATAAAACTCTAGAGTTTCTCTTTTAATATAATACAGCTGATAGATTTCATATCTTTGACGGAGGATTTTTTTTTATATTAATGTAAGAAAGCTGATAAAATTCTTAACTTTGATGACAATTTATTTTTTATTTCAATATGAGAAAGCTGCTAGCATTCTTAGCTTAACGAGGGATTTATTTTTTATTTCAATATGAGAAAGTTGCTAGATTTCTTAACTTTGAAGAAGGATTTATTTGTTATTTCAATTTCAGATGGTGCTAAATTTCTTAACTTTGAAGAAGGATTTATTTTTATTTACTTATTAAATGATTTGAAATATTAATAGCCAACAATTCCACCAATATCAACAATACAAAGAAACACATTTCATATTAAATTATTTGGACATAAAAGCTGTAAAAAAATGTGTAATCTGTATTTAATAACCTGACATGCATAACCTTATCAACACAGCATGGAACTTTTATTATACGTTTACTATAGCTGAATCACGCGAAGATCTACATGCTCAATTGAACGTTTTTGGAGAATACTGCAAAAAATGGAAGCTGAAAGTAAATGTAGAACAAACAAAAATTTTCTTTTTTTTCTAGTGGACGGCCTCTTGTAGATATATAGTTTTCATCAAATGGATCTGAAATATAAATTGAAAATGAAATACCTCGAAATACTTTTAAACAGAACTGGTAATTTCATTAAAGCAATTACAAAGCAAGCAGAAAAGGCAAAACAGGCTATGTATGTAATGTAGTTTTAAGCGTATGCTTATTAATGGGTCGGAAATTTGGGGATTTAGCAAAAATATTGATTGCTTAGAAAGAATACAATTTCGATTTTGTAAATTACTATAAAAATTAAATCATCGACACCAAATTATATGATTTATGGAGATCTGGGACGATTTCCTATCGAAATTGATATAACAATAAAGATTGTTTCATTTTCGGCCAGACTTTTTTCGGGGAAAGAAACAAAACTTTCGTACTTTTCATATAAGCTTTTATACACGCTTTCTATTGAAGAAAATGTTCACTTCGTCTGAATTGAAAACTTAAAAGAACTTTTCGATGAAACAGGCAACTGTAATATCTGGATAAATCAATATATTCCAAATTCTAATTGGCTAATTTCGAGTATCAAATTACGCCTGCATGACCAATTTAATCAGGGCTGGTATTCCTAATTGAAAACACCCAGAAAGCATTGAATTATAGAATATTTAAAGAATAAGTCGAATTTGAAAATGCTATATAATTATTTTCCACCTTTTGTGATCACGTTAGTTTTTTTCTTTTTCAATTATTACATGAAATAAGAGTAATAACAAAATTACCCAATTCCGAGCAATCTTACAAAGGGAAAGCAAAAGCTCAGAAGAATATAAATAGTCAACAACCGGAAAATTGTGAGAACCATAATGACCCTGACTTGGCACAAGCATTTCTAAAGAAATGGTGGGTTGAATCAGATTTTAAAGCGCCACCCCCCCCCACCCCCCCCACCCCCGTCCCCCCTTTCATTACGGCTCAAAGTTTCCGGCTGTCACTATAACAGCATTTATAGCAATACCTGAACAATACAGGCAATACAGTTGTTATAACAACACCAAACTCAGTGAAGTGAAAGTGAAAGTTAAATATGTTTACTTCTGAGTTGTCAAAACTACTATGAAAAATGTCGTTAATCGAATGATTTGTATTTCTTTAGAAATAACTAAGACACCATTTGTTCATGAAATGAACGTGTTTATTGTTTAGACATTTACCCGTCTTATTTATTCAGGGAATTATAGAATAATATAATTCCCTGTTTATTTATATTATCTCTTTGATAAAGAAGAGTTTGCATCATAACTATGAGCATCTGTTGTATCCTTAGCTAAGCCTGATTTGTTGACACCACCATTATAAAATTTATCTAATGTATGGACAGATTTATATCTTATAATTAACTTATTGTGACATTTACAGTACAAATCGACACAAACGACAGAGAAAGGGAAATAACTATTTGGAAATATATATTTTTCATAAAACTCTTCAGTTTGTCTTTTAATATAAGAAAGCTGATTTAAAATTGACGAATGCTTTATTTTTCATTTTAATATGAGAAAACTGATAGAATTCTTAACTTTGACGAATGAGTTTTTTTAATTTTATTATGAGAAAGCTGATAGATAGGGTGGACTAGTGAAATGATAAATGCCGCAAGCGGACAGTTGTATTCTAACTTCAAAACATATTTTTCTTTCGATCTACAAAATATACAAATTAAGCTAAATATCGAGTAACACGAACTCGACTAAAAAGCGGGTGTGAACTCGTTTAACCATGCCACTTTATTTAAGTACAAGTACCGATCCAGGAATGTGGTAGGTCAAGAATAAATGTGTTAGAGGTATCGATTTTGTCTCTGTTTCTGGGATGCTTCTGTTGAATATGGGAACTGTTCTGACGGTGTGATATATTTTGTTTTCATTTTATTTATTTAACATTTGAAAGCTATACTGATAGCTGTAATAGTTGCCTGCATGTTTCGAAAGATTGGAAGTAAAAAGCTTTCAGATAGATCCTTACCTGTTCCGGTAGCAAAGGACTGTAATAAAAGCACTTATTCTGCATAATAGTTAGAAATTGACGTATGCTTAGAAAATATGGAACTAATGAACATTCGCATGGGTTATTGCCAGTTGCAATGACATGGGTGAAGCAAATGGGCCTAATTAGTTTCATTCATGTATACAAAATGATATTAATACATTTAATTGATGTGCACGCGAGGACCGATATGTTCTAGAACAACACGCTGTGGTAAATATTCACAGTGGTAGGTCACTGAAACAGAAATCCACGGATAAACATGTCAAGCCACCCAGACAACGGATTCTGATTCCTACACCTTACTGCTGCGGACAGTGTGCTATTTTGTTTTTCGTGATACTCAATAATTTTCATTTGTCTCAATTAATTGTATCTCTGTATAAAGAAATATCTTGTAAAACCGTTTTTATTTTATTTAAAAATGTAACAAAACGATGTCATATTCTAATAACAGCAAAGAATATCCCAATTTCCAGGAACCGAAAGAAACGGTTGAGCAAGTTGTTTCTAGGCAATGAGCACAAACAAACAAAATATTATGGTCAAAACTACAATCATGCCCAGAGATGTTCCTTTACGTTATGCATAATATGTTCACACAATGACGTCTCTACAGCGTATCTTTAAAACGACCATGTCCTAAAGATGTTTAAAACAGTTAATGTAGTAAGTATTAGGTGACGTTTGTCTATTTTTCCGATCCTGTTTAGGCCCTTTGGTTTATTTGCTCCCAAAACTATTTGAAGTATTTGGGTTTCTAAAAGGTACTTATATTGTCGGAAAATATCACATTGATTTGTACCAGGTAGAAAAGCCGGTCTTTTGCTAGCTTTTTCTGTCCTGTGAGTGCAAATTAATTTTATATTTTCAACGATGGACATATATTGCATTCTTCCATTGACCAATTCTCAAAACAACTGCCAAATTGTTTAATAAGAGGAGAAATAAGAGTGGTTCTGATCGCATGTTGGTGGTGTCATCTTATACGTTCCAGTTTCTTACAGTGGCTGAACATGGATCAGGTACCAGAACAAGGATATCTTAGTAAGTAACCGTTTGTAGCAAAAATGTACCCAGTAAGTGCAATTTGACTGCTCAAATTAAGCCAGTGCAGGATAAAACTAAAGAAACAGCGGTGCGGTGAACAACGCTCGAATATATATATATCGATATTTGATTATAAACAATAATGCATCTTTTCTTGTTTATCACAGTTTGTTTGTTTGTTTGCATTTAATAATGTACACACACTGCAGGAGCAGGAACTGCTTACACTTCCGGACCCCTGAGGTCATCCCCAGTATTTAGTGAGGTTTTTGTTACTTGATCTTTTTTTCTCTATGTATGTTTTGTACAACGTTGTTTGTAAACAATTATTCACTGATCAATATAATAAAACGTAGACATCAAATGTATTACCTAACTTCCATACACAAATGCTACGACAATTATGAACTGATCGATGTTATAATAATAAAAAAAAGCGTAGATATCAAAGTTAGTCCATACGTCAGTTAAGCTCAAAATCAAACGACTGGAAAGCCAAATAAAACAATGGTTTTAGGGGCAAGAACCACAAAATGTCTGATAAGGAAAACCAACATTGGCTAAAGTCTCCTGTGACTAAAGGATGAGAATCTTAGTTTTATTTTTAACGTGTATTAGAAAGAAGAAAGAAGGAAAATAACACATGGTTCTATCGCTTTTAAACAATACTGCATTTTATACCGTAATCTTTGGATTTGAGTGTACCGATGCAGGTTTATTCCATGTACGCGTCCTGCACAACCACAATAGCTATTCATTTGTTATTACTATCACAAGTTTGATACCTCTGCTGGTGGACTATGAGTCTTCTAGGGT